>CM069766.1:2700000-2825000 GCA_036169595.1 Dictyostelium firmibasis
TTAGTATCTGGTCCACAAGTTAGTTCAACTCCATTGGAGACTCAAGAAGAAGTTGTTCAAGAAAAACAAGAAGATAGTGAATTACTTGATCGTTTAAAAGCTTTGAAATCTTAAAATATTTTTTTTAAATCTACCAAAAAAAAAAAAAAAAAAAAAATTAAGAAAAAATCCCAACCTTTTCACTATTTATTTCCCATTCTTAATTCCTACATAACACCCTCCATCTTTGTATAAATACTTCAAATAAAAAAATAAAATAAAAAAAAAAAACACTTTTTTTATAAAATACTTTTTTTAATTTAATGTAATAAATAATATAATCTATTATTACTTTTTTTTTTTTTTTTTTTTTATTATTTTATTTTAGATACATTTTTTTTTTTTTTTTTTTTAGATTTTATCAAATTCACTTCTGTGAATGAAAGAAATACCTTCATTACGAAGTGATTTTAACATTGGTTTGTAAAATTCTTTTGTAATTGGTCTAATTGCACCAACTTCTTTAATTGAATTTTCAACTAATAATTCTGCTGCGATGGCAACTGGTAAACCAACGACGGTGCTTACAGCGGATTGATCTTTTGAACCATAGTAAACGAGTGTTGAAGTTTTAGTTTCATGTTTACCACCATCCCATTCGATACCAACGACATTATGTAAAATGATTAAATCTCTCTCGGATGGTAAGAGATTGAGTTTAGTTTTCAATAACTCTGTGAATGCTTCAAAGTAGTTACCACATTGAGCAATATTTTCACTCTCACTAAAGATATTCAACCACTCAAAGACGTAGAGGATATAGGTGATCTTATCGTCATCGTAACCTTTTGATGGATAGCCTCTTCTGGTTCTAAGTTTTCTTCTCAAGAGTTCTTGAGTTGGAATACCTTCACTTTGTGGAATTGGAAGGATATGACGCATTGCAAGATTCCAAGACATTGGTGGTGCTGATGGAGAGAGATGAGACTTTGTTGTGGTATCTAATAAACCGATTTCAACGGCAGCCTCCATAACTTGACAGAAACCTTTATAACGAATGGTACCACGGAAAAGAGTGTTTACACTCTCGATACCATAGGTTTTGGTGAGATGAAGACAATCTCTATTTGGAACACCTTCCAATGACAAAGCTGGGAAGATGTCAACTGGTTGAACTCTTTTGTAGACCTCACTACCTGGAATGAAGATATCTTGACCATCACGACGGAACTTACTATCGTTGGTTACACCTGAGATGATTTCCTTTGGTGACCAAGTGAACTTGTAACCCAATGGATTATCAGATGATTCTGGTGCTGGTAAACCACCGCACCAAGAGACAAAGGTTCTAACTTTACCACCTTTACTATGAGCATCGTTAATGACTCTACAAGCCTCTAAATGATCAATACCTGGATCTAAACCCATTTCATTTAAGAGTGTTACACCGGCTTCTTTAGCATCCTTATCGAGAGCTTCCATCTCACTACTCATGTAACCTGGTGAAACCATATGTTTCTTGTTACGAATGCATGATTTTGCCACCAACAATGTGAGATCGTCTGGAAGTAAACTCACAACAACTCTATGTTTTTTAACCAATTCATCCAATTTCTCTTGATCTTGAACATCGATTACAACGGTTTGACATTCTGGATCATATGATGCTGCCTTTTTAGATTGCTCCATTGAAATGTCACCAACTGTCAATTTATGACTTGGATTTCTTGCCAAATAAGAAATAGTTGGATATGATACTGAACCTGCTCCCAAAATTAAAATTCTTGTTGTTAATTCCTCTCTCTTTTTTCTAAGTTCGGTAATATATTCAAATGGTGGTGTCAATGAACCATGACATGTAATTATTGCTCTTTTCATTTCTGGTGCAATATCTGTCATTTTTTCATATGGTAATTTTGTATCAGATTTAATCTAAATTGAAAAAAAAAAAAAAGAAAAAAAAAAAAAAAATTAATCATTAAATTATTTAAAAAATAATAATGTAATATACATACAACTTGTTCCATAAATTGTAAAAGATGATCACCAAACCATTGTGTTGCTTCTTTTGGGAACTCAGTTGGTAAATTGTCGACAGCTAAAAATAAGATACCATCACGATACATGTATTGTTGATCAGTAGTTGGATCATGAACTTCTTGAGTCTTTGGATCATAGATGTAAAGTGGTGAATCGATTGAAGTTGTTGTCATCAAGAATTCTAATGAACCATTTACATCAGCAGAGATATCAGCAACACCAATTAATCTACTATTGTTGGTTTCAACCAACTCCTCCATTTGTCTAATGGTGATTAAACGTGGATATTTAGCATCCCAATACATACAATTGATAATACATGAAATGTATGGTGCATATTTCTCACAAAAGATTGGTTTATATTGACTTGGATCAGCATAATATTCAGATTTATTGAATTTCTTCTCTGGATCAATTGGTGCAACCATATGTTCTGATGTAATAATTGTACCATATAAAATACCTCTTTCTCCCTCTATTATTATTATTTAAATAGTTATATTTAATATCAAGCAATAATAATATTAATAATAAAAATTAAAAACTTACTCTTATTTTTAACTAATTCAACCATTTCATCTGGTGTAACCATTTTATGTGGTAATAATTTAAAGATTTTAAGTGCACCTTGTGATACAGCACCATCAGATGTAAAGGCAAAAGTAAATGGTAAAAGATCATCTGGTAAACCAACTTGTGAAATCTCTTCACCAATTGCTTTAACTGCTTCCATTGCACTTTCAAGTTTTGAATATACATAAGAATAACCAACATGCTTTTAATTAATTAATTTATAATTATTTATATTAGAAATATAAATAAACAATTAAATATTGATTCATATTTATACATATATACTTACTAAGAATGGAGTTGAAAAACCTTTTGCTAATAAACGATCACCTAATGCATGAAGCATATCAATCATACCAGCATAACCAGCAAAAGAGCCGAAACGAACTAATCTTCTATTTTGATCATCAGTAATACGTTCATAATCGATTAAACGAATACGTTTCTTGTTAATTTCATCAAGCATTGCCATATTGTATGGTTGAGCTTTGATGGTATGTGAGAAGAAGATGTAAGTTTTATCATTGTATAAATATTCGCTTGGTACTTCTTTTACGGCTACAATTACATCACATTCCTTTAAATCCTCTTGAATGATTGCTCCTGCTCTTTCATACAATACATTTGGGTAGTTTCTAAGTGTTGATGGTTGAACAACAACTTTAATACCCTTTTTAACCAACTCTTCAACATGAGATGGTGCTAATGGTGCTCTTCTTTCCCAACGATTCTTATCTTCTCTTCTAATACCTAATGAATAAACTTTTGTCATTTTTTTTCTTTTTTTTTTTTTAAATTAATTTTATAAAAAAAAAAATGGTTTGTTTTTTTTTTATTTATGTATCTTTTTTTTTTTTTAAAATTTTTTTTTTTTTTAGTTTTTTTTTTATTTTATATCGTTTGTGTGTTGTTGTTTGTGGTGTGTGTGGGTCGATGTTAGTATTTTTTTCTTTTTTTTTTTTTTTTTTTTTTTTTTTTTTTTTTTATAAATTTTTTTTTATTATTATAAATTTTTTTTGAAAATAATATGAATCTAATATTTTTATAATAATATCTTATCATTTGCATATTATTCATAAAATAAAATATGAAAAAGTATTGAGAATTTTAAATACCTTTAATTATTAAGTAATTATTATTTTGTTTTATTTTTATTTATTTATTTATTTTTTTTTTTTTTATCTGTTTTGCAAATTATTTTAAATTATTTATTATGGTATGATCATTAAAGAAACTAAAGAAAAAAAATAAAAAAAAAAAAATTAAAAATTAAAAAAAAAATAAAAAAATTTAAAAAAAAGATAAAAAAATAAAATTAAATTAAATTAATAGTCAAGAAATTTCAAAATCAAAAAAAAAAAAAAAAAAAAAAAAAAATTAAAATTAAAATTAAAAAAAAAAAAAAAAAAAAAAATTAAAATAATATGAAAGCCGAGCGAGTTCCCATAGCCAAATATGATTCATCATCAACAAAAAAAAAAAAAAAAAAAAAAAAAAAAAAAAAAAAAAAATTTTTTTGCCATCTTAAAAAAAAAAACATTACAATAATAATCTTAAAAAATATGTTTTTTTTTTTTTTTTTTAATTTTTTTATTATAGGAATATGTAACATTTATATTTTTAAAAATTTTTTTTTTAATTTTAATAAAATGTTGTTAAATGTCTGGGAAATCTTTTCAAAAAGATGTGGGTTCATGAAAAACATTACTTTTTTTTTTTCTTTTTAAATTTTCTTTTTAATGAAATATTATTTTGTGTGAAATTGTTAAAACACATCCTTAAATTTTTAATAAAAATTTAGCAAATCAAGGTAATTTTGGGGATTTAAATGAAATTATTGTTATCATATTTGGAATATTGTTAACTTCCATGGATCAATAGTAATTATTTAGAAAAAAAAAATAAAAAAATAAAAAAATAAAAAACAAAAAACAAAAAAAATAAAAAATAAAATAAAATAAAATTTAAGAAAGTTTGACACATTTTTATTGCAATCGAAGCCTCTAAAATCAATTCCCACACATATTCTTTTTTTTATTTTCATTTTAATTTTAATTTAATTTTAATATCTATTCCAGACTGAGGATATATTAATAGAAAATAAAAATTAGCCCCAAAAAAAAAAAAAAAAAGAATCAAAAGAAATTTCTTGACCATTTTTTATGGCTTGTAGAAAAAATCCAATGGAATCATATACAAATTATTTATTTAAAGAGTTTGGAAATTTCTTTTGGTTTATTTTTTTTTTTTTAATTTGTTATCAGATCAATACAAGGGTTGATTGTGAAAATACTGAATTAACAGAGAGTTTACATAAAAGAAACACAAAAAAAAAAAAAAATCTATCCCTATTATTTGAAAAAAATCAAAAAAAAAAAAAAATGACGTGTATTTTTTTTTTTTATTTTCATTTTAATTTTAAAATTCATTTCGAAGCGTTATTTCCAAATTCTAAACTCGTTTATTAAATAATCTTTCATTCTAAGTCATCTATGATTCGATTAGATTTTTTTTTTTTTTTTGTTTTTAAGACGAGAGATATTTTTTTTTTTTGAAACCCATCTATTTTTTATTTTGCAAAAAAAAACAAATAACACAAAAAAAAGAAAAAAAAAAAATAGAACCAAAATCCTTCTCAAAGTTAATACCAAACTTATTCTATAATTTTATTTTATGATAAATTTCTTTTGATTTTTTTCTTTTTTTTTTGATATATTTTTTTTTTTTTTTTTTTTTTCTAAATATTTTTTTTCAAAAAAATATATTTTTTTTTCTTTTTTTTACAATTATATCTTTTTTCATATGGACATAAAAAAAAAAAATAAATGAAATTATTATTATCAATAATTTTTTTTTTTTTAATTTGTTCAATTAATTTAGTATTTTCATATGAAAATTCAACCGTTTTATTGATACCATACTTGGACTCGGAATGCACTCAAGAAGGTGGTGTAGGTTATGGTTATATCGATAGCAAGTCCCCACTTAGTCCAAACTTGGTTCAGGTTTTTGAAAATGAAAATTATATTTTAGATTTTTCAGAATCACCAAATGGAAAAATACTCAAGATGACTGTACTAGAGTCAAGCGGAAAACCTTTTATCTCTGAAATATTTGGTTTTAATTCCTGTCAATACTCAGAGTTTTTAAAAGGTTACTATTTAGTTGAACTTAATACTGATTTACCAAAATCATCGATGCAATTTAATGTATGGAGTGATTCTGGTAGTTCTGGTGAACCATGTGGTGTTGATAATATTGATAGCTTTTGTTTTGTAATAAATGGTACAACCATTGATTTATCATATAAAAATCTTAAAGAAACTCAAGAGTTTACTTGTGTAAATGATATTCCTTATGTTACAACTTGCATAGATAATCAAAATAGTACTTGTACTACAAATCAATTAGTTAGTTGTTTTGATGGTCAATATAGAGCAAAATGTATTAATTAAAAATTAAATAATAAAAAAAAAAAAAAAAAAAAAAAAAAGAAAATTAATTTAATATTTTTCATCAAAAAAATTTTATTTTTATTTTTTTATTTTTTTTTTGATCTTTTTTTTTATTTCAGGTTTAATCCTAATTAATTAGATAAATATTTTTTTTATTATTATTATTATTTTAATAATAATACTAATTAGTTTAAATTTATTGGCATCAAAAATTGTCTTTTAGATTCTGTTAAACAGTTTACTATAAAAAAAAGTAAAAAAAAAAGAGATAAAATAAAAACAAGATAAAATAATATATAAAATAATATAAAATAATAAAAACTAAAATAAAAAAATTTAAAATAATTGCATTATAATGATACTTTTCATTCTAGAAAATTCGTAAAAAAAAAATAAATAAAAAACGCCATAACTATGAAACGGCTTTATATTCCCACTTTTTTTTTTTTTTTTATTTTTTATTTTTTGATTTTTGATTTTTGTTTTTATATTTTTTGGATATTTTTTTCTAAGCACCAAAAATATCAGTCAGAAAAAATCTCTTCAAAAATGTAAAAATGTAAAAATTAAAAAAAAAATAAAAAAATTTCAACGGAACCCAATAGTTAACTATACGAATAATTTTTAGTTTTTTTTTTTTTTTTATTTTTTTTTAATTTTTTATTTTCTTTTTTTGCTCTTTTTTTTAACACATTTTTATTTTTTTTTTTAATATTGGTATTTGATTTTCCCACCTATTTATAATATATTTTTTTATCATAAATAAACTTACTTTTATTTTTGATTTTATTTTCCGACCTTTTTTTTTTTAAAAAAAAAAAAAAAAAAAAAAAAAAAAAAAAAAAAAATAATAATAATCCAATTTTTAACCATTTTCATCTTTTTTTTTTTTTTTTATTTTATATTTTTAATTCAATTTGAAATTCAAAAAAAAAAAGATAATAATTAATAAAAAAAAAAATGATAGATTTTCATAAATCACTTTTTTTTGTAATATTTTTTATTTTGTATAATAATGTAAATTCACAAAATGCAATAAACTCAGCAGCTTTTTGCCAAAAAAAAACCTCACCTTCAATATGTGATCCTTATTTATTTAATTCAGGTAAATTTTTTATTATTATTTTAATATTTATTATTTTCTTTTATTTTATTTATTTTTAATTTCTTTTTTTTTTTTTTTTTAGTTATTTAATTTTTTTTTGGTGACAAAAATAAAAAAAAATAATTTAATAAAAAAAAAAATCCAACAAAATATCTTTACCTTTCATTTTAAAATATTTGTGCTATTTTGGCCAAAAAGCCCAAAACGCACCCTCAAAAAAATCAATAATCCAACTAAAATATCTAACCAAAAATTTTATTATTATTATTATTATTATTATTATTATTATTATTATCATTATTATTATTATTATTATTTAAATTAGATTCAATATATATTTATAATTCAACAACAACACTAGAAGATATAGAAAAAGAAGTAAAAAGTTTATTAGGATTTTTTCAAATGCTTCCAAAGACATGTCAAGTCCCATCTACTTATAGATTAATATGTAATCAATATTTTCAAACTTGTGTCCCAGTTTCAAAAACAGATAATACATCAACCATAGCAATTCCATTAAGACCATGTAGAGAATCATGTGACTATGGCAATGAGATTTGTACAACTTCCCAATCTTGTACAGGTACATTTACAGAGCCAATAATCTATAAATTTCCAGTGGCAGTAAACATTTTTAATCTTTCATCATTGGGTGGACCAAGTAGTTATAGTTTAACATGTTTAGATATTGATACGATGAAAGCTGGTAATTTAAATGGAACGTATGTTCCTACCAATGATACTATAGTAGTGGATCAAACATGTGTTCATCCTTTAATTTACAGAAACTCAACAAACAGAGAGGAGGATATTAAAAAAGGTTATCAATATCTTACAGAAACATCCGATTGTTTATTACCTTGTCCAGTCCCATTCTTTACAGAAAATGAATGGTATCAATTTAAAGATCTAACAACAATTACAGGTTCTATTTCATTTGTTTGTATATTCTTCAATATTGTAGTTTATGGATTTTTAAATAAAAAGCATGATAGACACACAATTGGTATCCTATGTCTATCTTTCTCTTTGTGGTGTTGTATGTTATCTGATTTAATCGTTGCTTCAAGTCCAGATTATTCTTTAGTTTGTCCCGAACCAGGTAGATTTGCTAGAATTCATGATTCAAGATGTGTTGCAAATGGTATAATATTTCAATGGGTAAGTTTTAATAATAATAAAAATAATAATTAATAAAATAATAAAATAATAAAATTATTAACATACTATTATATCTTCAATTTAATAGGGTGCAGTTTGTACAACAATGTTTTGGTCAGCAATGGTATTTATTTCTATTATTACTATTAATCGAAATGATTTACTAACACTTTTTTTTATTTTTTTTATTGTTTTAAAAGGCAATTGATTTATTTTTAGTTATTAAAAAATTATCACCACCAGCTTATACAATTAAATATTTTGTTTCAGCAATTTTTGTTTTGGCTATATTATTTACAACTGTACCATTAGCTTGGGATGATTATGGATATGGTTTTGGTGGTGTTGGGTTAGTATTTTTTTATTTATTTTATTTTTTCAAATTATATGTATATATATATGAATTTTAATATTAATTTATTTTATTTTATTTTTTTTAATTACCTTAAAGTTGTTGGATAATGAGTAATTCAGTTCAAAATGGTTGTTTTTGGATACCAATGTTAATATGTTTATTAATTGGAGCAGTTTCAATTTGTTTAATTATTTACGAAATTGTTAAAATCTTTAAAAATGTTGGTAGATCAGGACTTTCAATTGTACTAGTAAATGCAAGATTATTTGGTATAGTTTCATTTATTTTCGTAGAATATATTTATTTGATGGTATATCATTTTTGGGTTCAACATAACACAGAAAAATTTACACAAAATATAGCAGACTGGGTAGTTTGTGTTCAAATATCAGGTTCAGCAGATAATTGTCCATTGCCAAAAGCTGTACCATATGCAACACAATTTATATTTTTATTTTTTTTACGTTTATTAGGTATTGAAGTTTGTATATTCTATGGTATAAACTCTAGAACTAAAAATATAATTTTAGATTCTATTCTTGTAAATAATAAATACTTTAAAGCAATTCTTTCAAAGATTTCATCTGTTGGCGCAACTTCAAGTGCAAAGAATACTCCTTCAACAGCCAATACTTCAAACCAATTCAATTCATCAATGTTTAGTGTCGAAGTTTCAAAAAATGGTGACGATGATGATGATTTGTAAAAATAGTCTTTTTATCAAAAGTTCGATAAAATTTCAACAAATATTTATAATAAAATTTTTATAATATTTATAAAAAATAGTAGATTTTTTTTTTTTTAAAATTATACATATATATGTTTATTTAAATTTTTTTTTTTTTTTTTTTTTTTTTAGGTTTTTTTTATAGTTTTTTTTAGTTTTTTTATACATTATTTTTTGAAAGGCGCAGTTTGAAAAAAGATAAAAGAAAAAGAAAAATTTAAACAATACAAGATTTTTTTTTTTTTTTAAAAAATAGGTTATATATAATACTAATTGGGTGAGTTGTAGAGTGGGTTTTCACCTCCATTGTTGGCTTGAGTGTATAATGGATTTGCTTGTGATGCTGCCATAACATTTCCTTGACTTGTTTTCCATGCATCGTAACCTTTCTTTCCAGCAAACTATAAAATAATTTAAAAAAGAATTAATAAATTATTCAATTATTATTTTTATTATTATATTTTTTGTTTACTTACTATTGCAGCACCTAATGCTACAGCACCAGCAACAACAACACCAGCAACAACGGCAGTTGAAACTACAGCGGCAGTTTTACAAACAAAAGGTTTTGGATCATATTCTTTTGAAGTACATTTACCATCATCCTTACCGATAGCAGTGTTGTTTACACAGATACCCTCTTCACATCTACTATTATCTGGTACACATCTTCTATCAAATTGGATACAACCATATGTTTCATCACATTGAGCTTCGATACAGAACCAATCTGAAGAGCAAACTCTATTCTTTAATTTACAACCAACACCTGGTTCGCAATAACCAATTTTACATGGTCCAGAGTTTGGACAAACTCTTTGAGTTGCATTACAACCACCCTCCAATGTACAACTGTAAACCATACATTTATCACCCAAGTCACATTTTGTGGTTGGAGTTTGGGTACAAACACCAATTTGGGAACTGGAAGTACTATTGGCGGAAGCAACACATGAATTATCAGTACATGGATTACCATCATCACAATGAGAGTTTTGAGCCACACATTTACCAGTCTTTACATCACAAGTGTTACATCCAGAGCATTTTTGAGTGATATTATGAGTGATATTACCTGTCACAGGGTCACAATAATCATCAGTACATGGATTGCCATCATCGATAGCGGTGAGATTGAATAATGTACAGCTACCATCAGAATTACACACTTTAGATTTACATTTATTTAAACCTGGGCAATTACATACACATTCTTTTTGAGGTATATCAGTTGTATTACATACACCGGCAGAGCATGTATAGTTTTTGCATGGATCGGTTCCTATTGGGCATTTTGGAGTCTTTGTGCAACCAACACCTGGCACACATTTATATACAAAACATAAATCTTCCTTACCACCATTTAACTCCCCAACACAATCTTTACTTGTCTTTTGGGTACAAGTTCCATTGTTACAAGTTCCATTATCACAAAGATTGTTACATAAGTAGGTTGATTGACAACCTAGTTTTGGATCACATTTTGCTTGTTTTCTACATTGTGGTGCAAGATCATTATCAGTTGGGCAAATACTTGTATTTCTAGTCCAAATACCAGTTAGTGAATCACAATCACCCTTTTCACATAGACTACCAGCGAATGGGTCGGCAATTGGGATATGGTTACAATAGAAGCCAATGCCTAATGTCTTATCAATTGGGGTATCCAATGGTGGGCAAACGGGAATTGAACATTTATCATTAATCAATGTACCATTTTCTAATTGGGTCAAACAGTCATTTTGTGGATTACAACATGTTCCTCCATCACCGTTACAAACCTATTGTTTAATAAAACTTAAAATATTAATACCGTTTATTTTTCTTTCATTTTTAATTAAAAATATACTTACACCACAATAATCATAAGCTTTACAGTATAAACCACCAAGATTTGTTTCAATTTTAAAAGATGGTTGAGAGTTTGTACTTCTTTCACAATAAAAGAAATCTAATGGGGTATCTATACCTTTGGCAAGACTAGCTTTTGTGAAATCAACTGAAATCGACTCTGGTGCATGGATACCACCTCCATCTAATAATAATTTATTGTTTACATAGACCCAGACATCATCATTACCAGTGAACGTAAACATTTCTTTTCCTTGACCATCTGGTTTAAAAACATAATTAAATGAAACACAATAATGATAATTATGATATGTACCAGTTGAATCTTTATATATACGATTTGATTGTACTTTATCAAATCCATCTGAATCAACTATAATTTATATATATATATTTTAAATAAAAAAAATTAGTTAATATTATTATTGAAGTTTAACAATGGTTTTTTAAAAAAAAAGAATTACTTACTTAAAAAGAAATTTGGATTATTATAAACATAGTTGCCACTGTTTGAATCATAGTTTAATGTAATGGTTTTTGACAATGGAGAATTTAAGCCAGAGTTTTTAGAAGCATTTGCAAAATTGGTTTGGAACCAATATTGAACTAAATTTGGTGATTGTAAAGTTGTAGATACCCCATTGGAACCTAGTTTTGGAATTTTTGTATTATCTAGTGTTGGTGAAACAATATTCTTAATTATTGATGTTCTTGCTTGTGAACCAAAGTTATCATTATATATTGGTAATTGATCATAAACCTTTATATTTATTGAAACTATATTTTTTTTTTTATTATTATTGATTTTTTTTTTTTTATTATTATTGATTTTTTTTTTTTTTTTTTTTTTTTTTTTTTTGTTGTTAATTAAATTTGTAAAATATTAATTTATTATATAATAATTTTATAATAAAATGTAGTTACCTGGCTTTTGAGCTGTTGTAATATTTAATAAATATAATGATATTGTCAATAATAAAATAAAAATTTTATTATTGTTTATCTTGGTCATTTTTATTTATGTTTTATTGGTTAATCAATAATTTTTTTTTTTTTTTTTTTAGTGTTTTTTTTTTATTTTGTTGTTTTATTTTTTTTTTGTTTTGTTTTTTTTTTTTGTTTTTTTATTATTTATTTTTTTATTTTATTATAATTTAAAAAATTATATTTTTATTTTATATATATATATATATAAATATATATTTAAATTATAATAATCATACAAAATTATTAAATGGCTGTTTATTATTTTTTTTTTTCTTTTTGTTTTTTTTTTATTTTGTTTTTTCCTTTCTTTTTTTTTTTTTTTTTTTGTTTTTTATTTTATTTTATTTTATTTTTTTTTTCCTTTTTGTTTTTTTTTTTGAATAAAAATAAACTGTGGTTACGCACAGTTTTTTACATGTTGATGTGTGTTATTGTTGGTAAGTGTGTGAGTGTGTGAGTGTGTTGGTGGGGGGGGTGGGTAAGGGTATCAACCAATTTTGTCAAAAATAAAAAAAAAAATTTGTATATATTTTGCACAAATATAATAAAAAAGATAATTATATACATGATTCCGTTTGTGTCATTTATTGTTTTTAATATTCCAATAATTATTATTTCAATGATAATAATCTCATATTATCGAGATTGGAGAATCAAACAAGATTTACAAATATTTTAATCTCAAAATTATCCCAATTGGTTTTTTCCTAATTTTATTCACCCCCTATTTTTTTTTTTATTTTTTCAACTTTTTTATTTTATTTTATTTTATTTTATTTTATTTTTTTTTAATTTTTTTTTTTTTTTTTTTGATAACATTAAAAATAGAAAATAAATTATTATATAAAATTTTCACTAAGAAGGAAGAAATAAATAAAATTATAAGAAAGATGAGTGCCTGTCTGTTATTGGTTGGATGAAGTTTAAATATATTAAAATTAATTTTTTATTATTTTTTTTTTTTTATTTATAATTTACCCAGAATTGATTCATTGAAAAAATTTGTATTATTGAACTTCTTAATTATTTATAAGGATTTGATTTTTTTTTTTTTTTTTTTTTGATTTTGATTTTTGATTTTTATTACTTTTTTAATTTTTTTTTTTTAAAAAGTGAAAATTTACAAGAAATCTAATATTGTCAAAAAAAATTTAATGAAAAAGTTTTTGATTTTCTTTGACACAATATAAAAATAAATGAAGAACAATTTTAAACTTGATAATGACTTAAAAAATAACAAATACATATATTCATTATTTTCAATTCATATAATCCAACAACAATTACAACCTTAAATAACCGATTTTCATTGAAAAATTTAGGAATCCTTTAAATATGAATTTTATTTCTTTTTTATTCAATATATAGTTTTTTTTGAAAGTATTATTTAGAAAATTTAAATTTTGTAATATTTAATTAAAAAAAATTTTAAAATTATTCACAGAAGGACCAAAAACACTATTTTTTTTAATTTTTTATTTTTTTTATTTTTTAAATAGAAGATAAAGAAGAGTAAGATGGTGAAGAAGAGCGGATGATCTCATTATTTCACTTAATTGAGATTGAAATTTTAGAAGTTTTCTTCTTTTTTACCTATTTCATTGAGAGTTTTATCAAGGACGTTTATTTTTGAAGAACACCAATATTAGTAATTTCTGGGGAAATCCTCTATAAAGGCATACCCACATTTTTCAAAATAATATAAAAAAAAAAAAAAAAAAAAAAAAATTAAAATAAAATAAAATTTATATAGTGCGCAGAAAATGAAATATTAAAAAAAATCCATTTTTTGGGAAATTGTTTTTTTTTTTTTTTATATTATGTTCCCAAATGGACGAAGAAACTGCGGAAGTTTTTCATAATAAATCCTATTATTTTATTGAATAATAAAGATTTTCATAATAATGAGAATTTTAAAACATTTGGATGTGCAAGTCGTTTTCAAGAAAATCCACCTAAATCAGATATTACATCAATTTATATTTTTCTATATTTAGAGTCTTTATTGGAATGTGATATTGAAACAATATCAAAAATTGGTTAATATACAGCTGATATCTCACCTGAAGATTGGTCATCTTTTATAAAAATTAAAGATAAAAACAGTTAGAATGAATTTTATAGGTAAAAATAATAATAATAATAAAATTCAATTTAGAAAATAATAATTTCATTAATTTATTAAAATCGGATTAAATTAAAACAATTTTGAAAATGGTCCAAAAACATAATGAAAAAAACCATCGAAACTATAGCGGCACAGTTTTAGAGTTTGATGATAGTTCCGACTACAATACTGACAATACCATAAACTATCTGATTAACTGTGGGAGATATTGAAATCTGTGATATAGAATTTGATAGTTTTATAATACCTCTACTCATTTTAAACAACTATTACCCTATTTAAAATATAATAGAATTACCTTTATAAAATTAATCAAAGAATTTCATAGATTTGATTTATTAGAATTATTCAAACCAAATTAAAGATATTTGTGTGAGTTTTAGGAAAAAAAACTTAAAAAAAATAAAAAAAAATAAAAAAAAAACAAATTAAAATTAAAATAAAAAAAAAAATTAAAATAAAAATAAAATTAAATTAAATTTTTATAGCCTAAAAATTTAGAAAAAAAAATAAGAAAAAAAAAACTAAAGCCCTTTATATTTTTATTTATAAAGTAATATCACTGTGATATTAATATAGATATAGTAATTTTTTTTTCAAAAGAAAATAAAAATAAAAAATATAAAAGAAAAAAAAAAAAAAAAAAAAAAAAAAAAAAAAAAAAACAAGAAAAAAAAGAAAAATTAAAAAAATAATCTAATTATTTTCACACACAAAAAGTTTAATTTTATTATTATTTATTTTTTTAAATTTATTGCTATATCTTTTTCATTTTATTTTCACCAACACACTAACACACCATGTCTCACCCAACAAACTTTGTAAGTATTTTAAAGAACTAGATGTTATTATGTGAACTACCTGTTCCCACTGCAAGATTCATATATACCACTATTTTAATTATTGTCATTGTAAAATTTGAGTCATTTAATATTAATAACTTTATTATACCATTTAAAAAAACAATAATAAAAAACAAAATAAATAAATAAATAAATAAATAAATAAATAAATAAATAAATAAAAAAATATAAATTAAAGGTATCTCTACAACCACAGCAATCACCACCAACATCATATATTCAAATAGCACAACAACAACAACAACAAAACCAACAAAGCCAACAAAAACAAAACCCAACATCCCCAACACCATTTATAGTTCAACAACAATATATTGGTAATGCATCAAATCCTCAACCATATCAACCAAATCTATCATCAATATTACAACCAATATTTTTACCACCTAATCAGCAACCATATGTATCACACCCACAGTACATATATGTTAATCAACAACCTATAGTACAACAACCTATAGTACAACAACCTATATCATTTCAACAACAACAACAACAACAGCCACATATAGTACAACAACCTATTTCTTTTCAACCTATAGTACAACAACAACAACCACCACAAAACCAACAACAACATATGGCACAAATACAACCACCACAAAAACAACAACAACAATTAACAATGGAACAAATATTTCAAAGTTTTTTAAATAAAATAAAAGATAAAATGGAGAAATTTACCTCAAACCATGTTGGGCAAGATAATGCTACATTTAATAATGCACAGTTACCAATAGCAAAGGAATGTAATACAATTTTATTGAAATTGCAAAATGGTAGAAATATTCATACATCATCATTACCATTTACATTATCACCAGAAATCTATAAACCACCTGATTTCTTTACAAAGGTTGATATCATTGAGTATCATCTTAGTGGAATAGCATCGATTTTGGTATTGATGAAATTATCACAGGTCGCTGATCAATCATTTGGTAGACAAATGGATATAATGGCTGTAAAATCAAAATTTATGATTGAAATTTTAGCAAAAATATTTCAACAACAATTGGATAATCGTAACAACAACATCAATATTTCAATGTCAGTTAGTAGTTCAACTGTATTATCATCTCAAAGAAATAATAATCCAATAATCAGTTATTTTAATCAACAGTTCAATTATGTTAAAAAATTAAAAGAGTATTTCGATAAAAATGAAATATCATCAGATGGTTTAGTATTCTTTACCCAAACACTTTTCTCTATGTTAACTTGTAAAGGTTATTTTTGGTACATTGGTGATGAAATCAATAAAAATTTGAAATATAAAATGTTTGAAAAAATCTATGACAACCTTTTATCGAACGTTATGAAATGTTCATCCGAAACAAAGTATAAATATAGTTTGGGCTGTTTTTGTTATTCTTTCTTTAAGGTCACTCAATCTGATTTTCAAATCACTTCCGCTAGATTTGTCACCCAAAAACCACCAATCAAAGAGGATCAATATAAATATCTTTTACATTATCTAAGCCTTTCCAATGATCAACTTTCAAAGGCACTAACCGATGATCCAATCTCTGACTCCACTGTTTGGTTAATCTATGCAAAAACATGCTGTCTATTAAACCAAGAAGAAAAGGCTCAAATTTGGATTCAATATTTTATTAATGAAGCAACCGATAGAGTAACTGCTGCTGCAATGATTCAACTAGATGAAGATATTGCTCATTATCACTCACAGTCTTGGTATGTCGATATTATGAAATCAATTGAAGAAGAAAAAAAGAAAAGAATTGAAGAAGATGATCGTTTAAATAAACAAAGAAACCAACAACAACAACAACAACAACAACAACAACAACAACAACAACAACAACAACAACAACAACAAAATAATTCACCTCATATTGTTGGTGGACAAGTTCAAGATCAATATAGTGAAATTAAAACCAATTTATTGTTGGAGGGTTTAGTATTAAAGAATATGAATCATGATGCTTCATTAATCAGTTCAAATGTTTTATTAAATCTTCACCCATTGCCACAATCAAAAGAGGTTCAAATCGCTCAACAACGTTTGAATGAACGTCTAGAACTTTACATGCTAAAGAATAGTAAAGAGATACCAGGCGATGGTAATTGTCAAATGCATGCTTTATCCGATCAATTATATGGTGATTTATCTCATTCTCAAGATGTTAGAAAAACAATTGTGGATTGGTTGAGAAAGAATAAAGATTTTCAACTTCCTAATGGTGCCACCATCTGTCAATTTGTAAATACAAACAATTGGGATGACTATTGTAACGATATGTCTAAAAATGGAAACTGGGGCGATCATCTCACTCTTTTGGCTGCCGCTGAACATTTTGGTTCAAAGATTTCAATCATATCTTCCGTTGAAAGTCAAAGTAACTTTTTCATTGAAATCATTCCAACCAAAATTTTAAATGATAAAGTCTTGTTATTATCTCATTATGCAGAGTTTCATTATGGTTCATTATGCCCATTAAGATAAAAATTAAGAAAAATATTTTTTTTATCTGTCTTCTTTGTTACAATATTCATTTTTTTGCAAAAAAAAAAAAAAAAAAAAAAAATATTAATATTATACTAAGTATTCGCTGTCCTTAATAAATTTTAAAAAAATAAAAAAATAAAACTATTTAAATAAAAAAAAAAAAAGTATTTCCGACCATGCTTCTATTAATTGCAATTAAGTCGGGAGAAACAGTTTGAGAACATTCCCGATTATTTAATATATATTTTTTTTTTATTTTTTTTAAATTTTGTGAACAGCTCATTTTTTTTTTTTAATTTTTTTTTGTTTTATTTTTATTTTTTTATTTTTTTTTTTTTTATAAAGTGGTGTTTATGTGTAGTATTAATATTTTCATTATAAATTAATAAATAATAACAAAAACAATGATAATTAATTTTTTATTAAATTCAATAATTGGTAGTGTCAAATTGGATGAAAATCCAAATGTTAATTTAAAAAATAATAACAACAATAACAACAACAACAACAACAACATAAGTGACAATGAAAGTACAATAGAAATCAATGACTACCTTCAAACACTTTTAAAGGAAGAAGACTTTAAGAATCAACATACAGATCCAAACTTTAAATTTTCAGCATTGAGATCAACCACTGTGCCATTGAATGAGTATAACCCTGAAAATTATCAATTGAAATTCATTCAAATCATTACAAGACATGGTAGAAGAACACCAGAATCAAAAAGATATCCATTAACAATGTGGACTTGTAATTCTTTAGATCAATTAATTACAAATAAAGATACATCAAGACCAGATTGTAATATGGGTCAATTAACTGTACTTGGTATCGTTGATCAAATTAATGTTGGTAAAGCTTATAGAAATTTATTAATTAATAATCTTCATTTCCTTGATAATAAATATAATAAAGATCAAATTTTCATTAGATCAACTGATAGAGAAAGAACAATTTCAAGTGCTAGAGTATGTTTAAAAAAAAAAAAAAAAATTACCATTTTAAATATTAATACTTTTAATTTAAATAAATATATTAGTCACTTATGCATGGTCTTTATGGTGGCTCATTTGCTGATGATCAAGAAAAATCACCAAATCATTCTTCATTCTTAATTTTAAATGAAAAAGATGAAAATATGTATCCAAGATCTTCTCCAAAATATGTATGTTAAAAATTTTTACTTAAAAAAAACATAAAATTAATAATAATAATAATAATAATAATAATAACAATAATAATTTTTAAATTTGTGACTCAAAAAAAAAACAAAAAAGAACTTTTTAAAAAGTTTATTAAAAAAACATAAAGTTGTAGTAGAAGAAAATAAAAAGAGTGATTTAAAAGAATTTGACGAAAAAATTAAAAATATTTTTGAAGAAAGTAAATTTGAAACTGCTGTAAGTAAAAATACTCCACAACAAATACAAAACTAAGAATAATTTTTTTCTTTTTTTAAATTTATATATTAACATTTAATATAATAAATTTTTATTTTTTGTTTAGTTTTATGTACCAAGTTGGAGATCATATGCAGGATTAGTAAATTCATTTGATTGTTTTAGAAACAATGGTTTACCACTTCCAAAAGGATTTACAAGTGATGTTATTCAAAGAATGTATGAAGAAAGTGCAAAAGAATTTAAGAACGCTAGATTATTTCCAGAGATGTCAATATTGGGAATTGGTCGTTTCGTTAATGATTTAACAAAACAAATGTATTTGAAGTCAATTAATGATCCATCTGTAAAGGATTTGAAATTTTCATTATATTCAGGTCATGATACTACATTGGCAGCATTATTAGTTGCCTTTGATATGTATGAGGATAAAGTTCATCCAGTAACTTCATCAGCATTAGAATATCTTTTATTCCAAGATAAAAATTATAAAGAACCTGAAGTAGTAACCAAATCAAATGAAAAGGAATTAATTGATCATCAATATGTTAAAGTTATCTTTAATCATAAACCAATTCATATTGGACCATGTAAAGATAAAGAAGTCGATGGAATGTGTCCACTCTCTGAATTCCTTAAAATATCTCAATCAATCATTCCAACAAATTATGAAGAACAATCTAAAATTACTGATGAAGAAAAAAAGAAATATATTCAAGAAACTATTTAAATAGTAATATTAATTAAATTATTAAATTGTTTTTTTTTTTTTTTTTTTTTTTTTATTTCCACATATATCTAAATTAATAAATAAATGTTTTAAATAAAATTTTATAAATAAATGTTAATAAGATGCAATCATAAAATTTAAAAAAAACGAAAAATTATTTTTGATATTAAAATATTTTTTTTTTTTTTTTTTTTTTTTTTTTTTTTTTTATTTTTCACACAACTGATTTATCCAAATCAATACAATTGTTGACATAATGTTCAGTTATTTTAAAAAAACAGAAAAAGTTGAAGAAATTCAAAATGGTGGAGGTATAAAAGTTGAATTACAAACCAATATTAGTAATAGTGATTTAAAGAATGAACACTCTGATCCAAAATTTAAATTTTCACCATTGAGATCAACAGATGTTCATGTTGAGGATTATGGTGATGAAAAGTATAAATTAAAATTCATTCAAATCGTAACTAGACATGGTAGAAGAACACCAGAATCAAATAGAACTCCATTGACAATGTGGATGTGTAATTCTATGGATCATTTGATCTCAAATAAAGATTCACCAAGACCTGAATGTGCTCCTGGTCAACTCACTGTACTTGGTATCATCGATCAAATTAATGTTGGTAAAATTTATAGAAAATTATTTATTGATCATCTCAGTTTCCTTGATAGTCAATATAATAAAGATCAAATTTTTATTAGATCTACAAATACAACTAGAACAATTTCAAGTGCAAGAGTAATATATTATTTTTTTAATTATTATTATTATTATTATTATTATTATTATTATTATTATTATTATTATTATTATTATTATAATTATTATTATTATTATTATTATTATTATTATTATTATTATTATTATTATTATTATTATTATTATTATTATTATTTATTTTTAATTTCAAATTATTAATAATAATGAAAAAAAAAAAAATAGTCTTTAATGCATGGTCTTTATGGTGGCTCATTTACTGATGAACAAGAGAAATCACCACATCACTCTACATTTTTAGTAAAACCAGATAATGAAGAGAATATGTATCCAAGAAGTTCAACAAAATTAGTATGTTTTTAAAATTTATCAATTTAAAAAAAAAATTTTTTTTAAAGAAATATTAATTATTTATTTGCTTTTATTTTTAAGGTATTTTTAAAAAATTTATTAAAACAACATCCAAAAGTGATTGAAGAGAACCAAAGAAGTAGATTGGACAATTTTACAAAAAAAGTTAATCAAATTTTTGAAAATAGTAAACCTGAAGAATCGAATGTATGTAAAATAATAATAAAAATAAAAATAAAAATAAAAATAAAAATAAAAATAACAATAATAATAATAATAATCATACTAAAACATATATAAAAATATTGAATTAAATATTATATAGTTTAGAGTAAGAGGGTTTAGATCATATGCAGGATTAGTAAATTCATTTGATTGTTTTAGAAATAATGGTTTACCAATTCCAAAAGGATTAACAAATGATATTATTCAAAGAATGTATGAAGAAAGTGCAAAAGAATTTAAGAGTTCAAAATATTTCCCAGAGATATCAATTTTAAGTATTGGTCGTTTTGTTGATGATTTAAATAAAGAATTGAAGTTGAAATCACGTAATGATCAATCTGTAAAGGATTTGAAACTTTCATTATATTCAGGTCATGATACTACATTAGCAGCATTATTAGTTGCCTACGATATGTATGAGGACAAAATTCATCCAGTAACTTCATCAACATTAGAATTCCTTTTAATGCAAGATAAAGATTATAAAGAACCTGAAGTTAAAAATGTATCAAAATCTTTAGAAAAAGAATTAATCAAACATCAATATGTTAAAGTTATTTATAATCATAAACCAATTCATATTGGACCATGTAAAGACAAAGAAGTCGATGGAATGTGTCCACTCTCTGAATTCCTTAAAATATCTCAATCAATCATCCCAACAAATTATGAAGAGCAATCAAAACTTACTCAAGTTGATAGAAAAAGATATATTTCATTAATTGAAGATTAAAGAAAAAAGATAAATTGAAAAATAAAATTTTTTTATTATTATTTATTATTTATTATTTATTTGTTTTGTTTTTATAATGATTTAATAAAGATGAAAGGATTTGATTATATTTTAAAATATCTTCTTTAGTATCTGAAATATCTAATAACCAACAACAAAATGATAGTGCATAAAATATGATCATCTTTATTTGAGTTTGATTGAATGGTGATGATTGTTCGCAATAACCAATTTCGATTGCATCAATAAATCTCCAATCACCATAAACATGGGAAAGAATTCTACCAATATCATATAACCCATCTCCACTTATTGAATCTGCGAAATCTATAATACCAGTTACTTTGATATCATTATCAAATCTATTAATTCTAATATTATTACTACATAAATCTGCATGAACTAAAGTTGGTTTATTAAACTCTAAAAGGTATTGTTTTATATGGTCATAAAAAAATCTTTTTAAACAATCTATAACTTCATCTCTATCTTTGAATTTATGAATTGAATCTCCTTCTTTTTCAGTTTTTATTTTATTCATTATATTTATATCAATCTCCATTGTATCAAATTGTTTAACGAAATCAATTTCAAAGAAATCATTCCAATTTGAAAGTGAACCTTCTAATTCTAAATTTTTTAAAGAACCATATCCACCGCCAGTAGATTTTGAATGAATTCTTTTCAAAATGATTCCAATCTTTGTGAAAACTTTATTTATTTCAATGTCATTCATTTGAGATGGCTTTGAAAAGAGTTCACTCAAATCTTGTGATGGTACATATGATTCAATGACATATTGGTTGTTTTCATCATCGACTGATAGTAAATTTGGGGTTATCGTATCAATTTCATCGAATTTCATATCCTTTAAAACTCTTAATAATTTCGCTTGCATCTTTGGTGTGTGCATTATTGGACAATTTACATCTCCTAAAAGTTTTGGTATTCTAATTATAATCTTTTTCTCATCATCATCATCATCATCATCATCATCATTATCATTATCATTATCATTATTTTTATTAGTATTATATTTTTCAAGATTATTTATTGTTTTTTTCAATGAAACTAAATAAACTAAATTATCGCAACCCTTGGAACAATCTTTAATTTCGAGATCTTCTAAATTTGCTACCATTTCATCAATGATCCATAATTTTCCAAGTTTTTGCTTTTTCAAAATGGTTTGAATAGTTTTTTTAATATTACTATCTGTTGCTTTCATTTCTTTAATTGAAAAAAAAAATAAAAAAAAATAAAAAGAAAAAAAGAAACAAACTTCCAATTGAAGAAAAAACAAAAATAAAAAAAAAAAATTAAAAAAAATAAAAATAAAAATGAAATAAAAAAAAAAAATTTTAAAAAAAAAACAAAAATAAAGATGAAATAAAAAAAAAAAAAAATAGAAAAAATTTTAAAACACACCCACACTCACACGTGAAGGTATATTTAATTATATATTTAATTTTTCATCACTCGCATTATAATATATAATCAAAAAAAAACTTTTATATTGTTAAAAATTTTTTTTAAAATATTTATTATTTTCATCATTGAATTTAATTTTACAGTAGATTATAATAATAGATAATAATAGATAATAATAGAGATATGAATTCAACGGATTCATCATTTCAGACTTGTTTAAATTTACTATCAAGTAAAGTTGATGAAGAGAAATTTGTTGGAATAATTTTAGTAAAGAATCTAATAAAACCAAATGACTATAAATCATTGAGCCAAGTATATTCTTCATTGGGTTTAGACTTTCTTTATAGATTATTACAAACCCCAAAAGTACCTGGTATGATTATTCAATTTATAAATATTATGAAATGAAATATTTATATATATCTATTTCTCTATATGAGTACTAATAATAATAATAATCATCAAAATAAAAAAATAAAATAAAAAGGTGTTGAATCGATTTCATATGTAAATTTATCGGTGGCAATCCTGTCAACTTTTTGTACAGCCCAACAACCAGAGGAAGAGGAGCTCAGTGATAAAATAGATACAAAACTAACAGATGTTAAAAATATCAACAAGAGTAATGAAAATAATAATGGTAAAAGAGCGAATTTTGATGATGATGGTGTAACAGCATCAAATGACCAGGTTTCTGATTCTACTACAACAAAAACAACAACAACAAAAACTTCTGCACCAATACCGACGCCAAAAACTTCTATTTTACATAATATCCTTTATCATCCATTAACTGTCCAATTCATTCCAATGATTTTAAAACGTTCTATTGAAAGGTAAATTTTAAAGTCTATAGAGTCTAAATAATCAAACCTCTCAATACATACGTATATTAACCTACATTTTTATTATCTATTAGTGAATCATCAAATGAAGATTTATTATATGAATCAGTTCAAACATTGTATTCACTATGTTTATTTGAAAATAGAGTTAGAGAGGAACTAAAGATATTAAAAAAAAATTCCTCAAAATTAAATACTTCAATAGCCTCAAATAATAGCGATAGCAATAGCATTAATAATAATAATAATAATAATAATAATAATAATAATAATAATAATAATAATAATAATAATAATAATAATAATAATAATAATAATAATAATAATAATAATAATAATAATAATAATAATAATAATAATAATAATAATAATAATAATAATAATAATAATAATAATAATAATAATAATAATAATAATAATAATAATAATAATAATAATAATAATAATAATAATAATAATAATAATAATATAATTAAAGAGAAATCAAATAAATCTGAAAATGATAATTTAGAGGCAATATCCTCAAAATCAAATAAATATAATTCAGTTTTGGACACATTGTCAAGTACAGAGAACTTGAGACTATTGGGCGATTTCTTATTATATATTCACAATATATCTAAAAAGTTTACAACTATGAATATGAATAACAGTCGCGTTCAGGTAAAAGATGATGATGACGATATTGTTGAAGAGGTAGAGGCAAAATTAATCGTAAAGGATGATGAAGAAGAAGATAACGACGACGAAGAAAGCAGTTATGAAGAGGATGAAGATGATGAGGACAATGAAGATGGAAGCAGTGAAGAATACTCTGGTTCATCAGAATTAGATTCTGAGGAAGAGGAATCTAGAGCACAAAAAAAGAGAGAACACACAATTTTAGTATTATCTAATACCTTCCAATTAACTATTAACTTGGTATTATTGGTCGTATATAATATTCAAAGAAAAACATTATCTTCTTCAATATTACTATCACCACTTAATACAAATAATATCAATAATAAAAGTACAAACTCATCTACCACAACAACAACAACAACAACAACAACAATAACAAATTCTATTGCATCTACTAGTGATATTAATAATAGTGAATCTATAAATGATAGTACAAAAAAGAAAAATAAGTCCAATAGTAGTAGTAGTAATAATAGTATTCGACCCAATAGAAACAATGATTTAATTCTTATTGAACCATTATCAATTGCTTTTAGGGAAAGATTCGATGAATTTAAATTTTCAATATTATCAATACTAATACCAATCTTTACTCATCATCAAGATATTACAACTCAATCATTTATTTCACTGTTTACTTCTGTAAATAATATAAAAGCAATTCAAAATAATTCGAATAATAATAATAATAATAATAATAATAATAATAATAATAATAATAATAATAATAATAATAATAATAATAATAATATTAATATTAATAATAATAATAATAATAATAATAATAATAATAATAATAATAATAATGGTGATAGTAATCATAATAGTTCGACAGGCATTCCAATTTCAAGACAAAGACCTTACAGTGATTTAAATATTGGTAGTGGTGACATTAATTTTGAAGAAAATTTTGAAGAGGATTTCGGTGATTATGATAAAAAGATTATAAATGATAGAATAATGTATTGGAGGGATAATTTAATAATTGGACTATATTCAATATTTTCAAGTAAGAAATTAAAACAAGAATGGAGAAATAACTCGATCATTTTCTATTCAATTTTATTGGATGTTTTAGGTGGTAAATGGCTATTCATGAAATCATCGACCCAACTCAATCAATTAAACATATCTTCAGAGAAATTTCTATTATTATCATTACAAATGATTAGATCTGAAATACATATGATTCTATTACTAGAGGAGGTAATTAGTAAACAAAGTGAATCCTTGATCTCCTCTTGTTATCTTGCCATTGAAAATACAGTTTTATTCTTAACAACTTATTTTGATGACAGTAATACTTTTAATACAAATGTGACTATTGAAGCAATACCAAATAATGACAATAATAATAATAATAATAATAATAATAATAATAATAATAATAATAATAATAATAATAATAATAATAATAATAATAATAATAATAATAATAATAATAATAATAATAATAATAATAATAATAATAATAATAATAATATATCAAAGAAATCGAATATGGCAATATTTTCAATTGATACATTTGGTAAAATTAATGATATTTTGGTTGAATCAGTATCGATTATATTGAATTATTTGAAACAGGTAGCAGAGGAAACACCAGAAGTTAAACCAAGTCAATTGGTTATTGGTAGTGTGAAGCTATTGGGATTATGGATTGCAGAGGAGACGAAATCAATGTCTTCGAATCTAAAATTATCATTGCATTTCATATTACAATATCTATTGCAATATCGTGATGAATTTGGCTACTATCTTTGTTTCCTTTTACCTGGTATCGCTTTCTATATCGATGATCAAGAATGCAGAGAATCATTTTTCAATAATCATTGTCATTTACGTATTGCAAATTATATGTCATACTATCTATCTTCGCTAATTGAATTTGTTAAAGATCCACAATTGAAAACTGATCCAATCATAAATAACCTTAAATACTATGGTGTATCTGCTGATATTACCATTAATATCATCATACCGCGATCTTGTGAGATCATTACATCTTATCTAAATGATTTATCAATTCAAAATGGTTCAATAAATAATAGCAATAACAATGTTGGTAATATTAGTGGAGGATTCCCTGGTACAACAACTAGAACTGCTTTCTTACAATTATTAATTGTTTCAATTGAATGCATTAATCAATTAAGTAATAGTTTACCAAATAATAACAATAATAATCAAAATGTTGATGATAATGATAATATTCAAAATAATAATATTAATGATAATAATAATAATAATAATAATAATAATAATAATAATAATAATAATAATAATAATAATAATAATAATAATAATAATAATAATAATAATAATAATAATAATAATAATAATAATAATAATAATAATAATAATAATAATAATAATAATAATAATAATAAT
The DNA here is from genome assembly GCA_036169595.1 of Dictyostelium firmibasis. NCBI lineage: Eukaryota > Evosea > Eumycetozoa > Dictyosteliales > Dictyosteliaceae > Dictyostelium > Dictyostelium firmibasis. The sequence continues at coordinate 2,727,218 of CM069766.1, forward strand.
AATAATAATAATAATAATAATAATAATAATGAAAATAATAATAATATTATTAATAATGAAATTATAACATATCAGTTTTTAATTGGTACATTAATGACATTATCGTTTGGAATTTTAAAGAATTTAGATGAAAAGGATATTTTGGCATTACCACAAGGTGAAGAGTTATTGAACAAACTATTTATCTCAAGTATTAAATTTTATATTGATGTTCAAGTACCACCAAATCCTATGAATGAAACTTATCAAATTGTTTGGGATACAATAAAGGATGAATGGGTCTATGGTCTAGAATTAATGGTTCAAATGATTGATAAGTTTAAACAACTCTCAACTTGTTTACAAATTAAAAGATGGCCTCCAACAGATCTTAGGTTAACCCCATCTCCTTTATTATCTTTGGAACAACATAACCTAACACAAGTTAATAGAAATATCGCCACTTTAATTAGATGTTTTTTAAGAAAAATGTTAGAGACAAATTCAAACCAACTTTAAAAATTATTATAAAAAAAATAAAAAAAAAAACATTGTTTTTTCTTTTTTTGGTTATTTAAAAAATATATATATTTATTTTTTTCTTGTAAAATAAAAAAAATAAAAAAAAAAAATAAAAAAAAAACATAATTTTATAATTTTAAATACATATATATTCTATTCAGTTTTATAATAATAATTTTTTTTTTTTTTTTTTTTTTTTTTTATTATTTAAACCCAAATTATTTTTTTAAAATAAAACGATAATAGAAAATGAATCAAGAGAATAAACCTATAACAAATGAGAACCCTGTTGGGTGGGTTGATGATGAATTACCTCCTCGCCATCTTCTTGGATCAAATAATATGGTAAGTGACAATGAACTTGAAAATAACATAAACAACTATAATAATAATAACAATGACCAAGAAGACCACCAATCACAAATAATTTTATCCGTTTTTTATCAAGATTTAAAAATTGGTGTTGCCTATTTTGATAAATTAGAATCTAATATTTATTTATGTCAAAGTTGGGAAGATGAAAACTTCTCTTGTTTGAATTCAAGTAGGTATTGTTTAATAGTTTCTTTATTTCTTAGATTTCACTAATTATTATCTTTTCAAAATAAAAGTTAAACAACTTGTAAATCCAAAAGTTATAATTATACCATCAAGGATGCCACAAAAATTCATTGAAAATATATTAAGAAATTTAGAAGGAGACCAAAGAGATAATAAAAAACAAACACCATCGAATACCACTTTCCATTATTCTAAATTTAGTGACTTTACATTTGAATCATCAAAGAATAGATTGTTAAATCTTAAATTATCAATGTGTAATATAAATGATACAACTATTAAATATCAATTTTTACAAAATGTTTTTAATTTTGATAATATTGAAATGGTAAAAGAATATTGAGTAAGGTTATTTAATTTCAAAAGAACTGACATAATTTTATAAACAGATTAGAGCAGTTGGTGGTTTATTATCTTATTTATCAAAATATATTTTATTGGATGATTTTGATTCTTTAGAAAATTTATATGTAAATGAAATTTGTCCCATTTCTTTAGATCAATATTTATTATTAGATAATAATACCTTATTTTCACTACAAATTTTTTCTAATCAAAAGTAAGTTATAAATTTTTTTTATCAGTTTTAATAAAATTTAATGTTTCCTTTTTAATTAAAAAAAAACAAGTCACCCAAGTTGCTACTCAATTGGTAATTCTAAGGAAGGTTTATCACTATATGGTTTATTTGACAAAACAAAAACAACAATGGGTAAAAAACTATTTAAGTAAAATCATTAATTATTTAAAATTTTTTTTTTAAAAGAATTAGTTTTAATATTTTTATTATTTTTATTTTAGGACATGGTTTATGAGACCATCAAGAAATAGAGTTGTTATAGAAGAAAGACAAAATTTAATAGAATTTTTTTCCTCACAAGAGAATTCATCATTAAAATATGAACTATTAGATAATTTAAAGAATATAAAAGATTTAAAAATTATTTTAAGTAGAATTTTGTATGTAATAATTATTTAATTATTAATAAATTTAAATTCTATTAACATTTTTTTTATTTAAAAAAAGTTCATCTCAAAATCCATCAAAAGATTTTATTTCAATTTATAAAACATTTCATTATTTTTTAAAGATAAAACTATTAATTGTAGCAAAGAAATCAGATCTAACATTTTTAAAGAAATTAAATAATTTATATCCACAATCATTAGTTAATATTTATCAAAAGTTTGAGAATATATTTTTTTTTGTTGAACAAGAAGACCAAAGATTATCAATAAGAGAGGGTGTTGATGAACAATTAGATCAATTGAGAACTGTCTATTTGTCAATGGATGATATTCTAACGGAACATGGTGAATTGGAACGTGTTAAATTTACAAATCTAACTTGGATAACATCATTTCACTTGGTTTATTATCCGCAATTGGGCTGTTTAATCTGTATTCCAATCGATGAAAGTGTTCCAATTGGAAATCAAATTCATATACCATCTTTGAGATTTATGTTTAAAACAAGTAGCTACCTTTATTTTCAAAATCAAAAAACAAAGGAATTGGATGATTTCTTTGGTGATATTCATAATGATATACTAGATATTCAGTCAAGAATTGAAAAGGAGTTAATCGATGAAATAATGTCAAATAGTGGCCCAATTATTGATCTTTGTAACTATTGTACTCAATTGGATTGTATACTATCGTTGGCAAGTTGTGTTAAAGCCTATGATCTTGTCAAACCTATCATTTCAATGGAGCAACAGGAAATTGGAATTCAAGGTGGTCGCCATTTAATTCAAGAATATTGCGTAACCAATTTCATTCCAAACGATACTCCAAATGATTCAACAAAACCAGTTGTAATCGTATCAGGTCCAAATCAATCCGGAAAAAGTATTTATATTAAACAAGTAGCACTAATCGTTTTCCTGGGTCAAATTGGTAGTTATGTCCCAGCTAAAAGTGCCACTATATCACTGTTTGACCATATCTATACAAGAATATCTTCGAGGGAGAGTAATGCTGTTTCTGAATCGTCATTTATGATCGATTGTAAACAAATTGCACAAATGACCCGTTTTTCAACTAGTCGTTCACTTTTGATAATTGATGAGTATGGTAAGGGTACAAATCCATTAGATGGCATCTCTTTACTATATGGTCTATTGGTATTCCTTTTAACAAAAACACCAACAACTCCAAAAACTTTTATTTGTACCCACTTTTATGAATTCTTTGAACTATTATCAAATTCATCCGATACTATTTTTAATAAAGTTTTATTTAACACAATGGAATTTATGATTGAAGCTAAACAAAGTAATAATCAATTTTTAGATTTAAATTCAACAATTAATAATAATAATAATAATAATAATAATAATAATAATAATAATAATAATAATAATAATAATAATAATAATAATAATAATAATAATAATAATAATAATAATAATAATAATATTTTCAACAATACCAACAAATTAAACACAATTAATACACCAAATGAATTTATACCATTTTATAAATTAAAAGAAGGTATTTCAAGCTCATCATTTGGTATATTATGTGCAAAGATTGCAGGTGTAAATGAAAATGTAGTAAATAGAGCTTACGAAATTATGGAGCATCAAAAACAATATAAAACCATTAATTGTTCCAATTTTGAAGCAATACCATTGAATCAATCCAAAATTAAAAAGTATAATGAAATTTTAGATTACTTTGAAATATTTGATCCAAACAAAGATTCACTTGAAACTTTATTTAATTTTTTAAAATAAATATTATTATTAAAATTTAAAAAAAAAATGAAAATAAAAATGAAAAACGATTAAATTAAATTAAATTAAAATAAATTAAAAAAAAAAAAAAAAATCCAAATAAAAAAAAATTTTATGAAAAAAAAAAGGTCTTGGTGTTAGACAAAAAATATTTTTTTTTTTTTTTTTTTTTTTTTTTTTTAAATTTTTATTTAAATCTTTCAACATTCATATTAATAATGGATGATAATGAAGAGAAAAAATTAGATGAGAATAAAATCTCAAAGGTATTATCTAGTATACCTGAACAATATCATAAAACCTCATTTCAAGCAAGAAGAACTGCATTAGATTATATGAGATCATCAAATAGAAAAGAACTACTAAATCAAATTGGTGATTGGTTAGATGAAGTTAATGTTGAAACTGATAATATTGTAGATGGTAACATTATATAATTTACTTCTCTTTTTTTTTTTTTCAAACAACTAACATTTCAAAAATATAGTATATTTTCAAGGATTTAATAAATCTATTCACAACTATTCTAGAATTTTAGAATTTATGGGTTCATCCCATGTAAATGCTTTATCAATGAGTAAAGAGGTTGAAGAGATTAATAAACTTATCAATTTTAATGGTATGGGTATTGATAGATTATGGAAAAGAAATTTAGAATATTATTATATGATTGAAATTTTAGAGAAAATGTAAAAATAATAATTAATAATAATAATAATATTAATTATTAATAATAATAATAATAATAATATATTTTTTCTAATCAAACATTTTGTTTTTATTATTTTTTTAGGGAGGAATTAAAAAAAGTACCAGATTTATTAAATAAATATATTAAAGGAAATCATTTTGTACATGCAGCAAATATATTAGTGAATTCAATAGCAGCATTGAATGAAAGAGATCTTGTTAATGTCAATGCATTATTGGACCTTAGACAAATGTTGGTAGAGAAGAAAGAGTCATTCAAAGATATGTTGGTGGAGAAATTAAATGATCATATTTATTTAAAAACCAAATCATCACTAAAAGCATTTGAATACGATGATGAAAATAATTTACAATCAAATTTTAAGAAAATTTTATTATCGTATTGTATCATCTTAAAAGTTGTACCATCATAATCACTATTATCATAAAGTGATAATAATATTAATGCATTTTTTTTATTTCAGAAATAAAAATAGTAATATTAATAGTAATAGTAATAATAATGCATCAAACACACCAAAATTACCAAATACAGCATCACCTTTTAAACCACAATTTTCAGGTGCTTTTCAAACTAAAGCAAGTCAAGAAAAGGCTGAAAAAGCAGCTGCCAATTTATATAATCAAGAGAGATTATCACAATCAAATCAACCAGAAGTTTTAAAACTTGAAGAAATTTCAAAAGCGTCAAATGTTTGTATATATATATTACTTTAAAAAATTTATTTTTTATATTACTAATGAAAAAAATTAAAAATAAAATAAATAGAGTAAAGAAGATTTAAATATTGATCCAGAACAAGATGGAAAATTATTTATGACATTATTAGTTGAAGCGTTGAATGTATTAGAATATTTATCACCAGCAGTTGGTTTAATTTTAGGTAGAATTTCAATTGAATTAAAATCAGCAATTATAAATAGTACAACTCTTATCACCAATGTATATCATAGTGAAGGTAGAGTTATACCAAAGATGCCAGGCGAATCATCGAGTAGTACTGGTAGTGCTGGTAGTGGAAGTGGAAATGGTGGAAATGGTGGAAATGGTGGTAGTGGTAGTATGAATGGTAGTGGTGGTATGAATGGTAATGGTTCGTCCTCATCATCGATAGTTGGTGGTAATGGATTATCACCAAGTGTAATAAGTAAGAATAATATTGGTGGTGCAACCTTTAGCAATATTGATGAACATTCAGCAGCATTCAATTTCTTAACTGAAACTTTCAACAGAAATGACTTACTAGCGAATCAAACTCACAACATACCATTGGTAGATCTATTGAAAATGATATTTAACAAGGTGAATATGGTTTTCAAAAATCATCTTCAATTAAGTAAGATTTTCAATGATGCAATTAGAAAATCTGAATTGAAAATTCGTTCAAATAAATTTGATTTTAAAGATGAGACCGAAGGTGGTGATTCTGATAATGATATGGATGGTACACCTAAAACCATAATACAAAAACCAAAAGTTGAAGCGATTGCAGATGTATATGATGCATCATTAGTTTGGGAAATCATCCAAAAAGAGATTAGAGAAATGTTAAGAGTTCATTTACAAGATACATCGAGTTTATTATTAAGTACAAAGAGTAGGCTAAATCCAGATGGTACTGAATCATCCAGCGGCAAATCTCAAAGATTATTTAGCTTTACAAACTCAATTGTTACTGACAATTGGAATGGTTCGATTAGTCCAATGATAACAACCTCACCAGCTTCGCCAAATGGAAGCACTGGTGTTGATGGTACTGAATCAAATAGTGTCAGTGGTCCTGCTGTCATTAGTATATTTAAAGCATCACAATATAATGTTACTCCTATCTATCCAATGATTGTCAAATTCACCGATCATTTAGATAAAACTCTTAGAGATAGAACTGGTGTTAAAACAATTAGTAGTAATAGCAATAGTGGCAAAAAAGGTTTATTAAGATTATACATTGATGATTTTGTTCATAGAAACTTTTTACAACATATAAAGAATGATTATAAAGATAGATTCGCTCATTCAATTGAGAGTACTGAAGCATTTAAACCATTGGAAAGATATAAATTAGTTTTTAGATTAAAAGAGACTAAACCAATTTTAAATAGTACTTTACAAATATTTCAATTTGTCATTGAACTTTTCTCTGATATCGTGGCTATGAGTCATTATGTGGTAGAGTTTGGCGCAATCATTCAAGTCTCCCTTCTAAGATACTATGAGAAATGTTTAAATAAATTCAACCAAGAGATAGATCCAACGTTAACCAATCAATTGATGAGTACAGATCTCTACAAATATCTATTGGCATCATTGGCTGTTAGCACAAAGAAACAAGAAGTCGCTAAATTCCAAGACTCTAGAGAAGAAGAATATGAATTTAAATTAGAATCTGACCTATTCAATCATCCAGAGAAACCAGTTGGAAAGAACCAATTGATTTTGAATATTGAAAAATTAACTATGCTTGCAAATATGAGTCATAGTTTAAATTGGTTGGCAGATAAAATAGTACAATTATTAATTGTTCAAGATGATTCAAAAGAAAATAAACATTCATCCTCTTCATCATCGTCACAACAACAACAACAACAACAACAACAACAGTCACAATCAATTGATTCTAATATAAAAACACCTTTAAAAGTAAATAGTGGTGGTAGTAATGGTGGTAGTAGTGGTGGTACACCAACTAATATTAATTCAATGAATAGTGGTGGTAATACAACCAATACAGCAGGTGGTGGTAGTAATAATTTTATAAGTGTAATTAGTCAAATGTCAGCTGAATCAATTGAAGCATTGAAAACAATGGAAGAACCAATCAAAGATATTGCGCAAAGATTTAAAGATTTATCAAAACGTTGCTTATTAGCATTACGTATTGAATATCGTATTCATTGTTTTTACTTTTTAGAAGGATTTAAGAGAGCTCAATATATGTGTGAGGAAGAAAGAACCGATCCAGACTCATTCATCGTTGAATTAAATAAAGATTTATCGGCTAGCGAAGAAATGATGTCAATCTATCTAACTAGTGATAAATGTAATTTCTTATTTAGTGGTATTGCAAAATTGATTGGTAAATTATTGATCTCTAAATTGGTACATGTAAATTCTATCAATGATAATGGTGTTGCTAAACTTTGTAAAAATGTATTCACCCTTCAACAAAATCTTTCAAATATCATTGTAAAACGTGAAATTTTCTTTGATCGTATTCGTCAATTTTACCAAGCTTTATCCGCCGAGGATGAACTATTAAATTATTTATTAGAGAAAATGAGTCAACCTTTCTTTTCTCTTGAAGAAGGTAAAATCATTATTGATTTCCTACAAAGAACAAAAAGAATTTCTCCAAATGCAATTTCGACCTTAGAAGCAAAATATAAAAATATGTAAAAAAAACAATAATAATAAAAAATTAAACAAATAAAAAAAAATAAATGGATATAGCAATGAAAAAAATTAAAAAAAAAAGCACTGAAAATTATTCAAAAAAAAAAAAAAAAAAAAAAAAAAAAAAAAATTTACCAATCCCCCCCACCTCATCTCTCTCTCTCCATCGTTTAATATTAAAAAACATCTTTTCCTTAATTTTTTTTTTAATTTGAGATATTAATCTAGAGGGGGATAAATCTTTTAAAAAATTTCACTTTAAAAAAATAATATGAATTATTAAAAAAATAATTTGATAGTTTATATTCCTATATAGGAATATTAATTTTTTTTTTTAGGGGCAAAAAAAAAAAATAAAATAAAAAAAAACATCATATGTCGAGTGTCATAATTCATCAATTTCATAATAGGTTTTCAAGTGAAAATAAACCAAACCTTTAATTAAAAGGAAAAAAAAATAAAAATAAAAATAAATATAATGTTATTTTTTGCGCAATGAAAATTCCAAATTCTGTAATGGAAAAACATGACGAATGGAAATTTCGAAAAATCAGTTAAAATCAACAAAACGTTCGATTTTTATTTTTTTTTTTTTTTTTTTAATTATTTTTTTTTTTTAATTAAAATTTTTTTTTTCTTTTTTTTTTAATTTCATAAATTTTGTTTTTTAATTTCAGATATTTTTTTTTTTTTTTTTTTTTACCTCTTATTCCTTTTTTATTATTTGTAACATATTAAAACCGGTTGTAAAATAATTTATATAAATAAATAAATATATATATATATATATATATACATAAATATATATATATATAAAATAATAACAAAAAACCCCATCATCTTCTTTGTATAAAATTTCAATTGAAATAATAATAATTTTTTAAATTTTATTTTCCTTTTTTTTTTTTTTTTCTTTATTACCCCGAAATTATATTTTTTTTTTTTGTTATAATTTATTTTATTTTATTTTGTATACATAGTATTGTAGAAACATAATTATTTATTAAAAATCCAGGATGATTATAAAAATTAAAGGACAAACTTTTTTCACCTCAAAATACCCAAATATTATTATACCAGAGAGATCTGCACCAAAATTAATTTTAAAACATATTAGAGCAAAACCTGATCAAGTTTTATTAGTTGATGGTTTAACTTTTAGAGAATATTCTTCATATGAAGTTGCTGATACAATTGAAAAAGTAATAATTTATTTTTTTTAAAATTCTTTTATAAAGTATCTCAAATCTAACAAAATTATTAATTTTTTTTTTTTTTTTTTTACAGGTAGCATGCGGATTAAATAAATTGAATATAAAGAAAGGTGATGTAGTTGGTATTATTTTACCAAATTTACCAGAATATGTACCAATATTTCATGGTACATTATTGATGGGAGGTATTACATCCTTAGTTAATCCAGATTATACGATTGAAGAGTTGACACATACATTGGCAACTGTCTCACCAAGATATTTAGTTGTAACATTATCAGCCTATGAAAAAATTAAAGATAATTTAAAGAAAGTATTCCCAAATGTTGAAAAGGTTATATTAGTTGATATTGCAGGCCAAAATCAAAAAGAAATTGAACAATTAACAACAAGCCAATCCAATGGAATTTTGATGTCATTCAAACAATTGATAAATAACAATGGAAAAGATTTCCCAGATGTTCCAATAGATCCAAAGAAAGATACAGCAATTATTCCATTCTCAAGTGGTACAACTGGTTTATTTAAAGGTGTTTGTTTAAGTCATTATAATATCATCTCCAATACCTATCAAACTCAAACCATTGAAACATCAACCTATAAAAAGAATGACACAGTAATGGGTATCCTACCATTCTTTCATATCTATGGACTCATGTTATTCCTTATGTTAATGGTTAAACAAGGCCATCGTGTTATTATTCTACCAAAATTTGAACCATTAAGATTCTTAGAACTCATTCAAAAGTATAGTGTGGCAATTTCATTCATCGTTCCACCAGTGGCTATCATGTTTGCAAAATCACCACTAGTCGATAAATATAATCTCTCAAGTTTACGTACATTGTTTAGTGGTGCCGCACCATTGAGTAGTGAAGTTGAAGATTTAATTAAAGAGAGATTCAAGGGTAGAATCGTAATTAAACAAGGTTATGGTGCAACAGAGTTAAGTCCAGCTTGTTTCGTAATTCCAAGTGGATTGGTTAAATCTGGTTCTGCAGGTATCCTCTTACCAAATCAATTGGCAAAAATTATTTCACCAGAGACTGGCGAAAATTTAGGTATGGGCGAAAAGGGTGAAATCTGTATTAAAGGTCCAAATGTTATGTTAGGATACTACAAAAATGAAAAGGCAACTAAAGAGGTCATCGATAAAGATGGTTTCTTAAAAACTGGTGACATTGGTTACGTCGATGAAGATGGATATTACTTTATTGTCGATAGATCAAAAGAATTGATCAAATGTAAAGGATTCCAAGTACCACCCGCTGAATTGGAAGCATTACTCTTATCACATCCAAAAGTTGCCGATGCTTGTGTAGTTGGTCTATCAAGAGGTGATATGGGTGAAGTACCAAGAGGCTTCGTTGTCATCAAACAAAATGAAACACTCACTGAAAAAGAACTAATGGATTGGGCTCACCCAAAAATTGCAAACTATAAACACTTTAGAGGTGGTATCTTTTTCATACCTGTAATTCCAAAATCTGCAACTGGTAAATTATTACGTAAAAATCTTAAAGATTTTAATCCTCCAAAGTTATAAATAAATTAAAAAAAATTTAAAAAAAAAAAAAAAAAAACCTTTTTTTTTGATTTCAGGGTTAAACCAAAAATTGAGATCATCACAACTGAAAAAAAACAAATAAGGTTTTATTTTTATTTCTATTTTTATTTTTATTTTTATTTAATTTTATTATATTTTTTTTTTTTTTATTTTATTTTATTTTATTTAAAAAAAAAAAGTTTTAAAACCATTTCATCATCCACCTAAATAAAACCTGTGTTATCATATTTAACTTTAACAAAAAAAAAAATGATAACTGGCCAAAATTGGACATCACAGGGCATCATTAAAAAAAAGTTTAATTGTGGTCAAACAAATCGATATATCATTATAAAATCTAATCAAAATTAATTTTTTTTTTTAAAATTTTTTTTTTTTATATATATTCAAAAATAAAAAAATACTTTTTTTATATTGAAAAAAAAATAAGGATGTTTTATTACAGATTTTTGGTTTTATTTTTTTAAATTTTTTTTTTTTTTTTTCACAAAATAAAAAAAAAAAAAAGTTAATTTTATAAAAAATATGAAATTAGATACAAAGTTGATTAATTTTTTCAAGATCAATTTTCTATTACAAATGAACACCATTTCTATTTTAAGATTTTTTATTATTTTAATTTTTTTTTTTTTTAATTAAAATTTTTTTTATATTTATTTTTTTTTTTTTATTTCAAAAAAACACGAAGATATTTTTTGAAAAAAAAAAAATAATAATTAAAAAAAAATAAATAAAAAATAATAATTATTGAGCCTAAGAAAATCTTAGACCAGTTATTTTTAGGAAAAAAAAACAACACACAAGAAAATCTTTATTTTTTGAACTTTTATGATAAAAAATTCATAAAAAAAAAATTTTAAAAAAAAATAAAAAAAAAAAAAAATTTTAAAATTATAAAAAAAAAAGACAAATAAAAAAATAAAAAAATAGTTTATATTATTAAAAAAGAAAAATCTATTTGTTTTTTTTTTTTTTATATTATTGGTTTTAAAATCTATTTGTTTTTTTTTTAAAAAAAAAAAAAAAAAATTTTATTTTTTTTTGATTGTAAATAGGAGATGATCATATTTACACATTTTCACATAATATCAAAAATTTTGCCTACACAAAGAAAACCCCTCTTCTAAAATTTTAGACTATCCACAAAGTCTTTCATTTGAGAGATATTTTCTCAACTCCATATTTTTTTATGCCAAAGATTTTTTATCAATAAAAAAATAATGAAAAAAAAAAAAATCAATAAAAAGAAGAAAATAATAAAAAAAAATATTAAAAATGAGTTAATATTTGAGTTTCTATTTTTCTTTATTTTTTTTATTTCTATTATTTATTTTTTTTTATTTATTTTTTTATTTATTTATTTATTTATTTTTTTTTGATAATTATTTTATTTTAATTAATATTATTATTAATTTATTATTTTATTTTTTTTTTTTTTAAAAATATTTAATTTTTTTTTTCTTATGAACTAAAGGTAATAGAATTATTATTCATATAATCATGTGACTTTGCTTATCAAAAAATTCTTAAAGTTTATTTAAAAAAAACTTTTTTTTAACACAAAGAAGTCTCCCAAAAAAGAAAGGTTTTCTTTAGTCTTGGGGAAAATATATCATCCAATTTTTTTTTTTTAAATTTTTTTTCAATTTTTTTTGAAAATTTTTTTTTTTTATTTTATTTTTGATAAAACAATAAAAAAAAAAACCCACACAATAATATTAAATAAATAATATTGTATCTATAATATATATAGCTTTTAAAAATAATTAATTAAATAATTGATTTATTATACAACAAATAATAATTTTTTTTTTTTTTTTATAATATTGTTTTTTTTTCAACCACAAATATATACCAACCCCTTTTTTTTTGTCTTGCAAAACGCAGAAAAAAATTTTTATTTTTTTTCAATTTTTTTATTTTTTTTCACATTTTGACTTTTTTTTTTTTTTTCCTTTCTTTTTTTTTTTTTTTTAAAAAAAATTCTACCATTCCATAACAAACATCTGTTTGAATATTATTATTTTCTTTAAAATATAAAATATATTTTGTACAACAGCATAATAAATAAATTTAAATAATTTTTTTCTTAAGATATTTTCTAAAAATAAATATAAAAAAATAATAAAAAAAAATATTTTCGCTAAGATTTTTCCGTTTCCTTTTTAATAAAAAAAAAAAAAGATTTTTTCACACACATATAAAATAAAAAAAATGGAAAATCAATCATACAATTCCAACCAATTTTCATATAATAATAATAATAATAATTTTAATAATAATAATAATAATAATAATAATAATAATAATAACAATAATAATAACAATAATAATAATAATAATAATAATAACGATGATGGTGGTAATATGATGACCAAAGATTCTGTAAATAGTTACATGTCAAATGGATCAGACGAAATCTTTTTTGATAACAATGGTAATAACAATAATAATTGCTATAATAATAATAGCAACGGTTATAATAATAACAATGGTCATAATAATAATAATAATAATAATAATAATAATAACAATAATAATAATAATAATAATATGGGTTATTATAATAATAATAATAATAGTAATAATAATAATAATATTAATAATAATAATAGTAATAATAATACTAATAATAATAATAGCAATAGTAATAATAACCCTCAATCAGTCGATTTAAATGACCCATTCTTTTTATCATACATTCACCAACAAATAAGTTTGGGGAATTTGGTCTTTAAAAATGCTCCAAATTCAAACAATAATAACAACGGTAATAACAATAATGGAAACACTAATAATGAATATACATCAATGGTACCACATTCACCATTATCACAAAATAACATTGGTTATTCACCAGTTCCACACTCACCACAACAAGATAATGGTCATCACCATAATAACAACAATAACAACAATAACAATAATAACCATAACAACAATAATGGTAATAACAATAATATAAACATGAATTCAATTCCAATAAAATCATCAACATTTGGAAATAACAATAGCAACAATCACCACCACCACAACAATAATAATAATAATAATAATAATAATGGTAATAGTAATAATAATAATAATAATAATAATAATAATGGTAATAATAATAATAATAATAATAATAATAATAATAATGGTAATAATAATAATAATAATAATAATAATAATAATAATAATAGTAATAATAATAATAATAGTAATAATAATAATAACTTTAATGATTTGTCAAACTCTTCTCAAGCTGTGTTCCAAAATCAATTTGTGCAACAACAAACTTCACAACAATATAATAATAATAATAACAACAATATGAATAATAATAATATGAATAATAATATGAATAATAATATGAATAATAACAATAATAATACTAATAGTAACAATAATAATATAAATATGAATAATAGTAATAATAGTATAAATATGAATAGTACTGGTAATAATTTAATGGTATTACCAGCAATACAAAATCAATTCTCGGAGCCATCAACACCCAATAATGATTATGCATCCTCGCCAATGCAATTTAATAACAGTTTAATTCAATCGCCACAAAGACCACAACAACAAAACAATAATACTAACAATAATAATAATAATAATAATAATAATAATAATAATAATAATAATAATAATAACCAAAGAAATTCAGTGAATAATAACCCACAAATTTTTAACAATGCACCTGTAAATATTAATACCTACGGACCAAAAGTTGAGATTGTAGATAGCTACAATCAACCATTTCCAATCTATACTGTTAAAACTCATGTACTCGTTCCAGCACCAGTTGTCAAAGTTGCCAACTACAAAGGGGACGCCAATGATTTGATGGTTGTTGCTAATCCAGAGCCAGATGATTCAATCATCATTTCTCAGCCAGCAGTAACTTGTATCGATGGTACCTTTGAGTTTAAATTCACAGATATGCACGTCGATCGTAAGAAACATGACCCATGTAGTTCATTCCGTTTGAAATTCTCCTTGATCAATAAGAGAACCTTTGAGCGTTTCAATGAGGTTGTATCTCAACCAATCAACCTCTTTTATCATACCGATCTTTTGCCAGCACCTGATATCGCTCGTTTAGTTCCAAACTCTTGTTATTGCGGCCAAGAACCAGAAGTCACTTGTTATGGTTACTACTTTAAGAAAGGTCGTACCGAAATACTCTACGTTGATCTCGATCCATTAGAGCCATCACCAGATCATCAACCATACTCTGTAAAACAAGAACAACTTCGTATGCCAAACCAAACCTCTTTCTCATTCGCTTTCGTTCCACCAAATCGTTCAACACCTGGTTCATACAATGTAACAACTCGTTACACTAAAAATACAATTAAAAAAGATAAAGAAAAATCCGTTAAAAACAAATCTAAAATTGGTAAACCTCATCCATTCACTTATAATGGTAAGTTGTTGATAGTTTAAATCATTTAAAAGTTTATTTAATATATTAATTAGTTTTTTTTTTTTTTTAAAATTTAAATAGAATTACCAGAAGATGGTAATCCAAAACGTCAACGTGGTCAACAAATCGATTTTGGAGGTGATAGAAATCCATCATCACCATCAAGTGAAGATTATTCCAATAGTATGCATCCTGCTGCTAATGGTAGTGGTAGTAATAATCAAACTTATTTCATCGCTGGAAGTAATAATATGAATTCATCACCAAGTTATTTCAATTATATGAATTGTGTTATTCATGGCGAGGTTGAAGAATTAGAAGATTTATTAAGTGGTGATGAAAAGGATGGCTACATTAATTCCATTAGGGATTTACAAGGTAATACATTGATCATGATAGCTGCCAAAGAGGCTCGTACCGATATGGTTGAGAAATTGATAGAGATGGGTGCAGACTTAACCATAAAGAATAAGAGTAGACATAGTGTTTTCCATATGGCTTGTTATTCAGGTTCAATCGAGTTGGTAACAATGGTTATCGAAGCCTCCGGTAGTGATCTCGACCTTTTAAATGCTGATAATGTAGGTGCCACCGGTTTACATATCGCCACTGAACGTGGTCATTATAGATTGGTGAAATTCATTTGTCAACAGTATGACGTATTGGTTGAATGTAAGGATAATCGTGGTTTAACCGCTTTCCATTATTCTGTTCAAGATAACAATTGTCGTATTGCTTCGATTTTCATTGAACACTTTTTATTCTTGGGTGATGGTCTATTGGATATTAAAGATCATACTGGTATGACTCCATTGCATTGGGCTGCAGCTTTAGGTCGTTACAATATCTTTGTGAAATTGGTTGAAGCTGGTTCCGATATTAATGCCGTGGATGGTGATGGCGAAACTCCAATCTTCAAAGCAATTGTCACTAATAATACTGATATCGTAACTTATTTAATCGAGAATAGTTGTGACATAAGCGTTGTAAACAATCATGGTTTCACTTACATTGAATTATTGGCTCAATACAATAAAATAGAATTGGACGATAGTGACAGTGAATCCGATTCAGAAGATGGTGATTTCAATGATTCCAATAAAGTTGAATTAAATAAACAAGAGGAAGAAGAGTTAATGAAATCATTGGTTAAATCCTCTACTACTACAACAACTACTACTGGTACTTCTAAAGCGAAGAGTGACTTTGACCTTGAAATTGATATGGCTATTGAAAGATCGATTGCAAACGTTACTGGTAGTAATAACAATATTGATATTACAACTAAAGATTTCTCAAAGATAAATATCCATGATACTACCACTACAACTACCACCACTACTACCAGTGTTCCATCTTTAAACAATTCAGAATTGATTGAAAAAGGTCAAAAGAAGACACCATCTGCTTTGATTTTAGATAGATTTGAGAAATATAGATCTGGTGGTAAGGCACTAAAGACTCTTAATAGTGGTGATTTGGATCTAACATCCATAACACCAAGTGATATCTCTGTAAACAGAATACAGGCATTGGTTCAACAAATTGAAAGAAATCATAGTAAGAATCAGACTGAAAAGAATAAAGAATTAATTCACCTCTTGGAAGAAAGCTTCCAAGAGAAAATATCCGGTTGGATGGGCACCGAAGAGGAGCTGTTGGAGGCTGGTCGTCGTGCATCCGCTTTAGAGGAGGATTTAACTGGAAGCTCCAGAGAGAATATTAGGTTAATGGATTTCATAAATGGTTCACCAATTACTTTCTCAAAGATTGAAGCTGGTTGTACAGCTTTATTCGTTTTAAAGGGTGAAAGATACTATGGCCATCAATTGGAGGAAGGTATTGTTTGTGTCTCAAATGACTCAATGTCTGCTCTCAAAAAATTATACGATAAAAATTTACCATCTTGTTTAGTTGCAAATGTATTATTCGCTTTAAAAACTACTTCATCAAAATCTTCTCAACTTTTACCTGCTGGTAGTCAATTCTTGGTTTGTGATGTTGAAGTTGCAAAACAATTTATATAAAAGAAATTTTTTAAAAAAAAAAACCAATATTAATATTTAAGAATCATTTTATGTGATTCATTTTTTGTAAATAATAACTTTAAAAATAAAATAAAATAAAAAAAAAATAAAAATTTAATTCAACAACAAATTCAAATTTTATAAAAAATTATAATATCTGCATGTTTTTTATTGTTGGACATTTTCACCAATTTATATCACAACAAATTAATGTAAGAGTTACCAAAAAAAAAAAAAAAACATGTTTTTTATTTATATCTTTCAATTTTTTTATATTTTTTACTTGTTGATTCCCTCTTTCTATAAATTAGGTTAACATACCTAATTTAAACATTTTTTAAAATAAAAAAAAAAAAAAAAAAAAAAAAAAAAAAAAAAAAAAAAATTAAAATAATTTGCTCTAATATTGAATTGAATTATTTATAGTTCAAATACTTTTTTTTTATATTTTTTTTATTTTATTTTTTTTTTTTGTTTAAAATAAAAGAAAACTTTTCTTTTTTTTTGATTTTTTTTTTTTTTTTTTTTTTTTTTTTTTTTTTTTTTTCATAATTGCCATAACACATAAAATTTTTTATTTTTATATGAAAAACTTTTTTTTTTTCTGACTCCCCACATGTAATATAATATAAGATTAATAAAAACACAGCAATAATAAATATTTGTATAGTAAAACAATAATAATAATAATAATAATAACAATAATAATAATAATAAATAAATAATAATAGCAAATAGAATATCTAGTGGGCAGTTAAAAATAAAATAAATAATGGGTAATTCGCTTTCATTTGAATCATATGATGAATATAATGGTGAAAATAATTTAAATGGCAATGATAATAATACAAATGTAAAGAGTAGAATTAATCTATCATCTGATCTATTTAAAGAGGAAGAGGAGGAAAGAAAGAAATATCTTTTAAGCATTAAAGAGTTGGAAAGTAAATTTAAATTATCGACTCAAGAATCTAATAAATTAAAATCTCATAAATCTGCTATAATAGTTCAAAAAGTTTGGAGAGGTCACTCTCAAAGAAAAAAATGGTCATTATTTTGTATGTAATTTTTATTTTCTTTTTCAAAAAAAGTTTTTCATGGATGAAAAAAAAAAAACAAAAACCACAAACAAATAATTAATTTAATTCTTTTTTATTTATTAGTAAAAAAATCACAAGTTATTAAAGAATTATTAATAACTGAAAGGGATTATGTCCAATTTTTAAAAGTTATTGTAAATGTTTATATGGGACCATTAAAAGAATTGGTGGGTGGTAACGGTGGTAATGGTAAAGATAGTGTATCATCTACTACAAATCAAAAGATATTAAAGAATATAAGGAATGAGGGAGGACAAAATTTAGGAATAAATTTAGAACAACCACCATTAACAAGTGACGAGGTTAAAGTTGTTTTCTCACAAATTGAAGTGATTTTATTGTATAATTCTAAATTATTGGAGAAATTATCGACGAGGATTACCAATGATCGCTGGAACTACTATCAAAAGATTGGTGATGTATTTTTAGAGTTTACTCATTTCCTCAAGGTACCATACAGTCATTATATAACCAACTTTCCATCAGTATTGAAAGTGTTGGAGAGTGCATCAAAGAGACCATCCTATGTATTGTTCATTCAAGAGTGTAAACATCGACCAGAGGTTGGTAAGAGGGATTTACAGTCATTCGTTAGTATGCCCGTTCAACGTTGTCCTCGTTATGTTTTGTTGTTGAGAGAGTTATTAAAGTTTACACCTACATCAGATCATGACTTTAAGAATATTGTATTGGCACTACAAGGTATGGAAACTATAGCCGACCTAATCAATAGACAAATGAAAGAAGAGGAAATCTCTAGAGAGATCATCGCAATAAATGAAAAGTTAACACCAAAAGTAAAGAACCTAATTGAACCACACAGACGTTTAATCAAAGAAGGTGAGGTTAAAATATATAAGGCCGATGGTACTGATCATGATACTTTCACTGGTACAATTCGTCCATCTTCAATCTGGAAAATTCAAAGTCCTCGTTTCAGATATATCTATCTTTTTAATGATAGTTTCATAGTTTCAAAGAAAACAAAAACCCTCTATAAGGTTGAACAGTTTGTAAATTTAGAATATAGTTCAGTAATCGATCATTCAAAATCAATAAAAATCGTTGAAACAATACCTTCTGATGATCAATTAAATAAATATAATGTAGATAGTAATAATAATAATAATTTAGAAAATTCTTGTAATAATAGTGTATTAAATGAATCAATTAATAATAATAATAATAATAATAATAATAATAATAATAATAATAATAATAATAATAATAATAATAATAATAATAATAATAATAATAATAATAATAATAATAATAATAATAATAATAATAATAATAATAATAATAATAATAATAATAATAATAACAGCGTATCGGATTTAAATAATAGTATAAATGTGAATAATATAAATAACCCGAATAATATAAATAATGTGAATAATAATAATAATAATAATAATAATAGCAATAATGGTAATAGTAATAATATATATAATACGAACAATATGAATACGACTAGTAGTAGAAAGATGAGTTTTTCAAGTTTTATAGAAAATAGTATAAAAAGTGGGAGAGAAAGTTTTAGGGGTAGTAGTGAAGGTGATAGGTATTATTTTAAATTGCACACACTAGAATGTACATTAGTGATTTGTTTACCAAATGAAGAGGAGAAAGAACAATGGAGGAATGCATTTGTAAATGTGATCAATCAAGTCACTGAAAATGTACTAAGTTTTAATCCAAAATGGTCAACTAACCCTGGTTTAACTGATAGTATTAATTTTGGAAGTGGTAGTATCGATGGTGCATATGCGACCAACTTAAATATTGCATCTTTTACGTCACCCTCATTGAGTAGGATGTCACCTTATCATAGTAAATTATCCTCACCAATCCGTGGAACACTTCTAACAAATGATAACTTCTCCTTGAAACAATCGATTCAAGAACTTTTATCATTATCAAAACCAATTAAAGGAATGGAAGGTAGTTCAACTATCTCTTCAAACTCATCTACAACTTCAACTATGTCTTCATCAATTTCAACAACATCCTCTTCTGCTTCCAACAATTAATGAAAAATTCAATATTATCAAAACAATTGATAATTGAAAAATATTTGTCCTATTTAAAATTAAAAAAAAAAAAAGGATAATAAAACAAATAAAAAAAAACTTATTTATTGAAAAAAAAAAAAAATTCAAATATAAATAATTATGGAACACCACACCCTTTTTAAATGTCAAAGATGGTGATGTTGCACTTTGAAATTATTTTTTTTAAAATTTTTTTTTTTTTTTTTTCAAAAATTCTTTTTTTTTTTTTGATTTTTTTTTTTTTTTTTTAATTTATATTTTTTTATCATTTATTTTTTTTTATATAATAACTATTTATATTGTTACACAAAAAAAAAAAAAAAAAACAAAGATTGATTGTGTTTGTGAAATATATTTTAAATAATTACAAATAGTAATATTAAGAAAAAAAGATGTCAGCATTAACACAATCAGGATCAATAGAGAAACCATGTACAATTTTAATTAATTATGATAAAGGTGATCCTCCACAAGTTAATGAATTTAAACAAATCTTTGAACATGGTACAACTGAACAAAAGATTGAAACATTGAAAAAGGTTATCCTATACACAATCAATGGTGAACCAATTCCACAATTACTTATGCCAATCATTCTTTATGTTATGCCATCAATTGATCATACCATTAAAAAGTTATTACTCATCTATTGGGAAGTTATCGAAAAAACTCATCTTGGTAAATTGAAATCTGAAATGATTTTGGTATGGTAATGTATTTAAAATTTTTTTTATTAATCATTATTTTTCAACAAAAAAAAAAAAAAAAAAAAAATAAATCATCATAAAAATATATTAATATTCAAATTTGTTTTTAATCACTAGTAATTCATTATTAAATGATTTAAATCATCCAAATGAATTTGTTCGTGGTAGTACACTAAGATTTTTATGTAAATTAAGAGAGGCAGAGGTATTGGAGCCATTGGTACCATCTGTTCGTACAAATCTTGAGAATAGACATGCTTATTGCAGAAGAAATGCTGTTTTAGCAATCTATAATATCTATAGTCATTTCGACTATTTAATTCCAGATGCTCCAGAATTAATTTATAACTTTTTATTACAAGTAAGTAATTTATTGATCTTTATTTTTTTTTTTTTTTCATACGTATTAATATATCTTATTATAAAAAAATAACAACCTCAACCAACCAACCAACCAACCAACCAACCAACCAACCAACCAACCAACCAACCAACCAACCAACCAATTAAAAATTAAATTGAAATAGGAAAAAGATGCATCATGTAAAAGAAATGCATTCATTATGTTATTTAATTGTGCACCAGAAAAAGCTGTTGAATATCTTTCATCAGTTTTGGATGAAGTGCCAACATTTGGTGATATGCTTCAATTTATTGTTGTTGAATTAATTAGAAAAGTTTGTAAAACTTCACCATCTGAAAGAGTATGTATTTAACATATTAACTACACAATTCTATGTTTTTTTATTTTTTTATTAACTTTAAATTATTAATTTAAAATTTTTAAATAAAAAAAAGTCAAAATATATTAAATGTATTTTTACATTATTAAACTCATCATCACCAGCAGTTAAATATGAAAGTGCAGGTACATTATTATCATTATCATCAGCACCAACAGCAGTGCGTGGAGCAGCAAGTGCCTATATTGATTTATTATGTAACGAAAGTGATAACAATGTAAAGATGATTGTATTGGACAAACTTATCGAAATCAAAAAGAATCATAGTAAGATCATGGAGGAATTGGTAATGGATATCTTGAGAGCATTATCAAGTCCAAACATTGATATCTGTAAAAAGGTATTAAACATCGTTTTAGATTCCGTCACACCAAAGAACATCGACGAAATCATTTTATTCTTAAAGAAAGAGATTAACAAAACTCAATCCAAAGAATTTGATAAAGGTTTGGAGTACCGTCATCTTTTAATTCGTACAATTCATGTCTCCTCTTTGAAATATCCAGAGGTACTTGGTAATGTTGTACCATTGTTAATGGAATATTTGGGTGATAGTTATCTCCCATCAGCTGTTGATGTCGTAATTTTCCTTCGTGAGGTTGTAGAGACCTATCCAACTTTGAGAGAATTGATCATAAAAAAACTCATTGAAAATCTCTCCTCCATTAAGGTATCAAAGGTTTATCGTGTTGCAGTTTGGGTCATTGCTGAATACGTTACATGTGTTGAAGATCTTCAATATGCTATGACCTCAATTTCCAATGACCTCGAAGAATTATTGAAACCAAAACAAACTGAAGAGCTTATCTTAGAGGCAAAAGCAAAGGTAAAGGTAGAGAAAGTTTCAATCCAAAAGTTGATTGCCGATGGTGATTGGTATTTAGCTTCTTGTATCTCTAGCTCCTTAACAAAATTATACTTTAGAGCAGAAGAATTAAACATCAATCAAGCAGACTCCAACAAATTAAAAGCACAAGTTATGATGATCATTTCAGTCCTTATCAATCTTAGCAAGGCTAGTCAAGTTTCAACATCGAAATCTGCCTATGAAAGAATGCTTTCTTGTATTCAAGTATTGATCGACTCTAGTCCAACCATTAAAAAGATTTGGCTTCAAGATTGTCGTGATTCATTCACCAACTACCTCAAATATCTTTTGATCAAACAAAGTGAGAACAAAAAGAAAACAGAAAAAGAAGTTTTAGTCAAAGCAAATAATATCATCAACATTAGACAACTCAAATCCAAGAAAGCATTCGGTCCAGTCGATACAGAGGATGATTTAATCAAAGCAGTGGGCAACACTGGTGAAATCAATAAGGATCAAAATGAATACTCAAAGATCTCTCAATTGTCTGGTTTCTCTGATCCAATCTATGTTGAGGCATACGTTAGAGTTCATCAATACGATATCGTATTGGATATCTCTGTTTTCAATCAAACCAATGATACCCTTCAAAATGTTACCTTGGAATTGGTCACTTTGGGTGATTTGAAGATCTGTGAACGTGTTCCACCATTCACTATGGGTCCACGTGAAAAAACTTCCGCCAAAGCTTCAATCAAGGTTTCTTCAACTGATAATGGTGTAATTATGGGTACAATCGCTTTTGATATCGCTGGTTCTGTCAGTAGTATGTCCGATAAGAATTGTGTCATCCTCAATGAACTTCACATTGATGTCATCGATTATATCCTTCCAGCCAATCACCAATATACTGATGTTTTGTTCAGAAACCATTGGCTCGAATTCGAGTGGGAAAATAAAATCCCTGTCAACACAAACATTACCGATTTGGTTAAATATGTTCACCACATCAGTAAGGTCACCAATATGGGTATCTTGACTCCAGAAGTTCATCTTTCCAATGATACTGGCATTCTCTCTGCAAATCTTTGTGCTAAAAGTGTTTTCGGTGAAGACGCTCTTGCTAACATTTGTATAGAAAAACAAACCGATGGTAAAATCTCTGGTTATATTCGTATTAGAGCTAAGGTCCAGTAAGTATAAAAAATATTTTTTTGAAATTTTCATTTTTTTTCTTTACAAAATATTTACATTTCCTTTTCTTTTAGATCAATTGCAGTTACATTAGGTGAAAAAATTGGCAATATGGGTATGAAAGCTTAAAAAAAAATGCAATAAATAGAAAAAAAAAAAATAAAAAAACTAAAAAGAAATGATTTATTTGATTTAATTATTTTATTGTTTTTTATTTTATTTTTTAAAACTTAATAGAACTCAATTAATTATTTGATGGTAATAAATCTGCGATTGTATTTGTGTAAAAGTTTGGATTAATTTTTGAATCGATATTATTAATTTCACTTAATTGTGAGATACCAGTTAAAACCAATAAACTTTTTATGCCACCATTAAATGCGAAAGCAATATCAGTATCTAATCTATCACCAACGAATAAGGTTCTCTTTGGATCTAAATTATCTTTTTTTAAAATAACATCCAATAAAAGGGTTTCAGGTTTACCTATTGTAATTGGTTTAACTTGTGTAGATGTTTGTATCATCGAAACGATTGAACCTGCACCTGGTAATGTTTTTCCATCCTTAACTGGATATGAACTATCAGGATTAGTTGCAATGAATAAACAACCCTCAATTTCTTTTATACACATATGTGCATATGTGGCTTTTTGAAATGTTAATTGAGTATCCATACCAACTATAACTGCTCCAATATCTTTATCAATAACTGTGTTTTGAACACTATCTAACCCATCTTTTAATTTATTAATCTAGATTTGTTTTTTTTTTTTTTTTTTTTTTTTCAAAAAAAAATGCATAATCAACAATCAGTAAAGTTATAGTAATAGTGATGTCCTTTTTTTTTTTTTTTTTAAACCTACTTCTTTGATAGTTTTAAAATTTTGATCATTTAATTCTTTTTCTAAACCATATTCGCCAATAATGAAAACTTTTTTAGAGTCTTTTGGGAAGTTAATTTGATTTAAATAAATTGCAGCGCCATATGACGATCCGTAAACCTCATCAATGAAACATTCAATACCAAATGATTTAATTTTATCTTGAAATTGTTGTCTAGTTTTTGTACTGTTATTTGTAACAAATAGAATCTTTTTTCCAAGTGTATGTCTCAAATAATTTAAAGTTTCAATAGCTCCAGGGACAATAGTATCTGCAATCCACAATACACCATCACAATCAAATATAAATGTATCAATTGAATCTATAAAAGATTTTTTATTATCATTATTTATTTCAGAACTATATGATATTAAATTCATTATTGTTTTTTTATGTGTGTTAATTTGATTTTTTTTTTTTTTTTTCTTATCCTGGTTAATACAAATGATTTTAGTTAGTTTTTAAACACAACACTTGAAAAAAACAACCGACCAATACCATATCATTTTTTTTTCATCAAAAATTTAAAAAAATAAAAAATTAAAAAAAAAATTAAAATTTAAAAAAAAGATAAAAAAATTTAAAAAAATAAAAGATTATATAAAAAAAATACAATTAATGTAGATTTAGAATATTCTATTTATGATAAATATAAAAGTTTATATAGAAATAAATAGTTTTTAAAAAAAAAAAAAATAAAAAAAAAAAAAAAAGCACATTTTAAGATTAATAATAAATTTAGAAATAAAATTGGTCATTAAACATTCTAGAAGGTTTGAAAGAAGTAGAGTTTTTATTATTAAGTTTGAATCAAATGGATTCATTAAATTAAATATTTCATATACAACAAATAATAATATACCTAGAATCAATCCAATGAAAAATAGCCCTCATATCATAATAAAAAAAAAATTTTATGTATCATGATATTGGAAGAATGTATCTTTTAAAATTTTTTTATTTAATATCTTTTATTTTTAATATAACTGTTTTAAATTAAAATTTTTTATATTATTTTTTTTTATTAAATGAAGAATTAATTAATTTATCGATTAATTTGTTTATTGATTTTTAAAAACCTATCAAAGTTTAGGTTTTTAAGTTTTTCATTTTTGTTACAAGTAAGGAACGTTTATTTTAGAATTTATAGATAATTTATAATTTTTTTTTTTTATTCAAAACATAAAATTTTTAAAAAAAAAAAAAAAAAAAACTGACAACTAATTTCCATTTTTGTAAAATTTGGTGAAAGTCCTAAAAAAAAAAAAATCAAAAAAAAAAAGAAAAAAAAAAAAAAAAAAAAAAAAAAAAAAACTAACTATCAAACTTCAAAATCTATTTTTTATGAGTGAATCATATAATTAATTTTTATTAGAAATTCTCTAATTAAAAATTGAAATTAATATTATTGTTTTTATTTGCTTTTTTTTTATTATTTTTTTTAACTTAAAAAAAAAAAAAATAAAAATTAGTCGACAGTTTTTTTTTTTTTTTTTTTTAAATATATTATAAATTGTTGATATTTAATTATTTAAATCAATTGGAGTTGATATAAATGATTGAGATGGAACATGATCAAGTTTTTGTTTTTTTGAAGAATTCATAACTGGTGTTGATGGTTTTGTTCTCATTTCAATGAATGGAGAAGTTGGAGAACAATAACGTGGGGTTTGCATTGACCATTTCTTTGAACCACTTGCTAAATAATGAAGATGTTCTAACATGAATTCCATATCACTTCTTTGTTTTGAGTCTTTGAATTCCATTTCATTTAAGAGACTTTGTTCCATAGTTTGATAATCTTTTACCCAAAAATCAATAAGATCAACAACTTGTTTATAAGACTCTGCCAATGAGATACTCTTTTGATTTTGAATGAAATATAAAGGATTTAAATCACCAGCTTGGTCGTTAACTTCTTTTTCATAAGAAACAAGATCATTGATTAAAGTTGTAATGATGGCAATATCTTCATTCATTTTAATCCATTTTGGATCTGACCAGATGCAATGATCAATTTCGTGATCCAACATCACTTCTGTGAGAGTAACACATGGATAGGCACCAATATTAACTTTTCTCATATAGGAGTATAAATCTAAATGTGGAGATGAGCCTTGGGTTGAACGAATTTTATTGAATGGAATGATAGAGTCAACCCATTGAACACAAGATGAGATGAAACGATTGAAGGTATCCTTTCTTCTTTTGCCACACATTACTTCACATTTCTTTCTAAGGTGGAGTGCCATCTTTTCTGGGCCAGTTGCATCTGGTTGGACTGTACCATTAATAAAGACATTGTTCATTCTTTTAACTAAATCAACTTGCTTTTCATCACTGTAGATACCAGCATCAAGAACATCATCAAATGAAAAGAACCAAACCATTAATTCACCACCCATGACCAATCTATTGAAATCAACATGTGGCCAAAAATACTTTGCTAAACTTACAACATTATTGTGTGCCATTAAATCTCTTTTATTATTTGGTCTCCATACTTCTAATTCAATTGATTCTTTGTAAACATAATCAACATAATTCTTTTCATTTGGAATTAAATCCCAATCATCTGGAAATTTGATATCACTCAATGATAAAGACATTTTATTTATTGTATTATTATTTAAAAATTATTTATTTATTTGAAAAAGATTATTATAATTATTATTAAAAGAAAAAAAAATTTTATATTATTTAAAATTTTTTTTTTTTTATATATATGTTTTTTTTTTTTTTTTTTTTTTGTGTTTTTTAGATTTATTATAAATTATTATTAATTATTTATATCTTTTTTTGAAAAATTATAAATAATGTAATTCAAATAATTTTTTTATTAATGTTACAGTTGTAGTGATTTAAGATTTTTGAAATTTTTTTTTTTTTTTTGTTCTATTTTTATAGTTTTTTTTTTTTTTTTTTTTTTATTTTTTTATTACTTTGGTAAAAATTATGTTAATTAATTAATTTATTGTTGATTGAAGATATTTTTATTTTTTTAAAAAAAAAATACGGTAGATATTTTTGTTGATTAAATTTTAACTAAGGACAAGGATTTATTTGTGAAAATTAATAATTAATTTTAAATTTTTTTCAAGATATACAGTGGTTTGGGGTGATTATGATCTTAAAATAATTTTTAAACTAACGAATTGGTAACTAAAAAAAAAAAAGATTTTGAAAATTGGAGGTTTTTGATTGAAAAAAAAAGTTAAAAATTTTTATTTTTTTTATAAAATTTGAATTTTTAATTGGTGTTTGGAAAAAAAAAAAAAAAAAAAAAAACTAATAGTAAAAAACTTGATTTTAAATTTAGGTTAAAAAAGGTATGAACAATAGGATATTAATGAATGTGATTTGAATTTTGAAAATAAAAAAAAAAAAACAATAAAAAAAAATTGGTTTAAATAATTAAAATATGTAAACGATATAAAAAAAAATTGGTTTAAAATAATGAAAATGTGTAAACGATATTAAAAAAAATAATTATTATTAAAAATAAATTAGAACAATTTTTTTTTTTTGTTTTTGTAGGTAGTTAGTGGAAATTTTTTTTTATTAAAAAAACTAATTTTGTTTTACACTTTTAAAATTTATAGCTGTATGTGTGTGTGGTGTTAATAATATTTTCAATAATTTTAAAACTATAAATATGTATGTATGATTGTGTAGGTGGGTTTCGTTATTTTTATGTTTATAGGAATTATGTGTGTTTGATGTGGGAAAGGCTTTATTATTTAAATATTATTGTTATTAATGTAGTTTTAAAAGATGCCTTTAAAGATATAAATTAATATGAATGGGTCTTTTTAAAAATTGTGGCACACCGTTTAATTTTATAAAATTATTATATTACTAAAAAAAAGTATTGTTTTTTTGAATTATTTTTTTTTAATTTTTTTTAATTTTATTGATTAAAAAAAATTAATAAATTAATAAATAAATAAATAAATAAAAGATTGTAAATATTATAATTTTTATTATTTTTATTATTATTATTATTATTATTATTATTATTATTATTATTATTATTATTATTATTATTAATAATTATTTTATAAAAAAGAAAAAACTAATTCAATGAGAATAATTTAGTTTGGTTTTTTTTATTGTTTTGCTTTGGTTTTTTTAATAAATATAAATAATTTATTAATTTATTTAAACCCAACAATAGACCTTGCCAAATGATTGATTTTTAAAATTAGCTTTTTATATCTCTATTTTTTTTTTTTTTATTATTTTTTTTTTAATATAATTTTTATTTTTTTATTTTATTATTGTTATTATTGTTATTATTATTTTTATTATTATTATTTTTATTATTATTATTATTATTATTATTATTATTATTATTATTATTATTATTATTATTATTATTATTATTATTATTATTATTATTTTTATTATTATAATATAGTATTGTTATTAATATTATTATTTTTATTATTGCCACTATTTTTATTTTTTTAATATTATAATTATTTTTATTAAATCTTATTTTTATTTTCTGTTTGGATTTTAATTTTATAAAATTTAAATAAAATTTTAAAAAATTAATTATCAATGTTTAATATTTTGGGTAGATTGATATTATCAAATATTGTAATAATGAGGAGGGGAAGAATGCGTTTGGTAGTGATTTTTTAATAATGGTGGTTTTTATTGTTGTTGAAAATGTAAGGATGAATATATTGGTGCTCTTATTGTGGAGGTGGTGGTGTTGGTGGTGGTGGTGGTGTTTATTTAGTTGTTGTTTTTGTTGGTAGATTTATATAAAATTAAAGTATAAAAATATATATATACAAATAAATGAAATTGTTAATAATAATAAATTTATGTATATATAATACGGATTAGCTATATTACACAAAAGAATATTTTTTATTTTTATCAATTCAAAATCTTTATCTTTTTTTTTTATTAAATATAAATAATTTTTTTTTATTATTTAAAAATTTTTTTTTTTTTTTTTTTTTTTGTGATATTTTTTTTTAATTGTATTATTTTATTACAACCACAAATAAAAACCAAAAATCTGATATCTAATTATAGATTGAAAAAAAAAAATCACCCAAAATTAAGGAAAGAATAAAATAATGTAATAAAAAAATAAAAAAATAAAAATAAAAAAAAAAAAAAAAAAAAAAAAAAAAAAAATATTGCAATCCAGTGCTCTAAATTTTATATAATGAAATCAAAAAGTGTAAATTAAATTTTAATTAAAATAATACATACAAACAATGTTGTTGTTGTTCTTACTTGATTTTATTTTTTTTTTAAATTTTTCTTTTTTAGTTTTTATTTTTAAAAATAATGAAAATTATGTTGTTATTCAATATTATTTTTTTTATTATTTAATAATGATGTATTATTTTAAAAATTTTAAAATTATAAAAATGACAACAATATTAGATGAGACTTTTATTTAAATTTTTTTTAGAAATAACATTTTAAAACAAAATAAAAAAAAAATAGTAATAATTAAAAAAAAAAAAAAAAAAAAAAAAAAAAAATTTTAACCACATTTACACACACTAACCTAAAAAATACTTTATTAATCTCTTCAAACGATCTTATTCTATTTTAATGTGTCACAAAGTGAGTAAGTACCCATCAAATAGATAAGATTGTATCATGTATCAATGAAACTAAAAATAATTGATATTCAACACTCACACGCTTAAACATATCTCAACAAAATAGACAATAATATGCTTCGATTGGGTACAAGCATAATTAACAAGCACCAACTACTATGTACCAGGCACTATTACACAAAAAATCCTAAATACCACTCAAATTAATTAATGGAGCTTTTTAAATTATTAATATACTGAACCCTATTTTAATAAAATTTTAATTAGAATTTGAGAGGTATGTGCTATATTATGGGTAGATTTAATCTGGTGTTTAAACTGACAACACACTCACCACTTAACTTATAAAAAATAGAATTTTTTATTTTCTAGTGGTTAAATTGTGTGTGTGGGGTGTGTGGGTTAGTGTGAGGTATTATTTTGTTTTTTTTTTGTAAATGAGGGGTAATATTGAGTGGTACTACTTTTTTTTTTATCAAAATTGAAATCAACTTGTTTTTATTTACAATAAATTAATTGAATATTTATTTATAATGAAAAATCAACAAACACTCGTTCTCCCGTATAAATAAAATATTAACATGCTGAAGAAACCCTTACACACACACACACACAATTCTATATTTAAAGTTGATATTTTCCAGAAGCTATCCGTGAGTAGGTGTGTTTGTGGGATTGGAAATATAAAAAGACGGTTTACAAAAATTTCTATTATTTTTATAAAAAATAATAAAAAAAAGGTTTGCTAGAACATTGAATTCTAAATTTTTAAAAAAAAAACCATGATATTATGTTACACAAGGGCATCTTTTCAAAATTATTTTGTAAAAAAAAAATAAAAAAAATATAAAAAATAGTAATTAGAAATGAAATAAAAAAAAAATTAATTATTAAAATATCAAGTAACAACACTGTGAATTTAAAAATTGGATGAATTGGATCTTTTGTTAAAAAAAAAAAAAAAAAAAAAAAAAAAAAAAAAAAAAAAAAAATAATCTTTCGACATTAAAAAAACACTAATAATTTTATGATTGAGCCCTATTGCATTTGGTTTGGTGGAATTAATTATTTTCTAAAAATAGTTTAATTTGGTGGGCAGATTAAGAGATTTTTATTTTTTTATTTTTATTTTTTTTTTTTTTTTGTAATTTGGTTAGTAAAAGAGGAAATATATATTAAATTGTCGGTAGTGAAATTATTTTTATTCGAATAATTAAAAAATTACTACTACCGAAGTATTAAAAATTTGAAACTCCAATATATGTAAAATAAAAATATTGTTTCAAATTTCATGTAGTGTAATCTTATTTAAAGAAAAATTATAAAATTTTTAGAAAATCTTGTGAACTGCTAAATTGATCCTATCATATAAGATAAAAAAAAAACAACAAGAATAAAAAAAAAAAAAAAATCTTAATATCATTTTCGACTAATCTTTTCAATCTGTATTTATCTCATTACAATCTCCTAAATTTTCTCTCATTTTTTGTAATCTGGAATACCACGTTCTTTTTTTGAAAAAAAAAAAAAAAAAAAAAAAAAAAATATTGTCAAGTACACTGTTGTAAAATTTCCTTTTTTAAATTTGTTGCCATGTTTCAATACTAATTATAAAGTCGATATTTTAATTACACAAAAGAATTAATTTATTTTTTTTTGAAAAAAAAAATTAGTAAAAAAATTATAATAAAAAAAATCCTCACATCAAAATAAATAAAAAAATCTAACTATATTGATTTTAATGAGATTTTATTATTTGATTTGATCAATAAATAAAAAAAATGAAAAAAATTTATTATTATTATAATTATAAAATTAGTTTTAGGTAGATTATTTTTTATTATTTGTAGTATTAGATAAATCGATCTTGGTCACAATCGATAATTATAACAATTTTTTATAAAAAATAATAAAAAATTAAAAATAAAAGATATTAATAGCAAAAAAATAAAAAAACAATATTGATTTGCTTTTTGTTTTTGATTTTTTTCTTTTTTTTTTTTTTTTTTTTTTTTTGACAATAATTTCCCTTGATGTATTAATTAATTGCAACCATATTAAAGTTGTGAATTCATTACAATAATTGTATTTAGAAAAAATTAAAACATAAAAAAAGTTTCTATTTTTTTATTTTGTTGGTCTTTTGGGGAGTGATAATTTAATTCCACCTCCATTATTACCTTTAAGTGGTAAAATAGAAGTAGTTGGAACAGTTGTGGCTTTTTTGATATTATTATTATTATTATTATTATTATTATTATTATTATTATTATTATTATTATTATTATTATTATTATTATTATTATTATTATTATTATTATTATTATTATTATTATTATTATTATTATTATTATTATTATTATTATTATTATTATTATTATTATTATTATTATTATTATTATTATTATTATTATTATTAAATTGACCAAAAGAATTCAAATGGGTACTATCATTCTTTTTAACTTGATGAGGTGGAATAAAACTAACTTTACTATTGTTACTGTTTAGATTTGTTTCACTATCTAAATCAAATTCAAAATCATCATTATTATGTTTAATATCGCTATCATTATCATTATCATTATCCTAAAAGTATAATTTTATTGGAAATTTATATTAGTATTCTAAAAAAAAAAATAATCAAAACTACAAATTAAACAAAAAATAGTATTGATGGTGGTTTTATGACTCTTTTTTTCTTTTTTATTACAACCACACATAACACACAAGGACAGTCAACACAACACACTAAAACACACTTAAACACGCATAACATAAAAAAAATAAAAATGATTAATATAAAAAACCAAAAACCAAAAATAATAATAATAATAATAATAATAATAATAATAATAATAATAATAATAATAATAATAATAATAATAATAATAATAATAATAATAATAATAATAATAATAATAATAATAATAATAATAATAATAATAATAATAATAATAATAATAATAAAGTTGTCTTATCCGTATCTGTCCTATAATTGTATCTTTGCAACATAGGTGTAGAAGATAAGAGATAATCAATGTGAAAAATGAAAAATGTACATTCGAGTAAGAATGGAGGCTAATAATATGGTGATGGGTGGGTTAAACACAACACACACATTAATCAACACACCATAAATGTAAATTTTCAAGAAACGCACCATTAACAATTAATTTAGGGAGGTGAACGAGGAGGTTAAAAATTGAAATGCATTAACCTCACAGATGCCGCCCAATATAGTTTTTTTATGTTGATGTGGTGAGAACAAGTATGAATTATTATTACTATTATTATTATAATAATTATTGTTATATTCAAAAACAACAACAATAGTATAACCACCTTATGATTAACAAAAAAAAAACAAAGTGTAGAAAAGAGTCCTATTTTGGGCTCGGTTAATTTAAACATAATCATTTTTGTGACCTTAAAAAATGTAACCACCAAAAAAAAAAAAAAAAAAAAAAAAAAGAAACAATTAAAGATATTTAAGGTTACATTACAAAAACAATATAACCAAATGATAACCGACATTTTACCAAAACAATCTATTACCAAAAAAAGAAATAAAAAAAAACTTGATAGTAATAATGATCAATTATAATAATACTTACTTTTGGTTCGTTATATTTAAACACTACACCATTCTTTAAATCATCAATGTGATTCTAAAAAATTGACAGATGAAAAAAAAAAATATAAATAATAATTTTTTAAAATAAAAAAAGTGGGAAAAATTAAAAAAAAAAAAAATTTGATTAATGAAAATTTAAAAATAGATTAAAGAAAATTTAGAATTATTTTTTCTTCTTTTTTTCATTATTATTTTTTTTTAAAAAAAAAAAATAAAAATAAATAAAAAATACCCACTCTAACAATTCTATTTCTACCCAACTTCTCAACATTAATAATTGAATTTTCTAGTGTTACATATGGATTAAGCTCTTTTGTCCATTTAGAGTAAATTCCAAATAGTTTTTCTAAATTTGCCTTAAGTTTGGTTAAAAAAGTTTTTTTTTTTTTTTTTTTTTAATTTTATATATTACTTACTTTATTTGATTGTTTTGTAGAGAAACCAGAGAGCTTTAAATTGTTATAAAGTTTTGAAACTCCTTTAAAAGAGAGTAAGTCTTTGTCTTTAATTGATCGTAAAACTATTTTTTTGCTACTAATTTTAAGATCCTTTTCATTTTTTTTATTAATATTTTTTTGGGGTGAAATTGAATTTTCCTGTTGTTGCTTCCATGGTGATGTAGATTTTTCTGGTGTTGTAAAAAACTCATTATCATTTGACATTGTTCCGTCAATATTCATCCTTATATTTGATGTACCAAAATCCCAAGGATTGTCACTATCATTTTCACTCTCATTGTTACTAAATTTATTTTGAATTGGTGTTGATGATAGTGTTGATGTTGATGACGATGGTGATTGGGTGGCTGAATTTGGAGATTTATTAATTTTCTTTTTAATTTGGTCTCTTTTTGGTGACGGAGTTGTTGGTGGTGTTATAGTTGGTTTGTATAGCGATGGCGAATTTGTAAGTGGTGGTGATGTAGCACTTTTTGGTGTGTTATCAATGTCTGAAAAAGGTGAAGATTTAATTCTCTTTAATCTTGACTTTGATATTTTTGGTGATGGTGTTTTAAAACTATTATTTATGCCGTCATCATTACCATCATCATCATCATCATCATCATCATCTTCATCATCATCATCATCATCATCATCAATACTAATATCTCTTTTTTTATTAATATTGTTTTTATTTCCAATATCGCTTGTTTTTTTATTCATTAAAATATCATCATCCTCATCAACAATTGTTGCATTCTTTTTTCTTTTTATTGGTGTTTTAAAAACTGTTGTCTCTTCATCACTATCCATTATTATATTTCTATTACTATTAATTATTAATTTATATATGTTATTATTTATTTGTTTGTTTTGCACAAAAGAATAAAAATTTGAAAAAAAAATTTTATAAAAAAAATAGTAATATCAAAAATTATAAAAAAAAGGCGCGAAACTGGTTATAAAAAAAATAAAAAAAAAAATAAAACCAAAAAATATAATTTGATAAAAAAATAAATAATAAATAATTGAAAATATCCTTTTAAAATTTTTTTTATTTTTTTTTTATTTTTTTTTTTTCTTTTGGGAAAAATAATAATTATATAAAAACTGTTATAGTCATTAATTACAAATAAATATTATGACTGAAATTATTTTTTTTAAAAATTTTTTTTTTTTTCGGTTTTAATTTTTTTTAATTTTTGTTTTTTCTTTTTTTTCATTTTTAATTTTTATTTTTTTTAATTTTTTTTTTTTTTTTTTTTTTTTTCAAAGATAAAATCAATATAAAAATGAGTGATACTAAATACTCAAAATACATTTCAAATCAATATGGTTTTGAACTTGAATATCCAGAAAAATGGATTGTCAAAGAACATTCAGCAATGTATTTAGCATCATTCATGGAATCAAAAGAGGAAAGTGCACCAAATATTAATATTACAATCCAAAATTTAGAAGGTTTGTTTTGCATTAGGTTTTTTAAAGTCTAATAAAATAATAGTAAAATAATAATAAAATAAATAAAAAAAATACTTTTGCTAATATAATAGTGAATTTAATAATAAATAGGATCAATTGGACCAGATCAAGTTATGACACCAAAACAATTGTTAGATATTTCAATTCAACAAATTGAGCAAATCAATGCAACAAATATAGAGACAGGCTCATGTAAAATTGGTTCAAACAATGCAGACTTTTTATCATACTATGCACCAGAACAAAAAGTAAGAAACAAGCAATGTTTCTTCATTAAGAATAACAATGTTTTCATTATTTCATACACCTCATCAAACGGTAATTTCACAAAACACTTACCAGTGTTGGAACATTGTTGTCAAACCTTTAAAAACTTTGAAGCAAAGGGATATAAATATACTCAAATGGAGGCATTCACATCCAACATCAAGAGTAGTACTAAAACCATCTTTTATCAATATTGGGTACCAAAGAATTGGAAATCATCAAAACCAAAGTCAAAAGAGGGAAAACATCAATTTCAAGAATATACAGATTCTTCAAATAATTTATCATTAAAAGTTGAAGTTCAACAAAAAGCAGCAGCAGCAGCAGAAACCACCAACCAAGGTAAAAAATCAAATAGCACAACCAATAATAAACATCATTTTAACTACGATGTGTGGGTTGAAGATGTTCATCTTTCATTAAGTTTTTCATGCTTAGAGAGTGATGTCGTCTCATGGGAACCATTGTTTGATCGTTTTATCGCCGATTTAAAGATTGATAGTTCAATATTGGAATCACCAGTTTATGATCGTTTCTATAATCTTATCTTCCAATACTATGTTCACATTCCACAATCTTTCGCAATGGATCCAAGAAGTTCCAGTTTCAGCTCTTTGATCTTCATAGATCAAGATTTCCCAATGTATCCAGTATTTAATATCACTTTGGAGGATTTAGGTGTTCCAATCCCTTTGGAGAAATATAGAGATATCCTCTTAAGTTTCTACAAAAGCTCTGTAGAGAATGCACGTATCACTAACGAAGAGAGTGCTCGTATCGATAATTATCGTGCCCTTCGTATCAGTATGGATGGTCGTGACCCTGAAATCGACAAAAATTGTAAAGTCATCATTCAATGTGCAGTCGTTAAACGTACTAAAGGTTTATTATTGAACGTTCGTCTTCCAACAACCATTTTCGAAAGTGCTTACAAAAAATACTTTTACATGTTCCATAGTTTAGTTTTTTATAATAAAAATAATTAATATAAAAATAAAATGAAAAATAAATTAAAGTATAAAAAAAAATAATAAAAAAAATATCCAGAAACAAAAGATTTTTTCTTCGAAAATTATTTAATTTTTTTTTATTTATTTTTTTTTTTTTTTTTACCTATTTTTTTTTTTTATTCCAAATTTTATTTTTATTTTTTTTTCTTCAAAAAAAAACAAAGAAAGAAAGAAATGAATTTCAAAAATAAAAATAAAAAGAGAGAGCGTGAAAGTGATGATGAAGATAGTAGTGGAGATGAAAAAATTGTAACAAACTTTATAAATAAAAAACAAAACAAAAATGAAACAACAACAACAACAACAACCAACACACCACTATCAACATTGGCAATTTCAACAGGTGGTAATAAGAATCAAAAACTAACAGATATTTTAACAGAATTAAGTATTTTTGAAAAGAATAAAGGATTACAACATAAATATTCAGCATATAGAAAAGCAGTTCAATCGATTAGAGCTCATCCAAAAGAGATTACATCTGGTATTGAAGCTCAAAGTAAATATATATTAACCCTATTATTCATTCATTGGTTTATTAACATAATAACATTGTAATAATAAGAATTGGATGGAGTAGGTAAAAAGATTGCAAAGAAAATTCAAGAAATTATTGATACTGGTGAATTAAAGAAATTGAATAATCAACAAAAAGACGAAACATTGACATCTATTGGTGAGATCTCAAAAATATCAGGTATTGGACCAAAAGCAGCTCAAAAATTTTTTGATGAGGGTATAAAATCAATTAAAGATTTAGAAAAGATTAAAGATAGATTAACCCATCACCAACAAATTGGTTTAAAATATTTTCACGAGATTGAACAAAAAGTACCAAGAAATGAAATTGAAGAATTTGAAGAATTAGTAAGACAAGCTCTATTAAAAATTGATAAAAAAATTATTTATGAAACATGCGGTAGTTAGTATGTATTTGAAAGAATAATTGAATTGTGATAGAGGAGAGATGTGATAATTGACAATTTTTTTTTTTTTTTCTTTAGTCGCAGAGGCTTACCTTCTTCAGGTGATGTTGATATTTTACTAAGTCATCCAAACTATAGTTTAAAGATGAAAGATAAAAAAGAAACCTTTCACATTATTGAAAAACTTGTTGATAGTTTAAAGAAATCAGGTATTATTATAGATGATTTATCATTTGGACCACTTAAATATATGGGTGTATGTAAACTCCCCTCCCATATTAAATTGGATGATAATAATGGTTGTAAAAAAGAAAACTACGCTAATTATTCAGATAAAGAGGAAGAAGAGGAAGAAGAAGAAGATGAAGATGATTGTTCAACTAAAAAAGAAAATAATGAAGGAAAAGAGGATGAAACAAGTGATGGTGAAGAATTTGAGGAAGATAGTGATGCCACTGAACCTGAGGATGAATCAAAACGATTGCCACCAAAAAAAATATTAAAAAAGAAAAAAGTTGAAAAGAAACAAGAAATAAAGAAACCTAAAAAGACAACTACTTCCACTTCAATAAATAAAGGTGACAATGGTAAAAAATCCAATCAACATATTACAAGACGTATCGATTTTAAACTAATTCCGTATGTACTTTTTAAATTTTTATTTTTATTTTATTTTTTTTTTTATCAAGAATCAGAAAAATTAAATTATTAATAATACTTTTTATTTTTTTATTTTATTTTTTTTTTAAAGGATTGAATCATATTATTTTGGTCTATTACATAACACAGGGAGTGGTATTTATCTTTAAATGCTAACCAAATTAGTTGTTTTATTATTTATTATTAATTTTTTTTTTAATTTTTTTTTTTTTAATAAAAATAACAGATGAATTCAATAGGCAAATGCGTGGTATTGCCTTAGCTAAGGGGTACACATTATCTGAATATGGTATTAACAAATTTTCAAAAGAGACTGGAAAAGATGACCAAACTATTCCAGTTAACTCAGAGGAAGAAATTTTCAAAATCATTGGGATGAAATACTACCCTCCTCAAGAAAGAAATTTATAATTGAGATATTTTTTTAGTTCAAAATAAAAAATTATTGTAAAATTTGGATATTTTTTTAAAAAAAAAAAAAAAAAAAAAAAAATTGGCAAGTTAAATTAAATATAGCAATTTTATTAGTTTGAATTATTTTTAAATATTATTATTTTTTAAATTTAGAAAATAACAAATTAGTACTAAATTAGTAATTTTTTAATAGTCAATCTGTTACTTTGTCTAAAATTTTTTTTATTTTTTTATTTATTTCAAAAATAAAATTTTATTTTTCATTTTTTTTTTTTTTTATTTTTTTTATTTTTTAAAATAAAAAGGCGTTTCGTTAAAAAAAAGATTTTTTTTTTTTTCTTTTCACACAAAAATAGATTTGATCATTGTTAATTTTCTCTATGTATAAAATTTAATAATTGGCAAACCCTTTTCTTTTTTAAATTTATTATTTTTTTTTTTTTTTTTTTTGTTTTTTTAAAAAGTTTGAAAAAAAGAAATGAAAACATTTGAAGAAGATACGGACATTGTAATTGATCAAGATATATTTATAGATGAATATGGGTTTGAGTATAGGTATTCAGAGAATTCAGAATTAATTAAAGAATTAAAACAACAAAAAAAGAATGAGGATGAAAGATTAGAGGAATGGACACACTATATTCAAAATACATGTCACACAGAGGAGGATATATTTAGATACTTGAAAAGATATTCACATGAAGAATCATTTAGAGAATTATTATCACATGGTATTCATCCAAAATATCGTAGATCAATTTGGACAATTTTCTTAGACTGTTATAGTTTAGATTTTAAAAAAGGTTATTATTGGTCATTATTAAAGAATGAAGATTTCAATATTGATGAATTATCAAATGATTTAACTGATCTTCAAATATTTTCATCACCATCTTCACCACAACAATCAACTTCACAATTACCATCAATAACAACAACAATGTCATCATCATCATCATCATCATCTTCATTAATCCCAAAGAATTCAAGTTGTAATGATTTAATATTATCAACATCAACAGAATCTTTTAATAGTACAAGTAGTAAATCAAATATATATAATTTAAAATATAAAAATGAAATTTTATCAGTATGTTTTTTTATTATTTATTATTTATATATGTATACATATTATACTAATATATTTATTTTTAATTATAGGATTTAGAAAGAACATTTCCAACACATCCAAAATCATTAGATCCAGAATTCAAAGATAAATTAAAAAGAATATTATTTGTTTTTAGTGAAACAACAACTGTTGGTTATTGTCAATCTTTAAATTATATCACTTTTTTTTTATTAATGATTATCGAAAATGGTTTGTTGTTAAAATATATAAAACTTTTTTTTTTTTTTTTTTTATAAATCAATTTTATATTAATTTTTTTTTATTATAATTACCTTCTAGAGGAACAAGTATTTTGGTGTCTATCACATATTACAGATCAATTACTTACAGATTATTATACAAAGACAATGTTGGGAAGTCAAGTTGATCAAAGTGTATTATTAGATTTAATGGAGGAGATATTTCCAGAGTTAAATCAACATTTAAAGAATATTGGAGCTATTATACCAGTGCTATCTATGGAATGGTTCTTATGTTTATTCACAGTATCATTACCAGCCCAGTGTACATTAATAATTTGGGATAATTTCATTGTTAAAGGCAGTAGAGTACTATTGGAGATTGCATTGGGTCTAATTGAAATGAATTTAAATTCATTGATGTTGGCAAAAAATCATGGACAAGTAACAGATATTCTATCTGGTAAACCATTCAATCCTGAACTTTTTAAAACCATTGAAAACTCTTATAAAAGAATCGGTATTGTACTATCGAAAAAAAGAATTCAAGATTTAAAATCAAAACATTGGGAGATAACAAAGAAACAAGTCAAACAAAAAGAAGAGGACAATGATCTTCGTTACCTTTTAAAATCAACTAAATTCGATTTAGAGAAATTGA
Organism: Dictyostelium firmibasis; assembly: GCA_036169595.1. Lineage (NCBI taxonomy): Eukaryota > Evosea > Eumycetozoa > Dictyosteliales > Dictyosteliaceae > Dictyostelium > Dictyostelium firmibasis. The sequence goes on from CM069766.1 coordinate 2,768,249, forward strand.
AAGACCTAAAAGAAGAATTTGAATACCTTTCAACTGATGGAACTGGTATTGGTTTCTTACAATTTCAACAATTAATTTTAAGATTTTTACCTGATTGGAATTTAATTTCACATTCAAATTTAAATTCGAATAATAATAAAAATAATAATAATAATAATAATAATAATGATAATAATAATAATAATAATAATAATAATAATAATAATAATAATAATAATAATAATAATAATAATAATAATAATAATAATAATAATAATAATAATAATAATAATAATAATAATAATAATAATAATAATAATAATAATAATAATAATAATAATAATAATAATAATAATAATAATAATAATAATAATAATAATAATAATAATAATAATAATAATAATAATAATAATAATAATAATAATAATAATAATTTATTAGATAGAATGTTTAAATTAATGGATAAAGATGATGATAATCTTTTAAATTTTAAAGAATTGGTTGAATCATTATCAACTTTATCACATGGTAATTTTGATCAAAAGCTAACTTTTATCTTTAAATTATTTACAATTGAACATAAGGATTTTATAAATAGAAGTGAATTAAGAGAGCTGATAGATCATATTCATTACATTTATTTTGAACCATTTCTAAAGAATTATCCAAATGAAGTTAAATCAGGCTTTATTCAAAAGAAAGAAGATTTCATTAATGATGCAAAAGAGAAAATATCATTTGAAGATTTAAAACAAATTGCTTGTGAAAATCCTTTAATTATAGAATCTTTTAGAATTCCAACTGGAAATTATTCACCAACTTTAAGTAGTAGTGGTAATAGTAGAAGTAATAATAGAAATGATAGTAATAATAGTAATAATGATAAAAAAGATAATAATAATAATAATAATAATGATAAAAAAGATAATAACAATTATAATCAAAAGAGAAGAAGCAATTCATTCCATCTCTTAAATCCAGAGGGACAAAATCATTTGGCAATTAAAAAACAACAACAAAAAAAACAAGACCAACTTAAAAACCAAGAACCTCCAAACTCTCCAAAATCTTCAAAATCTGTAAATAGTAATAGTAGTACCAATACAACATATTCTAGTATTGGAAATGCCACAAATAATATTTTAAAGAAGTTGGATCCTTTAAAAAAAATTATTATTGAAAATTCATCTTCCAACAATAATAATAGTAATATTACAAAAAAAAGTGGTGAAATCCCACCACCATCATCATCACAATCAAGTGAAAATAATGTAAAGAGTGAACCCCAATTGGCCAATGATGGAACTTGTTCATTGATGTGAAAAATAAAAATTTTAGTATAAATCTCAATTTACAACCTGGTAATCAAAAAAATTAAATATCATTTTTTTTTTTTTTATTTTTATTTTTTTTTACTTTTTTATTTTTTTGATATTTTTTTTTATAATTTTTTTTTAAAATTTTTTACCATTCAAACCATTGAATAAAAAAAATGTTAAAATTTTTGTTTAAAAATAAAATAAATGTTGAATTATCAATTAAACAATATAAATTAAATTTAAGAAGTCCATTTGGGTATGATTAGTTTTTATTTTTATTAGGTTTTTTTAAAAGAAATTAAGATTTTAATATTTAAATATTATTGTTTTTTAGAACAGCACATTCAGTAACAACAACAAGAACTAATGCATTGATTGAAATTAAAGTTGAAGATATTAGAGGATTTGGAGAATGTGGTTTACCTCCAAAGAAACCATTATGCTATTTAGCTGATTACAATGACATTGAAACTTATTTTAAAAGTTGGATTAAAGAAATTGATGAGAAACAAAAATTATTATCTCAACAACAACAACAGCAATATCATTATGATGCATTTAATAGAATTTTAAATCAAGATTATTTTAAAGAATTAAGAAAAGAGATGAATGAAGATGATCAACAAAGTGTTTATCAATTTTTATTTGAATGTTTAGATAATTGTCAAGAGAATGTTAAAGATTATTCTTACGCTTCAAGATGTGCCATTGAAATGGCATTACTAGATGGTTGGGGTAAATTTTTAAAACAACCAATTTATAAATTAATTAACATTCCAGAGAGTGACTCATTGAAGCCATTTTACTACACTATTTCAATGTGCCCAACAATGGAGGAAATTATGGATTCAACCGATTTCGGTAGTAAATATACAGGATATTTAAAGATTAAATTAGATGCAGATGTTGAAAAAGGTATGAAAATCATTGACTCTATTCAAAAACGTTTATTAAATAAATCGAGACCAATTTCAAAGATTTCAGTCGATGCAAATTCATCATGGACTCCAACTGTTGCAAGAAAGTATTTGGAGAAGCTATCGCCAATGGCTGATTTAATATCAATGGTTGAGCAACCATTCCCTATTGAGACTTTAAAAACAATTAGCCCAGATCAAAAAATTGATATTCAACATTTGAATGAATGGATATCAATTAAAAAGGAATATCAAGATAGTGGTTTATTAATTTTCGCTGATGAATCGATTTGTACTGAAAAGGATTTAGACGGTTTGGTTCAATTAGTTCATGGTGTAAATGTAAAACTTGAAAAAGCTGGTGGTATTAGATCAGGTCTTTCAACTCTATTAAAAGCAAAAGAAATGGGGTTAAAAACTTGGATTGGTTCAATGGTAGCATCAAGTTTAAATGTTAGTGCAGCAGCTCACCTTTTATGCTCATTATCTGATTATGGTGGTGATCTTGATGGCGGTCTATTAATTGATGATGTAACTCAACTATTTGAAAATGATGCTTTTCAATTATTAGATAACGGTTTAATTAAAATGAATTCAAATAATTTTGGTGTTGGTGTGACTTTAAAATAATAAAGTTTAATTTTTTTTTTTAAATTAATTTTTTTATTAAAGTTATTGTTATTTTATGAGATTGATACAATATAAACAATAAAATTGCTATATATATATTATTTATATTATTTAATAATTAATATTTTTTTTGTTTCCTTTTGTTTTTTTTTTTTACAAATAATAAAGAGAGATTGTATTTAAATTAATTTTTACATTTTGTTGGTTGAAGTTAAATAAAAAAAAGTGGAATAAAATTAAACCATTTTTTTTTACAAAATTGAATATATAATCGATGATACAACTGCGATGGTAAATAAACTATTTGATTTTAAGTTTGTAGAATCACTGTGAGATTTTGAATCTTCAGAGAGATCCTCAGCACTAGAATGTAATTTGTTTTGTTTTCCACCCTTTGCAGAGATTTTGTCTTCATCTGAAAACTCATCAATCTTTGGAAGTGTTGGGTCAGTATTTGTTGGTCTTTTTGAAACTGCTGGGCTAGTTTCAGAGTTTGATGGTTCTTCAGTTTCTTCAGTTTCTTCTGATTCTACAGGTTCTTCAGATTCTTGATTTTCAGTTTCGGATCCCATTTCTGAACCTTCTTCAGCTGGTTTAACAATGGTTTCTTCTGATGATTTTTCCTCAGACTTTGTTTCTTTTTGTTCAGATGACTCAGTTGTGGCAACGGATGAATCAGCTGGAGCTACCGATGATTCTGTTGGAGCAGTTGATGATTCTGTTGGAGCAGTTGATGATTCTGTTGGAGCAGTTGATGATTCTGTTGGAGCAGTTGATGATCCTGTTGGAGCAGTTGATGATTCAGCTGGTGTGGTAGATGATTCAGTTGGGGTAGTAGATGTTTCTGTTGATTGTTCTGGTGCAGTTGAGGATTCGGCAGTGTTTTCAACAGAGGTAGTGGATTCGGATGGTTGTTCTTCACCGGTTGAAGATTGAGCTGGGTCTTGAGTTTCCTCTGGTGCGGCTGATGATTCTGATGGTTGTTCTTCACCTGTTGATGATTGAGATGGATCTTGAGTTGCTTCTGGTGCAGTAGATGATTCTGCTGGTGGTTGTTGTTGTGAATCAGTTGGTTGTTGTTGTGAATCAGTTGGTTGTTGTGAATCAGTTGGTTGTTGTTGAGAATCAGTTGATTGTTGTGAATCAGTTGGTTGTTGTGAATCAGTTGGTTGTTGTGAATCAGTTGGTTGTTGTGAATCAGTTGGTTGTTGTGAATCAGTTGGTTGTTGTGAATCAGTTGGTTGCTGTTGTTGTTGTGAATCAGTTGCTTCTGGTGCAGTAGATGATTCTGCTGGTTGTTGTTGTGAATCAGTTGGTTGTTGTGAGCCAGTAGATTGTTCTTCACCTGTTGATGATTGAGCTGGATCTTGGGTTGCTTCTGGTGCAGCCGATGATTCTGCTGGTGGTTGTTGTTGTGAGCCAGATGATTGAGGATTTTCGGTAGATTCTTGAGTAGTTGAAGATTCTGTTGGTTGTGATTGTTCTTCACCTGATTGTTGGCTACTTTCTGGTGCAGAAGCTGATGATTCTGTAGGATTTTGCTCAGTTGGTGAGGAAGCAGTAGATGATGCTGCTTCTTGTGGTTGTTGTGAATTATTTTGTTCTTCAATCGAGGATGGTGTTTGTTGTTCCTGACTTCCTTCTGGGGCAGCTGAAGATGGTGGTTCTTCTTGAGATGTTTGTTGTTGTTCTTCAGTCGAGGAAGGTGTTTGTTGTTCTTGGCTTCCTTCTGGTGCAGATGATGTTGTAGTCTCTTCTTGTGATGTTGGTGATGCCATTTGCTCAGAATCTGAAGGAGGAGGATTATCCGGTTGAGCTATTGAACTATCTTGTCCATTCGACATATTTATATTTATTAATAACACAATGCATAACAATAAAATTGCGAGTAAAGTTTTATTGAGTTTCATTTTTTTTTGTTTTTTCTTTTCCTATTAAAATAGATTTTTTTAATTTGATAATAAAATACAAAATGTTTGGATTTTTTTTTTTTATTTAAAAAAAAAATTTAAAGTACAATTGTTTAAATATATTTAATTTTTTATAAAAAATAAAAATAATAAATATTATTTTTTTTAAAACTTGGAAAAGTTTTTTTTTTTTTTTTTTTTTTTAATATAATAAAATAATAATAATTTTAAAATATTAAATAATAAAATTTATATTATAATTTGGAAATAGATTTATTTTTAAAATGATGATTTTTTAAAAAATAAAAAAAAAATTGTTTAAATAAAATATATTTTTTTTTTTTTTTTTTTTTTTTTTTTTTTTTTTACTGAAAAATTGTAAATGAACAATCAACAGCTAAACTTATAATATTTTTGTAGTTTAAATTAATTTTTATTAAATATAATTTTATGACAATTTGATTTGATTGATAAATATTCAAATATAATAATTTGATTTTGTTTTTTTTTTTTTTTTAATTCTAACCTTTTTATATCAAATTATTTCTTGGGGGTAAAATAAAATATTTAAAAAAAATAAATAATTTAAAATAACAATAATATTTTTATTTTAATGAAAAAGGAATTAATTTGAAAACTAAAGTAAAGGGTGGGGTGATGGATTTAATATATTAAAAACAAAAGAGAAAAAAATAAATGTGTGTGTGTGTGTGTGTTTGTGTGTGGTTTAAACATATCTCTATTATTTTGTGTGTCCTCTGGTCTTAATGTAGTAATTAATTGATTTTTTTTTTATTATTTCTAGCTACCACATTAAATATTAACCCTACTATATTATGATGTTCTTGGTTTTTTTATTTGTAAAAGATCTTTATTCATTAGTTTTTTCATTTTTTTTTATTTCTTTTCTTTTCTTTTTTTTTCTTAATCTAATCCTTTTTTTTGATGAGTGGGGTGTGTGTTAATAAAACTTTGTAAACTCTATATGGATTGTGGGTGAATATAAAAACAAATATTATGATAATATTTCGAAATTATTTATAAAACAGTACCGAGAATCATTTAATTATTATCTTTATAATAATACTATATTATCTTTTATATTTAGTAAAAATAATATCTTTACTACAAATGGTAGGTGAAAAAAAAATAGATAAAACAATTTATTTTAATTATTTAAACAATATGCTTGTAGTTGATTTTGATGATATAAAATTTAATAAACTTAAATTATTATTATTATTATTATTATTATTATTATAAAATAATTTTAAAATATCGAATAATAAAATATAATTCAAAGGAAAATTTTTAAAAAACACTTTTTTGTTTGTGTGTGTCTATTTAAATTTATATTCATATATTTTTTTTTTTTTTTTTTTTTTTTTTCTATTTTTACAATTTATTGAATTAATTTATTTTATTATATATTTTTTTTTTCTTTTTTTTATTTTAAAAATTAATTAATCAAGCATCAACAAATTAATTGGTTGGGGCAGGTTGTAAATCTACATTTTTAAATAAAAAAGTATATATTAAGAAAAAAAAAAAAAAAAAATATAAAAAAATAAACAATCAAATATAATGAAAAGATGTGTATGTGGGCAACCAAGATAGATACCCATGCAGTACATTTTATGCTATAAAATATTAAAGTGTTTTTATACTAAAAATTGTTTGTCGAGATTATGATATTTAAACAATTGACCCAAAAAAAATACCGAAACCTCTTCTTTTGATTATTAATTGATAATAATTGTTTGAAATTAATTAATTTATGTTTAATGTGATCTTTATAATGTGGGAGAGAAAAAAAAAAAAAAAAGGATATAATATCCTTTGTAATATAATATAATTATAACCCATTATTTTACAAATTAAAAAAAAATTAAAAAGTATAAAAAAAAATATATAAAATTAATAAAAACTAGATATTAATTGTTATTGTATTTTTTATTTTAATTTTTTATTTCAATTTTTTTTTTTATTTTTTTATTTTTTTATTGCATGAAATCTGGTGGAAGAAAATAAAATAAAAATTAAAAAAGTGAATGGAATTGAAATAGATGGTTTTTTCTTGTATATGTGAGTTTAAATTTTATTGACTCATTGAAGGGTTAAAATTATTAATATTATTATTTTGTATCTTTTATTAAGAATTCCAATAACAAAAAAGATTTTTTTTTTTAAAATGAAAATATTTAAATAAAAAAAAATAAAAAAATGAAAAAAAAAAAAAAAAAAAAAAAAAAAAAAAAAAATTAAAAATTCGGCCTCTTTTTTTTTTTTTTTTTTTTTTTTTTTTTTTTTTTTTTTTTTTCAGACGATTGTTCACCACTATTTCTTGTATAATAATAAGTTATTATATATATAATTTTTATATACATAATAATATTAATTGAATTGTAGTTTTTAGTTTTATTTATTGTCATTTTAATTACTAATAAATAGAACATTTTTTTGTTGTTGTTTTTTTTTTATTAAACCACAAAAAATTAAGGAATTCCTTTAAAAAAACACTTTTTGGTATGTTCATTTTTATTTTAATTTATAATGTGTGAAAGTTTTTACAAAAACACCTGTATCTTTTTAACAAATGTTAAAATCATGAAAATTTTTTAAAAAAAAAAAAAACTAATATCTCTAATTTTTCACACCAAATATAGATTTTTTTTATTTTAAACACAAATAATAATAATTATAAGCTTATAAATTATTAAGAAAATGATTAACTCAAACGAAAAGAATGAATCTGGTAAATATATAGATATTCTTTTAATCTTTTTATATAAATAATTTTATTAATAAATAATAAAAATAAATAATAAAAATAAATAATAAAAATAAAAATAAAAATAAAAATAAAAAAATAAAAATAAAAACAAAAAAATGGATAATCAAAAATAAATAGAAAAAAAAAAACTATAAACAATATTTAATCAGTTATGTTTTTCATCATTACTCTATATTAATACTTTTTAATATTTTTTCTAAAAAAAAAATAATAAAATGATTTGATCAAATTATTTATATAAATAGAAACTTTCAGTATTATTAGAAAGATTTTGAGTGAAAGAATTATGGTACTCGATGGCGCTATGGGTACTGAAATTCAAAAATTCAAATTAAAGGATAATGATTATAGAGGTGAAGAATTTAAAGATTTTCCACATGAATTAGGTGGTAACAATGATCTTTTATCATTAACTCAACCACATATAATTAGAGAAATTCATTGTGTATGTGTTCATATTAATTATTCAACACCCAACACATCAATGTTGTCATTATTCTTCCTCATTTTCATAGTATAATAATATTAATTTAGTTATTATTATTATTATTATTATTATTATTATTATTATTATTATTATTATTATTATTATTATTATTATTATTATTATTATTATTATTATTATTATTATTATTATTATTATTATTATTATTATTATTATTATTATTATTATTATTATTATTATTATTATTATTATTATTATTATTATTATTATTATTATTATTATTATTATTATTATTATTATCATTATTATTTATTAGAAATATCTTGAAGCAGGTGCAGATTTTATTGAAACCAATACATTTAATGGTAATATATTTTCACAAGCAGATTATAAGATGGAACATTTAGTTAAAAGAATTAATATAGAGTCAGCAAGATTAGCCAAGAGTGCATGTGAAGAGTATACCAAAAAGGATCCAAGTAGACCAAGATTTGTTTGTGGTGCTGTTGGTCCAACCAATAAGACAGCATCCATTTCACCATCTGTTGAAAGACCAGAAGCAAGAAATGTATTGTTTGATGAGTTAGTTGATGGTTATTTAGAACAAGTGGAGGCATTGGTAGAGGGTGGTATTGATGTTCTTTTGGTTGAAACCGTATTCGATTCACTTAATTGTAAAGCTGCATTATTCGCAATTGAAGAGTTCTTTAAGAAACATTCACCAAGATTACCAGTATTCGTCTCGGGTACTATCGTCGATAAGAGTGGTAGAACTTTGAGTGGTCAAACTGGTGAGGCATTCTACACTAGTGTTGCAAGTGCTAATTTAATGGTGTTTGGTTTGAATTGTGCTTTAGGTGCTCAAGAGATGAGACCATTCCTTCAAAATATTTCCAAGTGTTCCGAATGCTATGTATCATGTTATCCAAATGCAGGTTTACCAAATACATTTGGTGGTTATGATGAAACCCCAGAGATGATGGCAGAGCAAATTAAAGAGTTTGCAGAGTCTGGTCTATTGAATATTGTTGGTGGTTGTTGTGGTACCTCACCAGATCACATTCGTGCATTTTGTAAAGCTATCGAGGGTATTCCACCACGTAGCATTCCAACATTGGTACCAAACACAACATTATCTGGTTTGGAACCATTGATATTCACCAAAGAGTTAAATTTTGTAAACGTAGGTGAACGTTGTAATGTATCAGGTTCAAGACGTTTTGCTAATCTCATCAAAGCCAATAAATACGAGGAAGCATTATCAGTTGCACGTCAACAAGTTGAAGCAGGTGCACAAATTATCGATATCAATATGGATGAGGGTATGATTGATGCAGTTGCTGCCATTCAAAAGTTTTTATTCTTTATCGGTTCAGAACCAGAGATTTCAAAGGTACCAATTATGTTAGATTCGAGTAATTTTGCTGTAGTGGAAGCAGGTTTGAAATGTGTTCAAGGTAAATGTATCGTAAATTCAATCTCGTTGAAAGTAGGTGAAGAATTGTTCATTGAACAAGCTAAAATCGTAAAACAATATGGTGCATCCGTTGTTGTTATGGCATTCGATGAGAATGGTCAAGCTACTAGTAAGGATGAGAAAGTTAGAATTTGTTATCGTTCCTACAAGATTTTAACTGAACAAGTAGGTTTCTATCCACAAGATATTATTTTCGATCCAAACATTCTCACTATTGCTACTGGTTTAGAGGAACATAATAACTATGGTGTTGAATTTATTGAAGCAACTAGAGAGATTAAACAATTGATGCCATTGACTCGTGTAAGTGGTGGTGTATCTAATCTTTCATTCTCTTTCCGTGGTAATGAACCATTACGTGAGGCTATGCACAGTGCTTTCCTATACCATACCATTAAAGCAGGTATGGATATGGGTATCGTTAATGCAGGTGCCTTACCAATCTATGATGATATTCCAAAGGATCTTTTGAAATTGGTTGAAGATGCAATTTTGAATCGTACTTCTGATGCAACTGAAAAACTCTTAGAATACGCTCAAGCCAATAATAAATCAGAGAAAGCAAGTGTTGAAGTAGAGGAATGGAGAAATAAATCAGTCTCTGATAGAATTGCTCATGCTTTAGTGAAAGGTATAACCACTTTCATCATTGAAGACACTGAAGAGGCTCGTAATACATTACCATCATCATTATCTGTAATTGAAGGTCCATTAATGGGTGGTATGAATGTTGTAGGTGATTTATTTGGTGCAGGTAAAATGTTTCTTCCTCAAGTTATTAAGAGTGCTCGTGTAATGAAGAAAGCTGTAGCTCATTTAATTCCATTCATGGAGGAAGAGAAAAGATTAAAACGTTTAGAAAAAGGTTCAAATGCTGATGAAGATAGCGAACCAGACAATGCTGGTGTAATTGTATTGGCAACTGTTAAAGGTGATGTACATGATATCGGTAAGAATATTGTTGGTGTAGTATTGGGTTGTAATAACTACAAAGTAATTGATATCGGTGTTATGACACCATGCGAAAAGATTGTCGAAGCAATCATTGCCAATAAGGCTGATGTTGTTGGTTTATCAGGTTTGATTACACCATCATTAGATGAGATGATCTATGTTGCAAGTGAGTTGGAAAGACTTAAGTTTAAGATTCCATTGATGATTGGTGGCGCTACAACTTCACAAATTCACACAGCTGTAAAGATTTCACCACATTACACACAACCAACAGTACATGTATTAGATGCATCACGTAGTGTAACTGTCGTTCAATCATTGTTAGATCCAAACAATAAAGAGGTTTTTGCAGAAGATGTCTCTCAACAATATGCTGAACTTCGTGAAAAACATTATGCATCACTCAAGGATAGAAAATATACTTCATTGGATAAAGCACGTCAACATTGTGTTAAAGTCAATTGGAAATCAATTGAACCTGTCAAACCAAAATTCCTTGGTACTCATGTTTTCAAAGAATACTCATTGGAGAAATTAGTAACTAAAATCGATTGGAATCCATTTTTTGTTACTTGGCAACTTCGTGGTAAATACCCAAATCGTGGTTATCCACGTATTTTCAATGATGAGACAGTAGGTGCTGAAGCAAAGAAACTTTTTGATGACGCTCAATCAATGTTAAAGGAAATCGTAGAGAAGAAACTTTTAAATGCACGTGGTGTAATCGGTTTCTATCCAGCAAATAGTATCGATGAAGATATCATCATCTATGAGGATGAAACTCGTTCAAAACCAATTGCTACACTCTTTGGTATTCGTCAACAAAATGAAAAGGAAACTGAAGAACCATACATTGCCATTGGTGATTACATCGCTCCAGTCTCCACTGGTGTAAAGGATTACATTGGTTTATTCGCAGTTAGTGCTGGTTTCGGTTTAGAAGAAATGGTTGAGAAATACAAACAAGAGAATGATGATTACTCAAGTATTATGGCAAAAGCATTAGCTGATCGTTTAGCTGAAGCTTTAGCCGAAGCAGTTCATGAAGATGTTAGAAAAGAACATTGGGCATATGAAAAGAATGAACAATTATCAAATGAAGATCTCTTCAAAATTAAATATAAAGGTATTCGTCCAGCACCAGGTTATCCAGCTCAACCTGATCATACTGAAATGAAAACAATTTGGTCATTAATGAATGTAAATGAAAACACTGATATCGAACTCACTGATCATATGGCTATGTTACCAGGTGCAGCAGTTTGTGGTGTTTACTTCTCTCATGAACATGCCAAATATTTCTCAGTTGGTAAAATCACAAGAGAACAAATAGAATCTTATGCATCAAGAAAACAAATCACTCCAGAAGAAGCTGAAAGATGGTTATCTTCAATTTTATCTTATGATCGTTTACCATTTAAAAATTGATAAAAATAAATAAAAAAAAAAATTAAAAATTAAATTATTTTTTATTATTATTATTAATTTTATTTTTTATTTTATTTTTTAATAAATTCTGATAAAATATCTTTTGAACCTTTATTAATTAAATCTTGAGCAATTGATTTACCTAATTGAATAAATTGATTTGATGGACCAATAATATTAGATTCAATAAATTTAGAGCCATCTAAATTTAAAACGATAGCATTAATTTCCAAAGTTTCATTTGGTTGTGATTGATTATGTAATTTTGTGACAACACCAATAGGTACATGACAACCACCCTCTAAATCTCTCAACATCGAACGTTCAGCCTCACAACATGTCATTGATTCACGATGATTTAATGGATCCAAAATTGATTGAATGAATGTATCACCATCTTTACATTCAATACCTAATGAACCTTGTCCAACTGCATATAATGAAACAGAGTCTGGAATGACCTCAGAGATATGATCAGTAAGTTGCATTCTTTCTAAACCTGCAACAGCTAAAATCATACCATCATATCCATTTTCATCATCCTCTAATTTCTTGAAACGAGTATTTAAGTTACCTCTAATATCTTTAAATTGTAAATGTGGGTATGATTTCTTCAATTGTGCAACTCTTCTCAATGATGATGATCCAATCATAGCACCCTTTGGTAAATCTGCTAATTTACAATCTTTACCATGTTTCTTTGCATTGGCAATAAATGCATCTGATGTACTATATCTTTTTGTGATTGCTCCTAATTTTAAACCTTCTGGTAATTTGGTTGGTATATCTTTCAATGAGTGAACTGCTAAATCAATTGTTCCATTTAACATCATATCCTCTAATTCCTTTGTGAATAAACCTTTATCACCAATCTTTGAAAGTGATACATCCAATACTTTATCTCCTGTTGTATCCATGGTTTTAATCTCAACTGTAATACCTGGATTTAATTCTTGAATTCTATCTCTTACCCATTCAGTTTGAAGCATTGCCAATTGAGATTTTCTTGATCCAATTACAACTTTATCTCTTTTTACAATTGTTGTTTCACTCATTTTTATATGGATAATATGTAATTTACAATAAAAAAAAAAAAATACAGAATAAAAAGGTAAGGAGGTGTTTTTTTTTTATTCGACTTTTTTTTTTTTTTTAAAATTTATAAAAAAAAGTGGTTTAAGTTGTCAAATAATTATTTTTCATTTTTTTTTTTTTTATTTTTCCCCAATTTATTTTTTTTTTTTTTTTTTTTTTTTTTTCAAATTCTATTTTAAAATTATGAATAACCCAGACAGTAGTGGTTATAATTTTAACAACAGAAATGATAATGATGATAGTGATAATGATTTAGAAAACAATAATAATATAGATAAAGAAAATGATACTTTAAAAAGAAAATTTGATGAATCTTTTGATGAAGATGAACAAAACAATAATAATAATTTAGAGCCACCACATAAAAGACAAGAAATTAAATATATAAACAACAACGCAAATGATATAAGTAATGATAGTAGTTATCATTCAGATGAAGAAGAGAATAGTAGTGATAGTGATGTTAGTGTAAATAAAAGCAATAATCATATTGAAAATAATAATAATAATAATAATAATAATAATAATAATAATAATAATAATAATAATAATAATAATAATAATAATAATAATAATAATAATAATAATAATAATAATAGTAATAATAAAGAAAATTCTATGGAATCGACAACAGTATCATCACCAGAGATTACCAATACATATGTAATTACACTGGATGGAAATAAAAAAGAAATTGAATTATATGGTAAATATGATTCAAGCTATAATAATCAATCGAGTGTACCATTACCACCTTTAGTTGATAATATGCCATCACAAATTCATCATACCGAGTTTAATAACAGAGGTGGTAGAGGAGGTCATAGAGGAGGTAGAGGAGGTAGAGGAGGCCATAACAACTTCAGTAGAAATCAGCAATGGCATCCATCTGATGGTGGAACACCTCCAAAAGCATATTATCAACAACAACAACAATGGCATCCATCTGATGGTACTCCACCACCTCCAAATCAAAATAGAAACAATCGTAATCAACAACAATGGCACCCATCTGATGGTACTCCACCACCTCCAAATCAAAATAGGAATCAACAACAATGGCACCCATCTGATGGCACTCCACCACCTCCAAATCAAAATAAATATCAGGGTAGCCCAGGTCATCAACGTAGAAATAATAATAATCAACAATGGCACCCATCTGATGGTACTCCACCACCATCACAAAATAGGAATCATCAACAATGGCATCCATCCGATGGTACTCCACCTCCACAAAATAGGAATCATCAACAATGGCATCCATCTGATGGCACTCCGCCACCGCCACAAAATAGAAATAATCAACCATTTAATAGGGCTCTTTCTCCTAATCAGAATAGGTTTCCTCAAAATCAACAAAAAATGCCACAACAATCGCAACAACAACAACAACAACAACAACAACAACAACAACAACAACAACATCAACAACAACAACAACAACAATAACAATTCCACCCTTCAGACTAAGGTTTGAAAAATAAAAAAAAAGTAAAAAAAAAAAGTAAACCAAAAATTGTAAATATTTGTCAAAATAAAAAGAAGGAAATTTATGTTTTCACTGTTTTTTAAATCAAAATTGATTTTTTTTTCTTTTTTTAATCTCACACCCTAACAAAAACAATAAAGATGATTTTCAATTTTTTTTATTCTTTGTTTATTTCTCTGTTTTGGAAAAAAAAAAAATTTGGCTGATTTTTCACAACAATCAATTTCACGAAATACAAAAAAAAAATAAAAAATAAAAAAATAAAAAAAAAATCAAATTTTTTTTTTTTTTTTTTTTATTTTTCAATTTTTTTCAAAATTTTTTATTTCATTCATTCACACATACAGCATATAAAATAACAATGGAAGGAGAACAATTACAAACTGCACCATACAACCCAAGATTCCCACAACAAAACCAAACTAAACATTGTTGGGCTAACTACGTTGATTACTATGGTTGTGTCAGACATTACAATGGTGATAACTCTAAATGTCAAACTTTTTTCAACTCAATGAACTCATTATGTCCAGCTGCCTGGGTACGTTTTTTTTTTTTCTTTCTTTTTTTAGATATAATCACAATAATAAAACAAAAATAAAAAAGAATTTGGTTTTATTTTTCATTTTCTAACATTTTTTTTAAATTAAACAGTTATCAGAATGGGATGAACAAAAAGCCGCCACTCTCTTCCCATCAGACAGAGTTTAATATATAAATAAATAATTAATAGTAGTATCAATAATTTATAAAAAAAAAAAAAAAACCAAGATTAATGACATAAATAATAAAAAAAGAAAAAAATTTTAAAAAAAATAATAATCACCCCACTTGCTGTTCACATTTTTTTTTTTTTTTAATATATATTTCAGCAAAGAGGGAATTAAGAAATAACAACAACAGAGGTGATATGAATATCGAAGATAACCAACTCAGACTAATATACTCTCCACTTTCTATCACTTTGTTCCTTTGGCACCTTTTTTTACCATTGTATTATCTCTTTATATCCTTATAAGGATAGTTTTTTTTTTTTTTTATTATAATTATTATTATATCTCTTTCAAAATTTATTTATGATATTAACAATAATATTCATAAAAAATAAAATAAAATTTTTGAAAAAGAGATGTGATAATTTTTATTTTGCAATTGTGAAACATTTATTTTTTAAAAAAAAATTTCTGAAAAGACAGAGATTATTGTTTTACAATAATAAAAATGAAATAAAAATACAAATAAAGAAAGCAGGGATCAAATTTAAAAAGGTTGATTTTAAAGATGAGGAGGAGTTTGGAGCATTAAAGACAGCATAATCATAGGCACTTGCAAAATTTTTTGTTTTTCTGGTAACTACAACAGTTAAACCGGTTGGTTCTTTTGTATTTAAACCAGTAAAGGTAGCAGATGCTTCATTATCACCATTATCTTCAATCTTTTGATTGTTTTCAGTTGCATAGAATTTAACACCACATGCTGAAAATGGGAAACTTCCTTTTGGTCTTGTACCATAGAATGTGTAAATTGTGTAGCTATCAGTAGAATTTCCAGTTTTATAAAAACTAATTGTACCTGATTTACCACCATTTGTTAATTTAATATCAACACCACCTTCTCTTGCTGGTACTGGTAAATATGGAAGGACAACTAATTTAATTTAATTGAATTTATTAGTAAGTTGATAATAAAAAATAAAAAGTATAAATAACCATTAGTTTTATACTTACGATCTTTTTCATTTGTACTAATTAAAACGGTGAAAGATGCAGCAATTGTAGTATTTTTAAAATCATATTCTTCTAATGGCATAACAGCGATATAACTAAAAAAAAGTATTGATGAAGAAATAAAAGAATTAGTAATCAGAAATAAATGCATTTATAGAATAGATGTTTTTTAAATTTAAAAACATACATAATAGTATTTTCTGGTAAAGCTTTTAAATTTGTTCCAAGTGCTTTTACAGTTGGATCCCATGCACCATAATAAGTTGCACTTTTATTTGTTACAATTTTATTGAGACTAACATAGATATCGAATGTACCAAAACATGGAGTTACTGTGATATTGGTTGGTAATTTAGAGGTTAAAGTGAAAGAATAAATTGAAGCACCAGATTTAACAGTTTCAATTGTTCCAGGTGATTCTTTTGAATCTAAAAGTTCTGTAACAGATTGTGATTTAACAAAATAAAAACTTGAAAAAATACTTAAAATAAATAATAATAATATAGTTTTCATTTTTAAATTTTTTTTTTTGTCTTTATAATTAATTGATGGGGCGGGATAGGATATTGTTTGATTAATTATTTTATTTTTTTTTTTTAGTTCGTGTTTTATTGTAGTCCAGAGGCAACCAAATAAATAAATAAATAAAATATTTAAATAAATAATTATAGTAATTAAATGAACAATTAAATGAATAAAAATTATAATAATCTAAAATAGATTATTATAATAAAAGGGTTAATATTGATAACTTTTTTTTTTTTTTTTTTTTTTTTGGTTAGTTTTTATTTTTTGGTTTATTATTTTTTAATTTTATTTTTAATTTTAATTTTGGTGATTTTATATTTTATCTTAATAACAATTATTTAAAACCAAGATTATAATTATAATGAATTAAAATTATATTAAAAATGATCTTTTATGATTTTTAAAATATATTTTTTGATATTATTTTAAAAAACATTAAAAATAAAATCAAAAAAAAAAAAAAAATCAAAAAAAAAAAAAAAAAATAATTAAACCGTATGTTTTAAAAAGAATGTGGGGTAAAGATTGTGTTAAATTAAGTGTTTTTTTACTAAAGAAATTACCTTTTTAAAAATATATTGATGTGGAAAGGAAAAAAAAACAAAAAAATAAAAGTGTTATATTTTTTAATTTTTAAAACCCTTTTTTTATTTTTTTTTTTTTTTTTTGTTGGATAAAAATTTTAATTTTTTTTTTTTATTTTTTATTTTATTTTTTTTACAGATTAATTTAATTATAATAAAACCCAAAGTTTGCAACCAAAAAAAAAAAAAAAAATCAAAAAAAAAATCAAAAAAAAAAAAAATCAAAAAAAAAAAATCAAATAGTTTTATGATCGCATATGTGATTATAAAGTAATCACCCCCCCCTTCCCCCATTCTTTTTTTATTTTATTTTATTTTTTTCAATTCGGTAAAAAAAAACATCGTTTAGTGTATTTCCTACCTCAATACTGAAATTTTTATTCGAAAATTTTGATGGCGAACAAAGAACAAGAAGTAAACCAAAGAAAAAAAAAAGAAAATTGTAATTATACATTAAGATGGTCACATTGATGGGGGTCATTATTGAATAGATAATCCATTTATAATATTAGATTTGTTAATAGTGTGGGTGGGGTTCTAAAATATAGGGTGAATTCCTTAATTTTTTACAAATATATTTCTAAATAATAATACAAGTATCATCTTGTGTTGTAAAGTTCAAATTTATAATTATGTTATTAAAAAAAAATAGTAATTTGCTTTTATAAACTGCACCATACATCACAATTTTTCATTAGAAAAAAAAAAGTAAAAAATACACCCAAAATATAGATAAAATTTTCTTTAATCTTGATTATAATCTTTTATTATCTATTAGTTTTTTAAAGTATTTTTTATTTTTTTTTTTTACTAAATTTTTATGATTTTTATTTTTATAAATTAATACTTTCATTTTTAATGATCCTCTAGTATCAAACTCTTATTGAATTTATCAATTAAGTTATTATTATTATTATTATTATTATTATTATTATTATTATTATTATTATTATTATTATTATTATTATTATTATTAATTTTAATTTGTGAGGAATAAAATTCATGAATTTTTGAATATTCAATATAATTAATTAAATGATTATATGCTAACGACATTCTTTTGTTATCAAAGATTGATTCATCAGGGAAGAATAATTTTGAGGAGACAATTAAGATGAATCTTTTCTTTGAACGAGTGAAACCAACATTTAAACGATTAAGATCAAAACTAAACTCAGAGATACGATTAAGATCATCGAAACCATTATAACATAGAATTACATTTTCAAATTCTTTACCTTGTGTAACTTCAACGGTGTTTACAATTGGTTTTACTGATGAACCAAGATTAAATTCATTGATTTGAACACGATTAATCATTGGAATAATTGTATTTCTTTGAATATGTAGTGGTGTAATTACACCAAGTATTAAATCTTTTCTCCAGAATTTATCTTCTTGGATCATTAAAGAATCATTTTCATTGTTATTGTTGATGGAGCTTGGTCTTTTTGAATATTCTTTTCTAAGGAATTTATAAATTTGTTTGACTATATTTGCTTCTAAATTTCTATCACCAAACTGTGAATCATCTAATAGAATTGTATGACATGATATATCATTATTGAAAATCGATTCAATCAATTGATTATTTAAATCATCTTGATCAAATGATAAGGGTGTTATTAATTCTTGATTTTCTCTAAAGCATTGATAACGTTTACCATAAAGATTTTGAGAGAATTCACAAAGTTGATTATTCATTCTAAAGTTTTCATAGAGAGATAAGTATGGATTTGGTATGTTATTTGCAATTAAATTGGATTTAATGCAAGAGAAAATTGATTTTTGTAATTTTGGAGAGACTGTAGTAGTCGCTACTCTATCATCACTACAACCACCAATATGATTGTTACAGTTTAACTCTTTTCTATTTGGATAGGAATCATTTAAAACTGGACCCAATTGTTTGTTATCACCACAAATGATGATTTTACCAGTTTCTTTATTTAATCTTTGAAATGGCATAGCACCAATATAGCTACTTAACTGGGATGCTTCGTCAATGATTAAAAGATCGAATTGATTGTAATCCAAAGTTGATAATGACCAACTTGTGGCACCAACACATAAATGACTACGATTTGTTAATTCCTTCTTATCGAATAGTTTAATATCAGATTCTTTGAAATCATCACTGAGTTTTGATTGTTTTTTAAATAATGGGAAATTAATATCCTGACCAACTGAGATAGAATACTCTTTTTTCAAAGCGGATATTCTTAATAGTAAATTATCGATTGCATTATGTGTAAAAGAGGTAATAGCAATTCTAAATGGAATCCCTTTTCTTTTGTAACTCTCCATAAAGATTAATACTACCAATGCTAAGAAATGAGTTTTACCAGTACCCGGTGGACCTCTTACTAATTGCATTCTCTTTTTAATGATAGAGTCGAATATTAATTGTTGTGAATTTGTCATAATTAACTTTGTATTTGGATTAACTCCACTAATATCTTTTAAAGATTCTATTACTTCATCAGTTAATCTCTTAAATTCTTTTTCAACATTCTCTGTACACCATTTCTTTGGATCATTTAATATATCTAAAAATGTCGATGATTTATTCATTTCATCATATGATTTTAATAAACTTCTATGCATTGAAAAATAACCAATATCATATTTTTCAAAAAATAGAAATTCTTTTCCACTGTTTATAAAAAAAAATTATTAGTATTATTATTATTATTATTATTATTATTATTATTATTATTATTATTATTATTATTATTATTATTATTATTATTATTATTATTATTATTATTATTATTATTATTATTATTATTATTATTATTATTATTATTATTATTATTATTATTATTATTATTATTATTATTATTATTATTATTATTATTTTTAACATACATATTATTTAAAAATATAGTATTTGAAGAAACATCAAATATTAAAGATAATGAAATTAAATCATTAGATTGGCCAGTGGTAGATGAGGATTGAATTGATGAAATTATTTCAATGAATTTATTATTTAAATTTGAAGTTGACAAGATTTCATTTAAATTCCATAATTGTTTATAATGAATTAATTGAATTAAACAAAAACTTGAAAATGATTTATCTAAAATATATTCAAATCTTTGATAGTTTTGAATATTTACATCGGTTGAAAATGTTAATCTAAATTTCTTTTCACCTTTTGCTTCGATGGATAATAACTTTAACTTGTAGAATGTTCCTTCTAATAGATTGATTTCTAATGGATTAGATCTAATTTGTTTTAATTTTCTATATGAAGAAATACATTCATTTTGATAACAGTAGAATAGTTTAGCCAATAATTTATTATCATTATAAATCGATGGTTCCCTAATTAAGAATTGATTTGCTTTCTTTACTTCCTTTAAATCTTCACCTTTAAAAACTTGAGATTTTAATAAATTAATTAATTCCACTTGTTTATGTAGATTACTTTCAATTAATGTTGAACAATCTTCATTATTAATTATAAATTTAAATATTTTTTCATCATTATTACCACCATCGTTATCACCATTATTGGTATATTCTTGATTGTTATTAGATGATATTAATAATTTCTTTACAATATTATAGAATGTATAGAATGGTTTAACATTTATAGCTAATGAAGTTTTGATTAAATCTTTGATAACCAAGAAAGAATATTCATCTTGTCTATCTGATAATGACCAATTTAAAGGTACATTACATTGTGGATAATGATCAATGTTCAAATTAATCCATTCATTACTGTGTAATAAAGTTCTTAATACCAATAGAATTGATTCTTTATGAAATTCACTCTCTTTATCATTATTGAAGTTACATTTGGAATTATTACTAATATCTTTTAGTAATTTAAAACATTGTTTAAAGAATAATGATTTTTGGAAAGAGTCGAAAATATAACATTGTAATGACAATTTTGATTTATGATATCGATTGAAAATAACCGATAGCCCAATAACCAATTCAATAAAATTATTACCTTTTGTAAACTTATTATCACTTGGTGATGTTCCCTCATTATTGGTAGTTTTATCTACAACTAAAACACCCCATTGATAAATTGTTTGGTTAATTGGATTATGAATGATTTCTAAATAAACTTGAATATCCTCATATGATGATAGTCTAATATCAAATAAACTAGTTGGTACAACTTTATCAGTTAATGATGCTTCAATCATTGGTAATGATTTAATGAAATCAACTCTTTGCGGTAAATTTTTAATTGATTCTTTTTCGATTTTCATTAAATTTTCTAAATCATTTGTTTTTTGTTGCTGTTGTTTTTCTTCGTTTTCTTGTTTAATTAATTCATAAAGGGATGATGATTTTATATTTACAGATGAATTTAAAGATTTTTCATTTTCATATTGAGTTGTACAATAATTTATAAATTCACAGCCATCACATCTTTCACTAAGAATCCAAGGTGATTTCTCTTTTGGTGTTGAAAGAATATCAAGGAGATATGATCTCTTTTTAATTGAATCGCCAAATAAAAAACTTTTAAGTATTCTAACTGAATCTGCTAATGAGAAATATTCAACATTGAAATTACCTTTCAAATAAATACCAGCTCTATCTGATACCATTAAATCTTTAATACCAAATTCTTTGATAATATCATTCAATAATAATGAATAGAATGCTAATTGAATCTTTTGATGAAATGATATAACTGTTGTTGATTTTGCATCTTGAATTTCAATCTCTCTCATTGTTGTTGTTGTTGTTGTTGTTGTTGTTGTTGTTGTTGTTGATTTATTATTACCACCATCACCACCATCACCACTATTCATAATATTCTTTTTTGAAATTAATAAGAAATCTGGTTTTGAAATTGAAAAGTTAATTGAATCAGGTAAATTTCTTCTAAATGAAGAAGGTGGTTCAAGTGTTGATTGAATCATATAGAATGGAGTTGAATCGACTTTTTCATCTTTTAAAATTCTAATTGTTTCTGCTATAGATATATCAGCTTTACCTTTTTCTGGCTTAAAGATTCTATATTTTGGATTTTTATTATCAACGTTACTATTTTGTTGTTGTTCTAAATGTTTTAAAACATTTTCTTCCCAAACAAATCCGTCATCAATTAATTTTTGTTGAATAATTGAAATTGGACTTTGAATTGATTTGATTGGATCATTCTCTTTATAGGTTTGTCTTGTCGAAAATGATAAATATCTTTCACATCCGAAATGAAAGAATCTACCAACGCCAGATGGTTTTATTTTTGCATTTTCAATAATCAAGTCTTTGATATCTTTCACTTTTTCTTCTTCCTCTACTTTTATTTCTATAGGTTCTTTAGATTGTTTTTTTAAGAATTGATATTCTTCAAAATCTTGGTCAATGAATTTTTTTATTTGTGATTGTAGTTTATGATCATTAACTTCTCTATATGGTGTTTGATCAATACCTGGTGTGTTATTGATCTTTTCAGTTGATGATGGTAATGGTGTTGATATTACTTTTTTACTAGTTGATGTTACTGGTGTAGTTGAAGAAGGGGTGGTAGTGGTAATAAAATCAAATGAATAATCATCAATTCTCTTATCATTGATATAAACAAAACTATTTCCTTTTATTGGTTTTTCTAATTTTAAATATGATTTCAATAAAGTAGTTGCACTTTGTTCAATAATAAATTCATTTTTAATATCATCACCATCATTAGATTCAATTGGAATTCTAAATGATGGTTCACCATATTCATTTCTAAATATTTCAATATCTTTTTTAATACTTTGATATTTAAAATAACATTTTGCACTCTCTATATCAATTAGTTTATATAAAACTAAATTCTTTAATTCTTTTTTTGGTTTGGCTGCTGATGTCTTTTGTGTTTGTTGTGGTGTTGTTGGTTCTGTTGTTATTGTTAATTTTGAAATCGATTCAATTGCATTATCTATATCTTTATTGTTAAAGTCTATATTTTTTTCAACACTCTCCATTTTTTAATTTGTTGGGAAAGAAAAAAAAAAAAAAAAAAAAAAAAAAAAAAAAAAAAATTTTTTTGGGAAAAAAAAAAAAAAAAAATTATTAAAAAAAAAAATTTAATAAAAAGATATTTTTAAAAAAAAAAAAAAATCTTTCTTAGAATTTTTATCTAATTTGGAATTTCATTTTTTTAAATATTTCAATTCTTTTTTTGCCAAATGAAATATTTTATTTTATAAAAATAAAGATCATCACAACAACCTTTGCTTTGTTTTTGTATTTATTTCTTAAAACTGTTTCAATAAATCATAGAATTTTCTTTTCAAAAGTAGGACAACACCACAACCAACAATAAAAGTAAGAGTTCTTCTATTTTAAGGAAAAAAAAAAATTAAACAAAGACGAAAAATCAATAGCCGATTTTATAAAATCAGTGAATCTAATCAATGGTGACCAATTCGATGCCATTCAACTCAGAAATACTGATTAAGATGAAGAGGGATTAGTAAAATTCTTAATTCATGAATACTAAGGACTTGTACCATTTGTTCAAATGATCAGAAATTTTAGATAAAGTATAGAACCAAAGAAAAGGAAATTATTTTAATCTTTTTTTTTTTTTTCTATTTTTTGTTCTATTTTCTCTTTTTTATTTAATTTTTTTGATTGTAAACCAAAATTATTGGCCTTCACAACTTAGAACCAACACACGGGTCAGCATTACTAATGATCGTGATATTGTTTATTAATTCTAAGGAGATGTTTTGTCTGTTTTTTGATTTCATTTTTAAAATTTTTTTTTCTAATCTTTTTTTTAAATTCTTTTTGCATTAATAAATATATAACAGTTTGTTGTTTGCATAAATAATTATCTATTTTCCTAAAATATATGATATTTTGCCAACAATTTCATCTTTTTTTCAAAAAAAATAAATAGATTAATATATTTTAAATTTTTAACCTAGAAAATAAAAAATCTACACTTACTTGCAAGAGAAGTAGTTTTAGCTTCATAAATATAAGACTTTCCATCATTATATTCAATTGTAAAATATTTTGGTTTTTCTAATAAAGCAACTTTTGAAATATCCTTAATTAATCTTGCAGGCTAATTTTTTAAAAAAAAAAAAAAAAAATAAAAAAAAATAAAAAAATTAACAACTATTGGGTAAAAATTTATAAAAAAGAAACAAATAAATAAATAATAAGTGATTACTCTTTTAGTTTCAGTATCTTTTGGAGACATATTTGTTACTCTTTCCCTATCGATACCAATGATTCTATCTTGTTTTGGACCGTATTTTTTCGTTTTAGTGACTTCATAGGTCTTATATTGCCAAGCCAAAGCATCATACCAAAAGATTTCTTGTTGAAGATCTGATGAACTAGTTGAATCGGTATCAGTTGGTGATAGTGCTGTCAATTGTTCAATTGGACGTCTAGAGACTAAAATTAAATCGGCACCACCTAATTTCTCCATTGGTAAAGTACCATTACATGTTTGGCCATTCTCTAAAGTGAAATAATGATCAGAGATCAAGAGTTTTCTCTTCTTACAAGTTGACTCCAAGAGATCCTTTAATAACATTGTCTTTTGGAAAACAACTTTAGTGATACTACTATCGGGTAATGTAATTTTCACCACCAATGGTGCGTCAGGACCTGAACTAACATTTCTATGATGAGTTCTGTGGAAATTACCTCCTCCGCCCCCTCCACCAACTTGATCAGGTTGTAGTTGATTGGAGCTCAATTGTTGTTGAATTTGTTGAGGGTGTTGATGTTGTTGTTGGAAACCAGATGATGATTTCATATTATTATTACTATTATTACTATTATTACTACTATTACTATTTACACTACTATTTTGTTGTTGCATACCACCACTAACAGAGAGTGATGAAGCAGATTTCTTTAGATCGAATTTTGGATTTGGACAAAGTACCAATATCTCATCCTTAAATTTATTTATATATTGAGTTGGATCCAATGGTGGGAAATCTTGATCGATCCTGCCATTGCCATCAGCAATTCTAAGATTGTATGCTTTTGGATCCTGTATTAGACTAGTACCACCACTATTGTG
The DNA here is from genome assembly GCA_036169595.1 of Dictyostelium firmibasis. NCBI lineage: Eukaryota > Evosea > Eumycetozoa > Dictyosteliales > Dictyosteliaceae > Dictyostelium > Dictyostelium firmibasis. The sequence continues at coordinate 2,793,554 of CM069766.1, forward strand.
ATGAACCTTGAGTGCTACGAAAATGGTTTGAATAATAGTTGCCTTTTCAATAACTCTAACTTTTAATTGACCAATATTTGTATTGCCTGTGTGAATTGATAATGTCATACCCATACCTGGTGGTGGAACAATGTCACCATAATCGGCCTCATCACTATTTGGTTTTACCAATCTGGTCAACAATGATGCTTGTGGTGCTATTGGTGAATCACTATTAACTTTATTAACTTTTTCTTTTACAAATATAAATATTGGCTCTTGTTGTTGTTGAACTTGTTGTTGTTGTTGTTGTTGTTGTTGCTGTTGTTGTTGTTGTTGAACTTGTTGTGTTTTACTACTGTCTGGTTGTTGTTGTTTATTTTCTTTTTCATTAGTTTTATCGGGTTTTTGAAGTGTTTTACTATTTAATTTTACAGATGTACCGGTAAAAGTTACTATTTTACATTTTTTAGGTGAAGTTGATGTTTGTTGTTGTTGTTGTTGTTGTTGTTGTTGTTGTTGTTGTTGTTGTTGTTGTTGTTGTTGTTGTTGTTGTTGTTGTACATTAGTATTAATTGGTTGTGTAGTTGTTTGTTGTTGTTGGGGTGGTGGTTGGTTTGGTTTTTGTTGATCAGTAGAAAAAGCAGAAGAAGTTGAAGCATTTGTTGATGTGAGTGATGAAATGGTTGAAGAGTTTGTTGCAGATGTTACAGTTGATGTGTTTGTACTAGTTGTAGTATTACTTGTTGTATTTGTTGTACCACTACTACTTCCACTACTACTACTCGTACAACTACTAGTGGTATTATTATTTGGTGATGGTTGTTGTGGTGTTGAAACAACTGTTGATGCAGTTGTTGCAGTTGTTGGTTTTTGTTGTTGTGCTTGTTGTTGCGCTTGTTGTTGCGCTTGTTGTTGTGCTTGTTGTTGTGCTTGTTGTTGTGCTTGTTGTTGTGCTTGTTGTTGTGCTTGTTGTTGAGCTTGTTGTTGAGCTTGTTGTTGAGCTTGTTGTTGTTGATGATTTGGTGATAATACATTATTTGGTGGCGTAGAATTCCCAGGAGTATTATTATTTGGTGTTAAAACTGGTCTATATAGTAAAGAATAATCTTTGTCTAAACTTTTACTAAATGGTATATCTGGATCAATCTCTGATGTACTTTCATTTGAAAAATTATATATTTGTTCAGCTATACTATCTCTTTTAAATGTCTCATAGAAAATTTGAGTTTTATATCTTATTTGTTGTACAACATCATTTAATTCACAATAAACTGACATTTTGTTTTATTTTTTTAATTTTTTTTTTTTTTTTCAGTAATTAAACAAAAAAATAAAAAATAGTAATAGTAAATTTAAACCTCTTTTGTATAGAATAACTTTATATAATATTAAAAAATAAAAAAATAAAAAAATTAATAGGTGGGAAGTTTAAAAAAAAAAAAAGGAAAAAAATTATGAAAAATAATAAATGATAATTTAAAATGAAGTTAAAATTATTATATTATTTATGATATTACTATTTATGAAATATTTAAAGTTATTATTAATAAGGAGTTAAATTACTATATTTTATTTATTTATTTATTTATTTATTATTATTATTATTATTATTATTATTACAATAAATGTTTTTTTTAAAAAAATAAAATTTTAAAAAATAATAATAAAAATTATACTACAAATTTTTATACATATATTTTTTTTAATTTTTATTTATTTTTTTTTTTTTTAAAAATAAAACAACATGATAATCTCAGTTGTCTTTATTTGTGTGTGTGTGTGTGTGTGTGTGTATGTGTTGTGAGTTATTAAATTGTGTGATATGTGAGTGTGTGAGTGAGTTATTGTGTGTGTTGTAGGTGATTATTATTTTTTTAATATCCTTTTATGTCTTGATAATAAAATTAAAAAATAAAATTAAAAAAAAAAAAAAAATTGAAAAAAAAAAAAAAATATCTTTTAAAAAAAAAATTTTTAAAAAAAAAAAAAAAATTTAAAAAAAAAAAATAAAATAAAAAAAAAAAAATAATTCAAAAGTGTAATCTACTAATTAATCCTCTTTCTTTATTATAAAATCAGTGTGTGTTATTATTATTATTATCATTTTTATAACACATTCTTATTAAAATAATGCATATCTATGATTTAGTGCTCGATCCAAAAAAGAAAAGAAAAAAAAAAAAAAATAAAATAAAATTAAAAAAATAAAATAAAATTAAAAAAAAAATAAAAAAAAAAAAATAATAACCCACCCCTTTATGTTTAGACCAACCAAATTTATGTAAAACCATCCATTTTCAAAAACTTTTGGCAAAATCTCAAAAAAAGAGAAAAATGGTACCACTACTTTTTATTTTTTCCTGATTATTATTTTTTTTGAACTTTTTTTTTTTTTTTTTTTTTTTTTTTTTTATTTTATATATAAAATTAAATTAAATTATTTTTATTTTATTTTATCATTTTTATTTTGAAGGCTTTAAAATTCTACTCATTTGAAAAGCTAAAAAACAAATTAAACGATCAAAAAGTGAACGATTACCAACATCTTTTAAGGTTACTTCTTTACAAGATATTTGATCATTATTAAATTGATTCTCCAAAACCGTTGCAATTTGTGGACTAAGGAAAGCTAAATTTGCTTCAAGGTTCTTTTGAGACCAAGTATCCAAGTTGTAACTACCAATAGTCGAGTAAACACCATCAATTGTGAGGGTTTTAGCATGTAGGGTTGAGGTTCCCAATTCGTAGATTCTTACTCCTTTGTTTCTTAAAAATATTGGATAGATATATCTCGAGGCATTACGGAACCAAGGTACATCACTTTTACCGGCAGTGATAATCTTAACGTCGACGCCACGATTGGCTGCATTGATAAGGGCTTTTCTTATTTTTCTTGGTGGTAAGAAATAAGGAGTGGTGAGCAAACAATGATCCCTCGATGCATTAATAGCAATTAACAATGCCCTTTGAATCTCTTTTTTATTTTTAAATTGATTGGATTCTTGAACTTGTACAATAGCATTACAAACTGTCACTGAGGGTTTAATGATTTCATTTCTCTTAGAGATTAATATTTTTGCGTTTGTATCCGCAATGTTTGTCTCATCGATCAAATAACCATTCAGTTTATTTAAACTTTCTAAACCTTTATGATCGCTTGTAAATGTTACAAATTCTTTGAATTCATCTTCCCCATCATTCTCTTCCAATTCATCTTCAATGGTGAATTCTGTTAAATCCTCATCTTTTGATAATTGTTGTTGTTGTTGTTGTTGTAGTTGTTGTTGTTGTTGTTGTTGTTGTAGTTGTTGTTGTTTTTGTTGTTGTTGTTGTTCTTCTAGTATATTTATTGAATTCTTTTCATTTTTCCTTATTTTACTATTTTTCTCAAATGAGTGTTTAAGGGCAGTAGTATTATTATTTACTCGATGATGATGATGATGATGATGATAGGTTGATTGAGTTATATCATTATATGAGGTATCATAATCATCATCTTCATCTTCATATTCATCTTGATCTTCATATTTGATTTCGCTCGTATCTCTAATTTGCTCATTGTTAATACTTTTCATATCATTTTCATTGAAATCATAGATAGGTTTACCAAGTAATCTAGCTTCATCCTCTGTACAATATGGAAAATGTTGAGCCAATAATGAAGCAGGACCAAGTGAACTTGAATCATTCTTTTGAAATACTTTTTTCTCTTTGACTGAATTATGAAAGATATTTAACAAATCTTTAACGGCGGGACCTTCAATCATACAATGAGTGTCACGAAAATAGTCTTTGCCACCTTCCATGTTTGATGATACATATTTACCTGATATATTCATACCACCACAAAATCCAAACTTCTCGTCAACAACCATAATTTTTCTATGATTTCTAAGTGTGTAGGGTAATATTGGTTTAAAACTAACAGGATTGAATTCATACATCTCAACACCACATAATCTCATTTCATAGGTATCAAAATCTGATAATCCTGAACTACCAATTGAATCATATACAAATTTAACATTGACACCTCTTCTCTGTGCTTCCTTTAATAATTCTGTAGTTTTCTTACCTATTAAATCTGGTTCAATAGTATAAGTTTCCATTACAATAGATTCTTTTGCCTATATTTTCATTATTATTATTATTATTATTATTATTATTATTATTATTATTATTATTATTATTATTATTATTATTATTATTATTATTATTATTATTATTATTATTATTATTATTATTATTATTATTATTATTATTATTATTATTATTATTATTATTATTATTATTATTATTATTATTATTATTATTATTATTATTATTATTATTATTATTATTATTATTATTATTATTATTATTATTATTATTATTATTATTATTATTATTATTATTATTATTATTATTATTATTATTTTTATTTTTATTATAATCAATTAATATAGATTAATAGGTGTTTTTATTATTTTTTTATTTTATTTATTTTATTTTTGTTTTACATTTTCAATACAATTCCACATATGTTGAAGCATTTCATCACCAGTGAAAAAAACAGTAACGTTGTTTCCTTTGGTTGATTTTTCTAATCCAAAGATTTTTTGAGTGGAATTAACCCAACTATCCTTTACTTTTTTATAAACTATCTCATTCGATAAATTCTTTCTAAATTGCTCTCCAAATGATTTTGATCTAAATATGTTTCCCAAAGAACCCATACGAGCTATCAATGAATTCATTTTTTTTTTTTTTTTTTTTTTTTTTTTGAGCAATAATTAATTATTGCTTAAATGGATCAAAAGAAAAATATAAAAAAAAAAAAAAAAAAAAAAAAGAAAGAGGTATGAATGTATATTGAAGTGGTTATTGAAGTGGTTATTGCTATTGTTCTTTTTTTTCCCCAAAAAAAAATGTTTTTTTTTATTTTTTTTTTTTTTTTTGTTTTATTTTTTAGATTGTCAGTGTGACAACATGAATACGACAATTTTGTATTTTTTTTTTATTTTTATTGATTTTTTTTATTTTCAGTTTTTTTTTTTTTATTTAAATTAAAATTTATGACAATTTCAAAATGATTTTTCATCAAAACTATTTTTTACAATAATCAATATACATCATATTTAAATCTTTTATAGGTTTTTGTTAACTTTATTAATATTATTTTTTTATTTATTTATTTATTTATTATTTTTTTTTTTTAGGAAAAAAAAAAAAATATGAAAATATAAAAAATTTAAAAAAAAAAAAAAAAAAAAAAAAAAGAAAGTTGGTGATTGTGTGTAATGATTTTTTTTTTTAAAAATTTGGGTTAAAATTTTTTTTTTTTTTTTTTAAAAGAAAAAACACCTTCAATTAATATACATATTTTTTATATCTAATAATTTGTTTGTTTGTTTATTTGTTTGTTTTTTTTATTTATAAATAAAATGAATGAAAATAATAATAATAATAATAATAACATTGTTTTATTAAAATGTGTTTCACAAAATTATGAATGGGGTAAATATGGTTCTGACAGTGCAGTAGCAAAATTATTGAAGGGATATGCAAAAGAGTGCAGCGACTTTATAAAAGAGACAACACCATATGCTGAGCTTTGGATGGGTGATCATGTTAATGCACCATCAAAAGTTGAATACAAAAATAAAGAATTGAAATTAAGAGAATATATCGATACAGTACAACAAGAAATTTTTGAAAAATCACAATCATCATCCATTAGAGGTGAAATTGTTGAAAAAAGATTTGGTAATGATTTCCCATTTCTATTTAAAGTTTTATCAATTAGAACAGCACTTTCAATTCAAGCACATCCAGATACACAATTGGCACAAATTTTATTTAAAAAGTATCCAACCATCTATAAAGATCCATATCATAAACCAGAGATTGCAATAGCAACAACACCATTTGAGGCATTATGTAGTTTTAGACCATTATTAGAAATCCAATCATTCATTGATACAATACCTGAATTTAAAAATTCTTTACCAAATAATTGTAATTATTCTTATTATTATTATTATTATTATTATTATTATTATTATTATTATTATTATTATTATTATTATTATTATTATTATTATTATTATTATTATTATTATTATTATTATTATTATTATTATTATTATTATTAAATATGAATAGATATTTATACATATTAATATTCATTTATTATTTATTATTTTTTTATAGTAATAAAATTAGATGATTGTAAAGAATATTTAAAAAGTATTGTGACATCATTATTAAAAGCAGATGTATTATTAATATCAAATAATTTAAAAGAATTAAACAGAAGATTAAATGAAAAGAGAGAAGAGGAAAGAGATGAATTGGATACATTGGTATTGAAACTTTATTTACAATATCCAGGTGATGTTGGTGTATTCTTTGCATACATTTTAAATTATATAGTGTTGAAACCTGGAGAGGCTTTGTTCTTAGGTGCTGGTGAACCACATGCCTATATATCAGGTGACTGTGTCGAATGTATGGCACCATCCGATAATGTAGTTAGAGCAGGTTTAACACCAAAATTAAAAGATGTCGATACTCTTGGTGATATGTTAACCTATAGAACTGGTAGACCAGATTTAGTACAACCACAACAAAGACCAGATCTATCATTGAACAATTATCGTTGTTTTCAACCACCAGTGGATGAGTTTCAAGTGGAATACTATCATTTAGATGGTAACAACTGTAAAAATATAAATGTATACTCTAGCAAAGGCCCATCGATTGTTTTGGTATACAACGGCAGTTTAGCAATCGATAATAAATCTAATCAATCAAATAATCAAACTTTAAATCATCTTCATACTGGTTCAATCTTATTTGTACCAGCAAATACTGAATATCAATTCATTCAATCCGATTCTTCAGTGCCTGTATCAATATATGTTGCAAGCGTTAGTAATAGAATTTTTAATAAAAATAATTTGTAATACTCTCTCTCTCTCTCCAAAATCATCAACACCTCAATAATATAAAAATAAAATAAAAAATTTATCATTAATTTTTTTCTATGTATTCATTTATTTATTTATTTTATTTATTTATTTATTTATTTATTAATTTTTTAATATTTATAATTTTTTTTTTTTTTTAATTTAATTTATTTAAAAAGTGTATTTTAATATATACATCTAGAAATAAAATAATTAAAAGTGTAATATTACAAAAATTAATTAATTTTTAAAAAATAAAATAAATTTTACAATGAATTTATTTTAAAATTTTGATTTACATTTATTCAATTAAAACTTTTATAAAAGAGTAGTATCATTTAGTTTTTTGTTAAAACTTTTTTTTTTTTTTTTTTTTTTTGAAAATATAAAAACCCCAACAATCTTTATTAGGTTGCTACACTTTTTTTATAATTTGATAATTAAAATAATTTTTTTTTTTATTTCAAACTTTTAGTTATATTCCTTAATAAAATAATGAGGTTTTATTTTTTTATAATTTTTATGTATAAAATTGTTTAAATTAAAATTTAATTTTAATTAATGAATTACCCCCAAAACAAATGTAAATTAAATAATTTTCGTAAATTACTTGATTCAGAAAAAATTTTATTCAATTATTTTTTTTTTTAAAAATTGTGGTTGTGTTGTGTGTTTATGCAAATATTTTAATAAAACCTACATAGAACTTTATTTTATTTTATTTTTTATTTTTTAACTTTATTTTCTTGTGTTTTATTTTTTTTTTTTTTTTTTTTTTTTTTTATTCAGGTATGATAATAATAAAATATTGGAAAAACCACAATTTTTTTTTCTTAAAATTTATTTATTTAATTTTTAATGTACAATAATTAACTCTGTAATACTAGGAACTAGAGTGTGGTAAGAAAATGTTTAAATAATAATAATTGTTTGTTGTTGTTATTATTGTTTGTGTTTATTTCATTTATTTTTTTTACTTTTTTAAATTATTTTTTTAAAATGATTTTGTAATAATTTCAATCTAATGGGTTATTGTTTATAAAGTGTAATTAGTAAAAGACTAAATTAAGTTAATTGTTTATTTTTTTTCTTTGAGTACAATTATATTTTTAGTTATTTCTTTTTCTAGTTTAAAAACTAAATATTAACAGATTTTATTAAAAAAAAAAAAAAAAAAAAAAAAAAACATTAATAATAATAATAATAATAATAATAATTAACATCAATATTTTTATAATAAAACCAACAACATCATCATTCACACAAAATTTTTTAGTTGTTATTAACATCCTCATTTTACTTTAAGATATTAAATTATTGTTAAAAAAATATTATTATTTTTTTTTTAAAAAAAAAAAAACTTAACAAAAAAAAATATCCAATCGTATGTACCAAATAGTCAATCAAATAAAAATAATTGGTCAATTTACTACATTTGTGGGGAAAAAAAAGATCATATAAAAAAAAAAAAAATGAAAATAATACACATAAAAAAAAAAAAATTGATGAACATATATAGACATCCTCGTGTTTTTTAAAAAATTAAATTATTTATTAAACGCCTTTATAATTATATACACACTTTTGCACATTAAAAAATTACCACACTTTTTTTTTAAAACAAAAAATCAGATTGATATAAATATATATGTGTGCGTGTGATTTAAGGAGAATTGTTAATATATAAAAAAATAACCCAAACTCATTATTTCCCCCCAAATATGTACATATATTATTTAGAAACTTTTTTTTTGTTTTTACCTGAACAAACCATAATATTATTCACTGTTTTTGTATGTATTTGTATTTTTTAATTCTTTTTTTTTTTTAAATTTTTAAATTTTTTTTTTTTTAATTATTATTATTTTTTTAAAATAACAATTTATTTTAAATTTTTTATTTTAATCAATTTTTTTGTTTTTTAAAAAAAGTTGTTTATAATAAAAAATAGAAAATCAATAAATAAAAAAAAAAAAAAGGGAATTTTTAATTTATATATAAAAAACTTTTCAAAAAAAAGATTTTTTACTATTTTAAAAATATTTTGGAATTGTTTGACAATTAATTCCAAAAAAAGAATCTTCATTTATTTTTAGTTAATTGACTTTTTTCAATAAAAAGAATTACCTAATTAAAATAATCAAATATTTATTTTTTTTTTTTTTGTCAAAAAAAAAAAATTAATATTTTTATTTTTCAATTCCTTTTTTAAAAAATAATTATTTTATATTTATTATTTATTTTGTTTGTTTGTTTATTTGAGTAATAAAACATTCCCGCACATTATTTTGTTTTTTTTTAATTTTCAAACCATTTATTCTTTTAGTAAAAAAAAAAAAACCAAAAAAAAAAAATTTATTAATATTAATTATATTAATAACCAAATTAGAATAATTCAAAGTAATAATAAGAATAAAACAAAAGATATATAAAATGTTCCAAAAAAAACAATTAATTATCTTTTTAGCTATTTTATTTAATTTAATATTTATAAATGGAAATTTAATAGACACTGGTAAGTTTCAAACTCATTTTGCAATTATCAAATTTTTTTTTTGTTAACTTTTTTTTTTTTCATTAACATAGACTATTCAAGATCATTTAAACCATTTTTAGAAACAAAGAATAAGATCGGAAATATTATAAAAGATCCAAAAACTGAACAAATATATGTAATTGGTGAATATCAAACCCAGCCTGAAGAAGTAGATAAAACATTTACAGGAAATAATTTTTATACATTGGCACCAAAAACCACAATACCAAATTTTGTTTATGAAAATTCATCAAAAACTACACCAACACCAACACCAACACCAACACCAAAAGGTAAATCAAAATCAACTACCAAACCAATTGATTCATCTTTAACAGAATCAGATGAATTGTTAACTGGTTCGAAAAAAAATTATTTTAAAGTTGTAAAAGCATCAATATATAATGGTTGTGTCGCTTACATTGGTAAAGGTTTACAAGATGGTAATACTTTTATTGCAATGTATAATTTAAATAATGTATCTGAATACTTTCAAGTTGATTCATCACATAGTTATTTAAGTCTAAGTGTTGATGATACATTTATTTGGGCAACCTATAAAGAAGGAAACCAAGTTTACCTAAAGCCAATTGTACATGATGGTTGTAAAAAGAGTAAGTAATATTTTCCAAATAGTGACAATATTATTAATATTCTAATTTATTTAATACTTTTTTTAATTTTAAAAAAAAATAGTCGTACATAAAAATGATCCCTATGTACCAATGAAAGTTAATATTACAAATCCTGAAGCAGTTATTTCTCAACCTATTACATCATCAACTAGATTTATTTATATTTACGATAGTGCTGCACATGTTTTAGTAAAGTTTTCCCATAGTTCAAGTTTAAAAGAATTTTACGAAACTGAGGGCGGTAGATTAAATGTTCTTGATGCATGTTCGGTAAGACTATATCGTTATGACCCAGAAAAAAGAAATACTTATTGGATGGTTTCGAAAAAAGACGGTTTCACTCTTTATAATGAAAGAAGCGAAAAATCAATTTCGTTAACTAGTGGGGATGATACTACTAATTATTGTGCACCATTTGCTACAAAAGGTTTAGATACTGTAAGTTGTTTAAATAATATATATAATTAACTAAAAAAATGTTTATTTCTTTAAAATATTAATTTTTTTCTTTTTAAAAACTAGTTTTATGCAACTCCAGGATCAGATGAATTAAGTAGAACTATACCAGGAATTTCTTTTGAAGTTACTCATCCTTGCTATGGTGATAAGGGTACTGGTGAAATTAAAATTATTGCTCCACAAGATGTTTTCCAATTTAAATGGGAAGATCAATTAAGTGCAACCAAATCATTGATTAGAAAAAATCTATCCGATGGTGATTATATTCTTCAATATTGGCTAAATGGTATTGATGATCCAATCAATATGGTAAGAAAGAATATTTCGATTATTACACCAGATAATCCAATGTTTATAAATGTAACTCATGCATGTGTTAATGCTGCTCAAGGTGTTTTCAATTTCACTAACCCTAAACACCCAGATTTCAGTTATGAATATATTCTCTATAGTGAAGATGGAAAAAAACCAGTTATTCTCAAGGATGGAAGTGTTTTCCCTGGTTTATATGGAGATAGAAACTATACTGTAAACATTACCACTACCACCAAAGACATTTTCAAACACCAATGTTTCTACTCTGTAAAGGAGTTCCTTCCAAATGATAAAGCCGAAAAACCAATTATTGAATATACAAATTTAACCTGTGCCGATTCAAAGGATGCAAGAATTAAAATTGTAAATTTCAAACCTGAAAAATATAATTACATAGTTACCCCTTCAAAATATAATATTACCTCTGAAGGTACTATCGAGAATGTAAGTGATTTGAACATTGTTATTAAAGCTGAAATTAAAGGTGGTATATGTTCTCAACTTGTTAGTGTTGATATATATTCACCACCATCAGCAAAGGTTGTCAAAGAAAAATTAAAGCCAAAAGTAATTAAACCACCATGTTATGGCTCCAAAGGTTCTATTAAAGTTGCATCGATGGATGGTATTGATTTCGAACTAACCGACTCAACTGGTAAAGTACATCAACCAATCATAAACAAGATTAGAACTTTGGAATTCAATGGTTTAACAGCTGATAAGTATATCCTTGAAGCAAAAATTAAATCTACAAGAGGCTCTAATATGTATTGTGGCTCAGTTCCAAATAATTTGACTTTGGCACAACCCAAAAGAATTCAAATCACTGATACCTTTATTGAAAGTATTGATTGCACAAGAGCTAACCTTGCAAATATGACCATCACTGCTTCTGGAGGTACTCAATACAATGGAAGTTACTATGATTTCTCCTTATCATCAGGTGCTCTCTCTCATGGTCACTATTTAAATGTCTCTTATTGGGTAGATGGAATCTATAGTCTCAATATCTCTGACTCCAAAGGTTGTGTTGCCACTTATAACAATATCACCATTAAAAGACCAAGTAAATGTCAAGTTCACAATATCAATGGAATTCATCCCCAAGGCCAAAATCCAAATTCTATTCAAAATGGTGGTGGTAGTGGTCATGGTAACTCTAAAAAAGATGACAAAAATAAACTTGGTTTAATCCTTGGACTTTGTCTTGGTATTGGTATACCCTTTATAATATTGGCCACAGTTTTAACAGTTGTGCTAGTAAAGAAATTTGGTCATCGTTTCGCAAGAACTCCTTCCATGAGAAATCAACCACGTCCAAATACAGTACCAGTATTCATGGGTGGTAAAATTCATAATATAGATAACTTTTAAAAATTATTTTAAAAAAAACAGATATATATTTAATTTATAATAAAAAAAAAAAATAATAAAAAATATTTTTGTTTCCCCATTAACAGTGTTTTATTAAAATGCATTTTTTTATATTTTTTTTAAAATTATTTTATTTTTATTAATTTATCATTAGGAATTATTTACAATTTAGCTTTTGGCATACCTTTTGTGAGTTGACCTAATTTCATGGCTAAACCCATATTACCTTTGATTTTTAATAAACCTTTGGTGAAAGCGGATTGACCATTTAATGTACCAGACATTAAAGAGAGGAAATCAACCACTTTCATTGTGATGGTACAATCAGCTTTTGGAGCTGGACCAACACTAACTGAACCTTTACCATTCTTTAAGTCGACTGTGTATTTTTTGGTTTCAATATCAAATTGATAGACACCATTGATCTTTTTAACTAAATCTGGTTGAGCGATAATAGTTTTTGATAAAGTTTCAAATACTTTACCTAATGGTGTACCATCATCAAGACCACCTGCAGCTGGTGCAGCAGTGGCTGGTGTTGCAGTGGCTGGTGTTGATGAGGCAGCTGGTGCTGATTTGGCATTAGCCTTAACAGCATTTACAATAGTACGGAATTTCATTGCTAATGCCATATTTCCTTTAATTGCTAATTTCTTTTTCATGAATGCCTTTTTTTATATATAGTGTTAATAACTATGATCATTATCATTATTATTACAATTACTATTACTATTAATTTTTATTATTATTATTATTACTATTATTATTACGATTATTACGATTATTATTATGATTATTATTATTATTATTACTATTATTGTCATGATTCATATATAATCAAAATTATGTTTAGTTAAATAAAAGTATCGCTAATGATAAATTTTATTACATACAGTTTGTTCAGATAATTTACCTTCGAGGATTTGAACGAAATCTTCTTCGTTTACAACAATAGTACATTCTGGTTTTTCATGTTTGGCAGCTTTGAATGAGCCTGAACCATTTTTTCTTTATTTATTAAATTTCTAAATTAGTTCTATTATTTTTTATTTTTTATTTTTTATTTTTAATTTTTTCCTAGTTGATAGGTGTGATGGTGGCTTTCAAAAACCAAATCGTATTTGATGTTTAAATTAAAAAGAAAACAAAAAAACGAATGAAAATACATATGAATGAAACAAACGAATAAAAGAAATGAAAATATATGTATTGATTTAAAACTTACAAATCAACAGAGTAATGTTTAAGAGTACCATTTTCAGTGATATCAAATTGATAAATACCTTTGATTTTTTGAGCTAAGACAGCACCATCTTTCTTAATGGTGGCTTCGAGATCATTAAAAAATTTAGTAGACATTTTTTGTATTAATTTAATAGTGTGAGTGAAAAAAGATAAATGAAAAATTAAATAATTCTTTCAAAAAAAAAAAAAAATTAAAAAAAAAATATAAAAAAAAATAAAAAAAAAAAATTAAAAAAAAATAAAAAAAATAAAAAAATTTAAATTTCATATGTTGCGCCATTGGTTTATATTTTTGGAATTTAGTTTTATCTGATATTTTATTTCATTTTCACACATAAAAATAAAAAATAATAATAATAAATAATATTAACAAGAAAAAAAAAGGATTTAGTAAAATATTATGTCAAGAAGATCACAACAACAATCACAACAACAATCACAACAATCAAAACAACGCAGACCTCCAAGAAAGGATGAAATATCAGAGGAAGAAGAGGAGGAAGAAAGCCAAGAAGAGTTTAGTAGTGAAGAAGAAGAAGAGGAAGAAGAGGAGAATATTGGAAATAAAAGGAAAAGACCAACAAAAACAACAACCACTACCACAACACAAACACAAACACAAACACAGACACAGATACAGACACAGACACAAAACTCAAGATCAGTTGAGTTAACAGATGAAGAACGTTATAAATTAGTTTATGCCTATGTTAGACTTTTATTATTTTCCAATAGAAAAAAAGTACCGATTACAAAGACAGAGATTAATAAGATTATATTGGCTAGATTTAAGGACAAGAGTTTACAAGGATTCGTTTATAAAGCAGGTAGAGAATATCTAAAAGATTTTTTTGGATATGATATTATAGAGTTGACAAAAAATGGTAAAGAATCGTCTACGTACATTCTCAAGAATTTAAATGACTATGAATCGGTGAAACAATTGGATAGTATCGATCCAATCGATACGAGGGAATCATTACTTCAAAAAGAGAATCTTACATTGTTAACAATTATACTATCTATAATACTGTTGGAAAATGAAGAAGTTGACTCACCACAATTGATACAATACCTATTGATGTTAGGATTCTCTTTAACTGAAGCTCATCCAGTCTTTGGTGATCTTGAAACATTATTGGAGAAATTCTGTAAAGAACAATATCTAACTCGTAGAAAAGTTTTACTTGATAATGAAACAATTTGGAAATATTCAATGGGTCAAAGATCTAGTAATGAATCCTCTGAAAGATTCATTCTAAATGTAATCTCTGATATTTATGGTGGTGAACCTGATTCTTTAATGTTGAAACAAATTGAACAAAAGGAAAGAAATTTGGGTACTTTTAATCCTCAAAATCTAACCTTAACAAGGGGTAGAGCTCCAAAAACAAATAGAAATAATCAACCAAATAATAATAATAATAATAATAATAATAATAATAATAATAATAATAATAATAATAATAATAATAATAATAATAATAATAATAATAATAATAACCAAGATGAAGAGGAGGAAGAAGAGGAGGAGGAAGAGGAGGAAGAAGAGATAGAAAAACCTTCACAAAGAATTCAAAAAAGACCTCCACAAAGAGGTAATTTAAGAAGACAAGTTACCATTGAAGAGGAAGAAGAAGAGGAACCACCTCAACAAAGTCAAAGAATGTCACAAAGAAGTACAAGAAGATAATGTATAGATATTTAAAATAAAATAGAATATATTTTTTATTTATTTTTTATACTATTTAATTTTTTTTTATTTTTTTATTTTATTTTTTATACAGTCTCAACTAACTAGAGGTTGGAAGTAAACGTATTTTATCTAAATAAACTTTAACAGAACCTGAACCATTGTTTCTAAATTTAAGTGAAGTTGGTTTACCAAGAGAGGTAGGAGCACCTAAATCCTTTGTTAAATCATAGGAATATTTTGTCCATGTAGTTGTTAGTGATGGTGTTTGAGATTTTGAACCTCCGCCATATTCAATGACTAAACCGGTGAAGGCTGAATCAGCTTTAATGTAAAACTCCAATGCAGAGAATTTTCCTGCCCATGGTACTGGTAAATCAGTACCAATTTGAATACCACTATTATAAGAGAGTGTACCACTTGCAACTACTTTTGAATTTGATTCAGCACCTGGTGTTGAAGAATCTGCCCAATTAACTGTGACACCATTTGACCAATCTGCCCAACCCAAATTTGGATGATTATAATTCAATGGTTTAACTAAACCATTATCATAAATATAACCATCGGTATCAATTGGGAATGGAGCTGAACAATCATCAGCAAAGGTTGTTACAGGATCAGCAAATTGACCAACACCATCATATAGTTGAGCACCAGTTGAAGAGTTGATATAAATATCAACTTGGTCACCATAGATTGAGTAAACATGTGCAATCACTGGGAAAACTGCAGCGTTACCATTATATGTCCAATAATTGTATAATCTTCTTGGAAGTGAGGTAATTGTACCTTTTTGATCCTCAACTGTAATTGAAGCAATACCAACCCTATGATTGAATACCATAAATTCGAACCATGTATTTGTTGTGGCTGCATCTTTCATATATGCTTTAATATTACCAGTAACATCACAACTAACCTTTTTAATTGTTGTCATTGCAACACCAACACCATTAGCGATTGTAGTATTAAATGCTGTTGGACTTAAATCTAAATGAGGGAATGGAGTATCACACCATCCTGGATCTGGACATTGATCAACAATCTTTTTAAAAAATAAAATAAAAAAAAAAAAAAAAGAGGAATTAGTTTTAATATAAAAAAAAAAAAAAATAAAAAAAAAAATAAAAAAAAGAAAACTTACCATAACAGTTCCTGTACCACCTGGACCATAAATTTGATAGCACTCACCACAAGCATAAGAACCATTATAAAGTGCAGTGGCAGCAGCAGCAATCATGAGATTTCCAGGACCAAGCTTTCCTGTTAATTGTTCATAACCACAATTTCCATGTTGAATTGCTTCATACCATGTTGAACGAGAGGAGAAACAATCTGAGAGATCGCTAGTTTTAGCTCCAATTAAACCTACTAACAAAATTAGTAGTGATATTGATAAAAACTTTTTCATTTTTATTTTATTATTTTAAATTTATAAATATAAATTTTTTTTTTATTTTTGATTTTATGATTAATTTTATTATTTATATTATTATACATGTAATAAATATTTGATAATTTTTTTTTTGGGAATTATTTTTTTTTTTTTTTGAAATTAATATAATTTTTAAAATTATCTTTTTTATTATTTTATTTATTACTATATAAAGAAAATATTGTTTTTGTGAATGTAAAAAAAAAAAAAAATGAATGAAAATAAACCCTTTTATATTTGAGACTTTGAAATGAGACTATTTTCAAAAAATTAAATTAAATTCAAAAAAAATAAATTACTCAAAATCTATTCAATTAAAATCATTTTCATTTGAATAGATTTAAAAGGATTTGACAAGGTTTGAATTCATTTCCAACGGTTATAAAGTAAAAATAATAAATAAAAAATAAATAAATTTGACCTTTCAATCCATCTCAATCTAAAAAAACATTAATGGAATTTTAATTAAAAAAATAAAATTAAAATAAAAAAAAAAAAATTAAAAAAAAAAAATTAAAAAAAAAAAAATTAAAAAAATTAAAAAAAAAAAAAGAAAATAAATTAAAAAAATAAGATTTCTTTCTTTATTGACCGATAATAACGGAGGTTTGGAAAATAATAAAATAAAATAAAATAAAATAAAATAATTAAAAAAAAAAAGAAGAGAGAAACTGAATAAAAATAAAGTTTTCTGAAAACTTTGCATGCACAAAAAAACATTATTATAATAAATTTTTTTATAGGTTTAAAAAACAACCTTTAATTAATAATTTATTTTAGATAATTTTTTTTTTTTTTTTTTTTTATTTAATTCACAAAAAAGATAACTTTATACATTTGTTTTTAAACATTTTTTTTTTTTTTTTTTTTAAACATTTTTTTTTTTTTTTTTTTAAACATTTTTTTTTTTTTTTTTAATATATTATAATATCATCTGGTTCCATTGAACTACTTTTACCACCTCCACTATCCATTGAAGTATTCATATTTGTTGATAATTTAATATCAATTGTTGATGATCCACCCTTAGTGGTTGATGTTCCACTGTTACTATACAAAGATTTGAGTTTATTTGCCATTGAATTATTAAAAATAAATGAATTTGACCAAATTGATCTTGTTTTTGGTGAAAATCCATATAATGCAAAACAATAAACTCCATAAATTCTATATTATATTTTTTTAGTTTTATTAATTATTTTAATAAAAAAAAAAGAAATAATAATTATAAAAAATAAATAAAAATTTAAATATAATTACCTTAAACAAAAAACAAACATTAAAATTGAACTATAAGGAGGACCTTTAATTCTACAATTTAAGCCATCTGTATTTATTATACAATCTTTAAATTCATCTGAAGAACCATAGAAATCTTTTGAAGAATTGTGAATATAAAAATTATATCCAAACATATAAATAAATGTAAGATAAATTAATAAAATATTCAATAAAGGTTTTAATTGTAATTTGAAAAAGTCGGATTTATTTGTTGAAGAAACAATCTAAAAAATAATATTTTAAATTAAAAAATAATAAATAATAAAATTAGTAAATTAAAAAAAATGTTAAAAAAAAAAATATATATTTACTTTATAAATTTCCCAAATAACTAAACCAATAAATGTTGTACCAATTGTTAGTACAAAACCTAAAGGACCCCAAAAAAACCAATTTTGATATGTTCCTGACTCGATCCAAACTACAAAATTACCTAAACCAGCATTAAATTGACCAATTGCTGATAGTGGCACTGAAAGTGATATTGATATAATTAAAACTACAGGAATATAAAACTTTAATAAATCTAATTTTCTCTTTATAAATTTAATTTGAAACCATAATTCAAAAGAGTTTATAGAAAACCATAATATTGCATTGATAATTGCAAATTGAAAAATCCATCCAGCGGCAGCTACAGCTGGATCATTATAAGTTCCTCTTCGGTTTATTTCTGGACAAATTAATTTTCTTGTTCCACCTACTGAAAATCCAATGGTACCTGCAATAGACATTAAAATAATACTTCCAACGAAAAAACTAAAAAAATAATCATATTTATTTCTCTTCTTATTAATTACCATATATGTTATAAATAAATAAATTGAGGAGATAAGTGATATCATTGAAAGTACATCACTTGTAGTGAAAATATTATCCCACTGTTTTTCTGAGAATATTGGTGCTGGACATGGAATTGTACAATAACTATCATCATTAACAAATGTATATCCTAAATTCTCACTATCATCAAATCCACTCCCATCTCCCATTTTTGTTCTATTTCTAAATATCAATGGAAAGGGACAACTACCTGTAACAATGGTTTCATTTGATTTGGGTGGATCATAACATTGTAATGTATAATTAAACCCTCCACCATATGTTGTTAAATTATATTCAGTGTACTCTTTAGGAAATAATGGTAATCCACTTGTTGGCTCTAATTGTTTACAATTAAAATATGCTGTGATTTGGCAATCTTGTGTTACACTATTACAAGTATCCAAACAGGTTCTTTTAGGAATTGAAATCTCTTTATTTGTACTATTATCTATAAAAACTTCACATTCTGGTAAAAACTAATAAAAAAAAAAAAAAAAAAGAATATTTTAAATTTTGTTTCAACACAAAAAAAAAAAAAGTATTTAAAATTTTTGTTAAAATAAACATACCACTGAACATAATGTTGAAAAAGTGTATGCATTTTGGCATGTTGGGCCTGTGGATCCCAATAGTCTAAAATATAAATCTAATGATTCCATTGCAGAAGTTTGATTTGTTGTTGATGAAACATATATTGATTCTTTTTGCAAAAAAAAAAAAAAATAAAAAATGAAAAAAATATTATAAAAAAAATAAATAAAAAAAATAATAAAAAATTGATTAGTTAAATTTTTTTTTTTTTTTTTTTTTTTTTTTTTTTTTTTATTTTGTTAAATTAACACTTACTTGGGTTTGTTAAATATTTACTACATGGAGTGATTGATGTGTCTCCAATATATGGTTCACATTTTCCTGTTGGGTCAATTGGATAGTATTGTTGTGCATCTATAAAAGGATAATAAAAAAATAAAAATAAAAATAAAGAATAAAATACTCTCATTTTTTTTTGTAAAAATAAATGATGATATCGATTTTTTTTTTTTTTTTTTATTTGGTGAAAAATATAAAAAAAAAAAAACCTTTTAATTTTTTTTATTTTTTTTTATAATTTTATTTTCTTTACTGTTAAAATTTAATTTTCAGACCATGGCAACGAATTATAGATATTTGATAAAAAAAAAAAAAAAAATTTTTTATCCGTCACATAATTTTAAAACACCTGTTCGGAATAAAAAAATAAAAAATTAAAAAAAAAATAAAAAAATAAAATAAAAAAAAAGATATTTTTTTTTTTTTTCAAATTGTAAAAAATCAATATCGGAAATTTGTGTAAAAAAATCATAATATTTATTATTGGATGTTTTTAATCAAAAAAAATAAATAAAAAAAATAAAAAAAATTAATTGTATCTGAAAAAAATATCAAATAAAGTATTTTTGGGGAAACAATAAATAAAAAAAAAATAAAAAAAAAAAAATTAAAAATTGGAAAAAAAAAATGAAAATAATAAAATCAAATTATATTTTTTTGGGAAAAAAAAAAATAAAAAAAAAAATAAAAAAAAAACAAAAAACACAAACTTTTTACGCCACACAGATTTAAACACACACTCTCACATAAATGGGATAATTATTTCCTTATCTGTTTTTTGAGTTTTCTATAGAGTTCTCATGGGAAAAAAAAAACTAAAAATTGTGAGACACAACCAAATACATTCTAAACATTTAAAAGTAAAACCCCAAAGAATAAAAGAATACATGTATAATTATTTTAATGTGCAATGTTGTTATATATTATTTGAATTTTATTAATTTACAAATTTAAAAAATAAAAAATAAAAAAAAAAATAAAAAAAACAAATTTAAAAGTGAAAAAAAAAAAGTATAAATAAAGGAGTTAAAAGTAAATTAATAGAATAAAAATAATTAATACAGAAATAAGTCGAATAACAAATAATTCAACTTCTTTTTTTTTTTTTATTCAATAATAAAAAATATTATTTTTATTCACTAATAATTAAAAATGAAAACAATTAATATTTTAATATTAATTTTAATATTAACATTATCATGGGGAATGTTATGTTTGGGGGCATTATCAAATTCAAAAACAATTAATGTTGATTCAAATAGATATTCGAGAATTGTTTTAGACAAAGATAAACAAAGGGTTTACTTCTCATTGCTTGATAAAAAACCAGTGGTAGCCTCAATTCCAATGAATAATATCAACAGTAATGGTAATACAAATTTAAGAATTGAAGCAACTCTACCCAATGGATATTCAAATTTAATTTGGAGAAATCCAGCTACTGGTGATTTCTTAGTTGGTGATAATTCATTAAAACCAGATGGTCATAGATCCGCTAGAGTATTATATCCAACTGGTACTCTTGGTAAAATTGTAAACACAAATCATTTGAATACTGCCTACCAAAACTATTTCGGTGTTGCCAATGCAGGATCATTCACATATGATAATTCAAATGGACAAATCTATATGTGCAGTGTTTATGAACGTGGTGTTTTCTCATTAAGCTCCATATTAATGACACCAATAAATGGTGGATTATCAGCAACTGGTACTTGTGAACAAGTTAAAAAGATTAACAATGCATTCTACTTTTTAGAATTCGCTATTAATGGTACACAATCAAGTATTTTCTCCAATGCGACAGCACCATTATACAGTCATTTTTCAAGTTCACCAATTGTGGTCTCTGATACTACAATTAAGGATTTTGATGTTTCTTCCACTCATATATACTATTCAAACTCTTTTACTAATAAAATCTATGAAGTTCCTTTATATGGTGGCAATGCAATCTCCTCAAGAAGAAAAATCCTTGATTTTATGCCAGACTCTTTTGGTTATCATAATGGTTACATTTATTTTTCAAATGGTTTTTCAATTTCAAGAATATCAATTGCTCCAAATAGTCAACCAGAAGTATTATACTTCGAGGCATTATAATAATTTTTTAAATAAATAATTCAATGTTAATAAATACAATATATCACAGTTTATTTTTTTTTATATATTTTTTTTTTTTTTTTTATTGTTTTACAATTGGAATAAATTAAGAAAAAAAAAATTAAAGAAAAAATTTATAAATTATTTCGTCAATGTTAATTTATTTATAATACTCTAACACTTAAAAGCTGCTTGTTGCATGGACAATAGGTACCAATACATTTGCCAACTTCTGAGGCAAAACCACTACCGCCACCACTACCGCCACCACTACCACCACCACTGCCCCCGCTGCTGCCTCCACTGCTGCCTCCACTGCTGCCTCCACTGCTGCCTCCACTGCTGCCTCCACTGCTGCCTCCACTGCTTCCACTAGTCGAACTACCTCCACTACCTCCGCTACCTGCATTACCAGTGCCACCAGATGCATCTGATTGACCAGATGTTTGCCCGGTTTGTTGACCAGTTTGTTGACCGGTTTGTTGACCGGTTTGTTGACCAGTTTGTTGACCAGTTTGTTGACCGGTTTGTTGACCAGTTTGTTGACCGGTTTGTGAACCTGATTGAGAATTTGAAGTTTGTGAACCTGATTGAGATCCCGATGAACCCGAATGTGATCCTGATTGAGAACCTGAGTGTGATCCTGATTGAGAACCTGATTGTGATCCTGAGTGCGAACCTGATTGAGAACCTGATTGAGAACCTGATTGAGAATCAGATTGAGACTCTGATTGGGACTCTGATTGTGACTCTGATTGTGACTCTGATTGAGACTCTGATTGTGACTCTGATTGTGACTCTGATTGAGACTCTGATTGTGACTCTGATTGAGACTCTGATTGGGACTCTGATTGAGACTCTGATTGGGACTCTGATTGGGACTCTGATTGAGACTCTGATTGAGACTCTGATTGAGACTCTGATTGAGACTCTGATTGAGACTCTGATTGGGACTCTGATTGAGACTCTGATTGAGACTCTGATTGAGACTCTGAATGAGAATTAGAGTGAGAATCTGATTGGGAACTTGAAGTTTGTGAATCTGAATGAGAACCTCCAGAGGTATGAGAGGCTATATTTTTTTAATTGGTGAATATGTGTAATTTTAAAAAAAAAAATAATAAAAGTAAAAATATTTACCACTCGAAGATGATGACGATGATTTACCACTTGAAGATGGACCTGATGATGAAGCTCTACCTGTTGAAGAAGCTGGACCATGAGTAGTACTAATGGAAGATGGACCAGATGAGGAGGTTCCTCCTGTTGAAGTAGCTCGACCAGTAGTGGAACTAGAAGAAGATGTGGTTGGATTTGGTTGACAACTATAATAAGTACTATTATTACATTTACAATAACAAGTATTTAAATCACATGGAATAATATAAACTTCCTTAATGATTTCATTACATTTCTCTACACATTGTGATTTTCTAGAAAAAAATTAACAATATAAAAATATAAAGAGATGTTAAAGGTTATTAAAAGAAAATTTTATTGTATTATGGATAATAATAATTAATCATTTGGGTGGTGATAAAGTTTTTTAAATTTACTCTTTAACAGAAATTAAACGAGTTTCACCATGAGAAAAATTACATTCACAGGTATATTTAGCAGTAGTTGATACCACAGCAAATAATAATAAACCCAAAATTATTAATTTAATATTCATTCTTTGATTTGGTCTTGGTATTATAATAAAAAAAAAATAAAAAAAAAAAAAAAAAAGTTAATAAAAATTTTTTGAGATGATAAGCATTTAATGATTTTTTTTTTTTTTTTTCTCAAAATAAATATCTAAAATTCCTGCCTTGGACAGAAAAAGAAATTTCATGCCATGTTTCTCAAAATATTTTAAAAATAAGTTTTTGAAAATATATTTTAACTAAAAATTAGACATGAAGATTTATTTTATTTTTTTATTAATTTTTTTTTTTTTTTTTTGGTTGATTGTATTTTTTTTTATTCACCTTTTATTCATAAAAAAAAAAGTAAAAAAAGATAAAAAAAAAAAAAAAAGATAAACAATTTTGGAAAAAAAAAAATATTATTGTATGGTTTTAAGAATATAAATATTGTTTGTTGGTGTTTGTGTTGGTGTTTGTTTATATATTATGATTATTTTGTATCTGAGAATAAAGAAGAAATTGATTCACCATGATGAGTTCTTCTAATTGCCTCGGAGAGAGTGTGAGCAATATTTATAGTTTTAATCTTTGGACATTTAGCGGCCTTTTCAGCGTGTGGAATAGTGTTTGTAATGACCAACTCGGTGAGAGATGATTCATTAAGTTTTTGAATTGCATCACCACTTAAAACACCATGGGTTACTAAAGCGTATACTTTAGTAGCACCTTTACTAATTAACATTTCACAAGCGGATACTAAAGTTCCACAAGTATCGGCCATATCATCGACAATCAATGCAACCTTATCCTTTACGTCACCGACTAAAATCATACCGGAAACTTCGTTTGCCTTCTTACGTTCCTTATGAATGATTGCTAAATCTGCATCTAATTTATCAGAGATTGATTTGGCACGTTTTACACCACCTGCATCTGGTGATACAATAACCTTTTCACCTGGAATATTCTTTCTAATATATTTAATAATTTGTGGTTCTGCATATAAATTATCTACTGGAATATTGAAAAAACCTTGAATTTGACTTGCACTAAAATAATTATTTTAATAAAATTTTAAACAAATTAGAATTGAGAACTATTGAAATAATTTCAAAAAGAAGATGATGATGATGATGATGATGATGATGATGATAAGGAAACTTACTGTAAATCCATTGTAATAACTCTATCGATACCAGCGGTTTCAATTAAATTTGCAACTAATTTACCAGTAATTGGTGCTCTAGATTTATCTTTTTTATCTTGTCTGGCATAACCAAAACATGGAATAACTGCAGTGATACGATGAGCTGAAGCTCTTCTGATTGCATCTGCCATAATTAATAATTCCATAAGGTTATCATTTACATTTGGATTGCAAGTTGGTTGAATAATGTAAACATCCATATCACGAATTGATTCACTGATCATTACAGAAGTTTCACCATTTGAAAATTTACCAACATGAGCTTTACCTAATGCTAAATTTAAGTCATCTGAAATTTCTGATGCTAATTCACGATGTGCATTACCTGTTAAAATTTTAATTCTATCACCCATTTTTCCTAATAACAAAGTTTTTATATTTTAATTATTATAATTCTAAAATTTTTTAAAAAAAAATCGATAAATAAAAAATAAAAAAAATTATTTTATTAATAGTTTGTTCAAAAAAAAAAAAATAAAAAATAATAATAAATAAAAATAAATAAATAAATAAAAATAAATAAATAATAAATAAATAATAAAAATGTATATTATAAAGAAAATGTAAAAAACAAAATAAATATTAAATGGTAAATTATGATAATTGTAATATTATAAATAAAAAATAAAAAAAAAACAATTTATATTTTTATTATTATTATTAATGATATTGTTATTATTAATAACCACATTCCAAAAAAAAAAAAAATTTCTCTTTTTTTTTTTTTTTTTTTTTTTTTTTTTTTTTTGTTTTTTAATTTATTCAAATGAAATTGAATAAAATTTAGCTGATTTGAGTATAATAAAAATAGATACTTTTATGTGTGTATTTTTTATATTTCTTTTGAAAAAACAATTAAAACAGGAATTTGGTTCAAGAATTTTGAATATTTTAATTTAATTAAATTAAATTTTTTTTTTTAAAATAAAAATAAAAAAATACTATTAATTTTTTTTTAAATAAAAAAAAAAAATATTAAAAAAATATTGTGAAAAAAAAAAAAAAAAAAAAAAAAATGAAAAAAAGTGTAAAAAAAACCAGATATGTCGTGTGGTGTTCACCCGTGCTTAAAAGATTTTTTTAAAGAGATATGCTTATTTTGAGGGGGTCTAATAATAAATTAGGAACACATACCTTTGTAAAAGTTTTTTCAAGATTATTTTTAAAAAAAAAAAAAAAATAAAAAAATAAAAAAAAAGAGTTGAGATTATTTATAAATATTTATATAATTAAATAATACAACAAACTACACCACCAGAGCCCAAAGACACACTTTTAAAAAAAAAAAAAATAAAAAAAAAATAAAAAAAAAAAAAAACGAATCTTCAAAAAAAAAAAAATAAAAAAAAAATAAAAAAAATAATTTAATTATTTAAATTCGGTTGGGAAAAAAAAAAAAATAAAGAACCGCATCACAAATTGGCAATTCCGTTTTGCCGAAATTTAAAAATATTGGAATTACAAAGAAACAAAACGAGTTGAAATTCCAAATTGAACCGATTTGGTCTGTTTTTGTTTATATTTTTTTATTTTTTTTTTTATAATTTATTTATTTTATTTTAGATTTTACATACTTTTCTTTTCTTTATGAATCAAAGAATAAAGTGAACAAATGAATAAACCAAATATATGACCAACTATTGAACCAAAAACACAACTAATTGGCCATTGTTGCCAAGGTCTATCCCAATCTAAAGGAATTGGAAAAGCACCAATCCAAGCACCTAAAATACTAAAAACAACTAAAATTGTTGTACATGTATCAATTATATTATTATGACTTAATTGTGGGAGGAATGAAATTATGGAAAAAAAATCAATTAATATCATAATCACTCAAAAATATTCAATAATTTTTTTTTTTTTTCCTTACTTTGGTATAAAAAATAAATCTTTCCAATTTTGTGGATTTAATCCTAATAAAATTGAAGTTGGTAAACAACACATTGAAGATAATAAAAATCCAAAAAAGAATGTTGTATGAATTGACCTAATTTTATAAATATTATTATTTAATATTATTTTCTTTGTTATTGATGTCGATAGTTGATAAAAGATTGAATAATTACTTTAAAAATGGTGCACCATATAAAATTAAAAGGGAATAGAAAATAAAAGTACCAATTGTAAGTCCAATTAAAGATCTATTCAATTTATTTAATGTACTACTATTGCCTGGAAAGGCGAGTATTGAAAATCCTAAATGTAAAACTGATATAATCACTCCAAACATTATCTCTGATAAGAGTGTATATGATACAATTGAAAAGTTATTGTTATTTGATAAAAACATTGTTGTTGCAACTAAAACACCCATTGAAAAATATCCACTCGATATCATATATTTCGATAATTTCGGTGTTTGAATTGATGAGGAGGAGTGGTTTAAATTTGTCATTTCCTTTTCTTTCTTTTTCTTTTATTTTTTTATTTTTTATTTTATATTTTTCCTTTTACTATTTACAATAATGTACAGACAACAATAAAAACAAATAGAATTTATTTGAATTTTAGTTTTAAATTAAAGGTGATGGTTTCTAATAAAAAAAAATTTTAATGCCACCTTTTTTAGAAGAAGAAAAAAAAATTGAAACAAAAAAAAAAAAAAAAAAAAAAAAAAAAAAAAAAAATAAAAAATGAAAAAAAAAAAAATGAAAATAAAAATTATATTAAATAAAAAAAACTATTCAAAGATTATTCTTTATTTAAAAATTAGTTCTTTAGTAAAATATTCCTTTATATAGTTAATATTTTTTAAAAATTTTATTTCGGAGTAAAGATATTTTAATTTTTTTTTTTTAAAAACTATTTTTTTTTTTTTCTTTTATTTTAAAAATCTAAAATTTCTTAACCATATTGAATAATAGTTACTAAAGAAATGAATATTATTTTGATTGATTAATTTTTTTTCAATTAATCTCAAAGAAATGCACTCCAAAAAAAATTCGTTTTTTCTAATAAATAAAATTTTAATTTATTTAATTTTTTTTTATTTTCATTCCAAAAAACGAAAAACACGAATGTTTTTTTTTTTTTTTTTTTTTTTTTTTTATTTCATTTTTTTTATTTCATTTTTTATTCTCAATTTATTTTTAAATCATTCCCAAAAAGAAAGAGAAGAATAATCATAAATTTATATATCATTATATTATGTCCAATACAAGAATATGTGTAAAACAATTACCAAAACATTTAACAGACAAACGTTTTAAAGAACACTTTGAAAAATTTGGTACTGTCACTGATGCAAAAATAATCAAAAAGTAATTTTATTATTATTATTATTATTATTATTATTATTATTATTATTATTATTATTATTATTATTATTATTATTATTATTATTATTATTATTATTATTATTATTATTATTATTATTATTATTATTATTATTATTATTATTATTATTATTATTATTATTATTATTATTATTATTATTATTATTATTATTATTATTATTATTATTATTATTATTATTATTATTATTATTATTATTATTATTATTATTATTATTATTATTATTATTATTATTATTAAATATATACATTAACTAATAATTTAAATCCTTTATCAAAATTTATTATTATTATAATAAAGGGATGGTAAATCCAGATTATTCGGATTTATAGGATTTGCAACTGAACAATCAGCAAAGAATGCACTTTCATTGAATGGTACATTTATTGATACATCAAAGATATTAGTTGAAACCGCTACTATTGCAGGTGAATCAACAGAAAGTAGACCATGGTCAAAGTATTCAATTGGTTCTTCATCAAATAAAAGAGTAACTGAATTGGAAAAGGAAAAAGAGAAAAAAGAATTAAAAAGAAAACAAGATAAAGTAGAACAACAACAACAACAATCAACAAATAAAAAACAAAAACATTCAAATAAAAGTTCTTTGTTAGATACAGAATTAGAAAATGATCCTGAATATAAAGAGTTTTTAAATTTAGTTGCACCTCAGGCTAATAGAAAAGTTTGGGAGAATGATGATAAAGATATTGGTAAAACAAATAGAGAGGAGGAAGAAGAAGAGGAAGATGAATCAAAAGATAATGATAAATTACCATTTTCAGGTAAAAAAAAGATTGAATTAGATCATGGAAAAAATAAAGATTTATTAGTTTTTGAAGATGGAGATGGATCAGATGAAGAGGATTTATATGAAGATATGCCAGCTCCAAAAAAACAAAATAAAAAGGATGATGTTCAATCAATAATAAATGAAAAGAAGAAAAAGGAAGATTCATCAGTTTCAGATTTGGATTGGTTAAGTAAATTTAGATCAAATAATGATGAAATCATTGAAAAAAATCAAACTGTTTATAGAGATGATGAAGAATCAGAAGAGGAATCAGAAGAATCAGAAGATGATAAAGAAAATAAAAAAAATAAAATGAAAATTGATGATAATCAAGAAAATAAAAAGGAAAAGAAAAAAGATAAAAAGAAAAAAGATAATAAAAAAGATGAAAAAGATGATGATGATGATGATGATGATGTTAATGAATCTAAAATTAAATCAATTAAATATTTTGAACATGATTATACAAAAGAAGATGAAAATGTTGGTGAAAGTGGTAGAATTTTTGTTAGAAATTTATCATATTCAACCAAAGAGGAAGATTTAGAAAAAGTTTTTAGTAAATTTGGTAAAATCTCTGAAATTCATATTCCAATCGATTACGATACAAAGAAATCCAAAGGTATGGCATTCATTTTATATTTAATTCCAGAGAATGCAGTTCAAGCATTAAATGAAATGGATGGTAAAGTTTTCCAAGGTAGATTAATTCATGTTTTACCTGGTAAAGCTGCACCAGCAAAACAATTCTCTGAAGGTAAAGAAAATGGTGGTGCTGAAGGATTATCATCATATAAATCTGAAAAAGAACAAAAACAAAAATCAGCAAGTGGTTCAACTCATAATTGGAATGCATTATTTATGAGAAGTGATGCTATTGTTTCTTCATTAGCAGAACGTTACAAAATGACACAAGGTCAATTATTAGATCCAAATCAAATGGATTTAGCAGTTCGTATGACTTTAATGGAAACCCATGTAATCAATGAAACTAAAAAGTTTTTAGAGGATCAAGGTGTAATTGTTCAAGATATTGGTAATAAAGGTTGTAAACGTAGTAATACAGTATTATTAGTTAAGAATATTCCATTCAAAACTGAAGAAAGTGAATTGGATGAATTATTCTCTAAATTTGGTGAACTTTCTCGTGTTGTTCTTTCACCAGCTCGTACACTAGCACTCATTGAATATATTCATCCAAATGAAGCTAAAACCGGTTTTAAAAATTTAGCATACTCAAAATTCCATCATGTTCCACTCTATCTTGAATGGGCACCAGAAGGTGTTTTCAAATCACCTGCTCCTCCAAGACCACAAAAAGTAATCAAAAAAACAGATTCAACAGAAAAAACATTACCAGTTACCACTAATGATAAAAAAGATAATACAGAAACTACTAAAGATAAAAAAGAAGAAAAAACCACAACATCACCAACAACAGCAGCAGCAACAACAAAAACAACAGGAAGTGAAGGTAATCAATTTGTTTTCATTAAAAATCTTAATTGGAAAACTTCAAATGAAACACTTATTGGTAAATTTAAACCACTTAAAGATTATGTTGGTGTAAATATTGCAACTAAAGCCAATCCAAAGAATCCAAGTGAAAGATTACCATGTGGTTTCGGTTTTGTTGAATTTTCATCCAAGCAAGGTGCTTATGAATGTATAAAGAAATTGAATGGTTGTTCAATTGATGGATATGAAATCTCATTGAAATTATCAGACAAGAATGAAACTAAAGTTCAAGAAACTAATAAAAGAAAAGAATTACCAGACAATAGTAAACAATCCAAACAAAATGATGGTTCAAATAAACCATCCTCTAAAATTATCATTAAAAATCTTCCATTCGAATCAACAACCAAAGAAATTAGAAAATTGTTCACCGCATATGGTGAAATTCAATCTGTACGTATTCCAAAGAAACCAAATGGTGGTCACAGAGGTTTTGGTTTTGTTGAGTTCCTCACTGAAGAAGAAGCTAAAAATGCTATGGAAGCACTTGGTAACTCTCACTTTTATGGTCGTCATCTTGTACTCCAATATGCTGAACAAGATAAGAATATTGATGAACTTAGAGAAAAAGCAAATTTAGATTATGAAAAAATTAAAAATAGTAAATTTTAAATTAGAAAAAATTAAAAAAATAAAATAAATAAGTAAATAAAAATAAAATATTTTTTTTATAAAATAAAAAAAAAAAGTAAAGACAAAGTTAAAAAAAAAAAAAAATAACAACAAAAAAAAATAACAACAAAAAAAAAAAAATAATCCTTTTATTAATTAACAGAGTTACTAGCCCAACAAATTGCTTTTCTATCGAAACCAGTTGAGAAAATTACAGAATCATCATAACTCCAAGATGTTGAGGTTGCCATTTGTTTGTGACCATATTTATATTGATCTCTCATTTTACCTTTTCTATTACCATAGATATCATAAACTGAAATTCTTCCATCATCTTGAGGTATAGCAATTGTATTTGTATTTGGTGAAACCGATAACCTATTGATTCCAAATGGACAACGAATTGAAGTTTTATAGGTTTTACTTTGTCTAATATCCCAAACCTTTACAATACGATCCTCTCCACCAGTTATAACATTATTACCATCCGATGTGAACACGGCACTATTCACAGGTTCTTGATGACCTTGAATTGAATCAATACAACCTGAAGCTGATGAACGATAATCCCATATTCTAATTATACCGTCAGTACTGCTAGTGACCGAATTTGCATTACAATTTGGATTTGATGTGATGTTTGTAACTCTGTGAACCTTATCAACACAAACATTACCACTTGA
>CM069766.1:2830000-2845000 GCA_036169595.1 Dictyostelium firmibasis
CTTCACAGCAGTAATAGCCATAGTCGTCATCATCATGCTTCTTCAGCAAATTCAACAACTGTCGATCAACAACAGGAAGAGGATAACTTAAATAATCATCATAACCATCGTAGTAATAGTAATGGCAATAATAATAATAATAATAATAATAATAATAATAATAATAGTAATAATATAAATAACTTTATTAATAGTAATAATAATAATAACAGTAACTTTTTCAATGATGAAATCGATATCGACCAAAACGAAATGGATGATATTGATGATGAACCACAACCAAGTAATTCCTTACGATCATCTTCAAAACCAATTTCTATAAAGAAAAGTCAAATAAGAACCAGTTTGAATGGAAATATTGACATAAAACGTGGAGTGTTAACTCCTTTGTGAATTAAAATAAATATTAAATTTTTTGATTTACTGTATTTGTTTTTTATTTATTCTTGTGAAGATTAAAAAATTCTTTTATTTATTTTTATTTTTTTATAATATACACTGGCAATTACTTTACAAACATAAATAAAAAATTTAAATATACCTAATTTATTTAAAAAAATAACCAATAGTTTTATTATTTTTATCTTAATTTTTTTAAAAAAAAAAAAAAAGAAAGTTTAAAATTTATAAATAAATGTTTTCTTTTCTTTTTAATAGTCCCTAGGTTTGTAAGAAACTAGGCAAGTTTGAGGTAAGTTTGAAATTTCAGAGGTTCTTCCAGATACATAAGTATCTGGTAAGGTTAATAATGTTGTTGATTTTGGAACAACATATTTAGTAAGGGGTTGATTAAAAAGCGAACCATATGTTAAATGGGTCACCGATTTTGGAATTATACCATCAGATTTTATAGGTTTATTGAAAAAGTACCCAAAAGTTAACTTTCTAACATCGGGTATACTACCTTTAACTAGAACTTGATTGAAAGAATAGGATAACTCAAGGACATCGATATTTGGTGGTAAAACACCAGGTAAAATCACTTGATTATAGGCATAACCAAAAATTAGAGTTTTACAACTAATTGGTAAAACATCTTGAGAAATTTGTTGATTGAAATCATTTGAAAGATTTAATTTTGAAACGCTTGATGGAATATCACCAGATTTCAACTTTTGATTAAAATGACCACCCAAATGTAAAGATAAAATACTTGATGGGAGACTATTGGAAGAGAGTGGTTGGTTATAAGAGTCACCAATATGTAGATCTAAAACACCGAATGGGATCATACCAGGTTTTAAAGGTTTATTGAATTTTCCACCCATATGTAATGAGGTGATTGAAGAAGGTAACACATTTTCCATTAGTTCTTGTTGATAATCTTGACCCAAGTGAAGATTTAAAACAGTATCAGGAATTGAACCCTCACTCAATGGTTGATTATAACCTGAAAATACAATAGAGGTAACTTTTTTTGGTATTGAACCTGGTGGAATCAATGATTTGGTTGAAATAACGCAAATTGAAGTTGTATTTGGTGGAATTGGATCGGTGATATTCCAACGGAAAATATCGGCAGTGGTATCTTTAGCGGCCACTGTATTACTAAGATTATTGGTCGATGAATACATTTTACTAATTCTATTTGGAGATGGTATTGATGATGTTATTGTCGATGGAAAATATTGAAGTGTTGAAGAAATTTCGTCACTATTTGAACTCTTTATTGAGCTATTTGAAGTACTCTTTGTAATTGATGGTGTATATTCATTTCTAGAAGTTCCTAATTTTGCTATGCTATTAACTGATTGACTTTTACTTAATGGTTGGTTTGATGGTGTACTAATTACTGATGAATTATTTGATGAAGAGTTACTACTATTATCACTACTATTATTATTATTATTTAAATCCATTGATATACTTTTTGAGATTGTTCTACTAGAGTCAGGTGTTTGTTCAACTTGTTTAGGTTGTTCAATTTGTTTAGGTTGTTCAACTTGTTTAGGTTGTTCAACTTGTTTAGGTTGTTGAATATTTTCAATTTTAAAGATTGAATTTAAAAATTCATTAAATTTTAATAAATTATCATTATTTATAATTAAGGAGGATTTAATGAAATCATTTGAATTTATATTTGATTTATTATTTAAGAGGTTATTAGTATCGGTGAGATCATTGATGATAGCGATTTGATTGGTTTCAAATAATTGTTTAATTTTATCAGAGGCACCAAGTGTTGTAGATTTATATTGATCAGAGTTTTCCTTTGAAAAGTATTGGCCATTCTTATTGATGATATTGTTAATATCAAATTCAACATCGGTTATTAAAGTTGTGAATTTTGTATTTGAAATTTGATTTAATTCGTTGGTTTTTTTAATTTGATAATCAAGTTGGAATTCTAATGTTTTTAAAGTGGATTGGAGTTGTGAGAATGTTGATTCGAGTAATTTCAATTGTGTGGAGCTATGATCATTGGTTTTCTTAAAGTTCTCTTTTAACAATTCACTACTATTGGCAACTTCCTCTTTGTATTGTAAAAGTTTTTGATATTGGTTACTTGAGAATTCATTGAAAATCATTTCAAACTTTGACTCGTTCATTGTACTAAATATATGACCACGATGGTTTGAACTGGTAGAACATTCCTTACAAATGTTACAATCACAATTGTCACAATAGGAAATAATCTTTTCAGTTGGATGAATTTTACATTGACTCTTTTTGAATTCAATAACTTCAGAATTCATTCTCTTATTTAAAAAATAACATGAAACTTCCTCTTTACATAATGGACATTCAAAGTTTGATTTCTTTTGTTGGTTTTTTTCCTTTTCTACACAATTCTTACAAATTGTATCACCACATGACAATGATTGAGGTTCTACATAGATTTTATCACAAACTTCACAATTATGAATTTTAGAAGTTTTCATTGGCATTTTTGTTTCAAATTATTTTGTAAAAAAAAAAAAAAAAAAAAAAGAAAAAAAAGATTGGACAAAAAAAAATATAAAAAAAAATAAGAAAAAACTAAAAAAAAACTAAAAAAAAAATTGAAAAAAAATAATTTTTAATTAAAATTAAAACTTTGGCCAACGGGAGTTATTCGAATTAATTTTCAATTAAAATGAAAAAAAAAAAAATCTTTTAAAAAATCAAGCGACTTTTTTTAAATAAGTGTAGTTTTTTTTAAAAAAGATTATTATAATCAAATCCAATCATAAAAAGAAAAAAAAATTATCCAATCAAACTTTTTTTGTTTTTTTTTCAGATAAATTGAAATTAGATTTGATTTTTTTTACTATTTTTCCAAGGGATTTTCTCTTTTATATGAAATTAATGTATTTTAAATGGGAAATAATAAAAAGAAATACTATTGTTAGAAATATTAAAAAGGATAAAAAAAAATAAAAAATTCCCAAAATGTGTTATCTCTTTATTTCTTTTCAGGAAAAACTTAAATTTTTTTTTTTTTTTTATATTTTTTTAAAATGCTAATAATTTTCTTTTTAGGAAACTTAAAAAATGGTATTTATTTAATTAGTTTTTTTTTTTTTTTTTTTTTTTTAATTAATATTATAAAGAAGATGTCTAATAATTCAATTTTTCTTGATAATTTATTCTTAAAATTAAAAATTCATTGCCCATGTTCACATTTAAATAAGGGCGAAACCAATGAAAACCTAAATTGTGGCAAAGTATTTAAAATTGAAAACTTACCAAGTCATTTATCAAGTTGCTTATTCTCAAATGTTGAATGTCCAAATAAATCAAATGGTTGTAAAGAACTCATAAGACCATATAAATTTGAAGAACATCAAAAAATTTGTCAATTTCAACTAAAAAATAATGATATGGGTATTAATTTAAAAAATAGTAAAAATGGGTATGAACTTCAAAGATTTTCAAATTTAGATCCATACTATATAAATACATGGTTAATATCAAAAAATAGAATGAATATATCTTGTGGAGAAAGAATAATATCACCAGTATTCCATATTGGTCATTATAGTTTTAAAATTTATTTTTTCCTAATGGTGATTAAGATGAAAATAAAGATTATGTTGCAATTTATTTATTTTCAGATAATGATAAAAACCTTAGGATAAAGGTAACTTTTATATTAAAAAGTAAACAATCAAAAGATGATTTAAAATGTACATTTAAACGGGGTAAATTAAAATTAAAATCATAAAAAAAAAAAAAAACAACATATGATAATAACACTAATATTATTTTATAAAGATTATAATGGTAAAAAAGCACTAGGCTTTCCATTTTTTATGAAAAAATGTTTTTTAAATGGAGGTTTTATAAATGAAGATAATGAAATTACTTTAGAATATATTGTATCTATTAAAAAATCAATTTCAAAATCATGGAACTCTTTTTAGATTTAACAATTATAAATTTACCTTTTTAAAACTAATTAGTTTAGTAAAAAAAAAAAAAAAATAGAAATAAATACAATTGTTTTTATAAATAAATAAATTTGATATTTTTATTGTTACTTGATTTTTTTTTTTTTTTTTTTTTTTTTTAAAATTTTTTTTTAAAAGTTTATAACTCTAATTCATTTCTCATTCTTGTAAACATAATATTTAATTGATCTTGTAAACCATTCATATCAGCTGAACAAACTTTAGAATGAACAAATAAACCTTTTTCTAAGACTTGAACTTGATAATGAAGTGCATTTTTAAGTTTATCAATGATTTGTTTTTTATCAGAATTCTCTTGAATATATTCCTTTGAAAAGAATACCTCTTTATATAGATTAACGCCACCATTAACAGCTGCATCGATAACACCTTTCAAGACCATTGTAAATGGTGAGATGTTTGAATCTATACCATTCTCATGTTTACTGGTCATTTCGGCGATTTCTATATTCTTTGCCATTATGGAATTGACAGCATTTTCAATTGGTGATAATTCAACCTCGAAATGATTTGTAATCTCTGAACGACGATGAGTCGTTGGGAATGAATCATCAACTACATAATAATTATTAATGATCCAAAGATCCTTAAATTCATTACCACCTTTTTGAGTTTTAACCTTCTTAAATGGTTTAGAATATACAAACGTACTAATATTATTATTTTGTCTATATTTTTGTAATGCAGGTGAAATTGGTTTCTTATTATTATTATTTGTAGTTGTAGTATTGTTGTTATTTGAAGGATGATTTAATAATAATAATTGTTCTTTTGAAATTGGTTTAACACTAAAGATTTGAAGAAATTGTTGATTTGAATCTAAGATTTCAATTGGTGGTAATTCGGTGTAAGTTAATAATTTTGCAGATGGGAATTTTGTTTGAATTCTTTGAACGAAATCAGACATTCTTTCAAGTTCATAGCCTTTGTAAATGAATTCTTTCCCTTGAATATTTGAATCGAAACCTTTGCCATAGTAACCTACTCTGAAATACTCAGAGAAGAATCTCTCGACATTAATGATTTTTCTGTAGAATGTAGACTCTTGTTGAAGGATATCGGCTAATTTCTGATAGTCTAATTGAATTTCTTCGTATTGAATGATTAATTGTTTCATTAAAGAGACTGCAGATTCCCAACCTTTACCTTTATCAAAGTATTCTATAGCTTGTTTATAGAGTCTTTCTTTACGTTCACGTTTTGTTTGTTGTCTAAATTCACCATACTCTTCTAGTGGTTCATCTGACCATTCCAATAATTCTGCATGTAATAATAATGTATTACCAGCCTCTACATAGTTACCATTGGAAATATGTTGATTACATAATAAATGAACATATTTTGTGTAGGTATCTTGACGATCGGTTTGTTTTAGATAACTCATTAATTTCATACAGGCGATGGTTCTATCATCTTCAAATTCTGGACGATCAGGTAAGGTTCTGAGTTGATAGAGTAACTCTAAGAAAATGGTCATATCTCTAATGAAAATCTTACTTTGATCACCTACTAATGGATCACTTGACATTTTCTCCTCAAGATTGTGTGAGAAAAATCTACGGAATTTCTCATCTAATATCTCTGATCCCTCTGGACTATTTGTGATAATATCTAATGTATTAATGGTTTCAGTCTCTACTTTTATAAAGGATTTGTATTCTTTGAATTCACATTTCAAGAGTTGATAATATAAATCGATACCTAACTTCTTTATGTTGGTTTGATTAATTAACATCAATTCTAAGAATGGTGAAATTACCATTGGCAATAGTTTAATTTGGTGTCTATCCAATGATTGCCACATTTGTTGAATGGTTGGAATCAAGTCATTTCTCATATCACCATAACGAGATTTTATAGAGTTTTGTTTAGTCTCTGAGAAGTTCAAACCTTTTAATTTAAAATAGGTGGTAGATAATGAAAAGAATGATGACCACAATTTTAAATCAATGTCATTCCAATCGTTCTTTTCATTAACGACCTTCAATTTCTCTAATATGTATTTACTGATTTGAATTACCACTTTCTTCACTGTTGAATATTGGAACATTGATAATGTTAACCAATTCTCTGGATAGGTCGAACCGGTTGATAGTAGTTGATTGATTAGTTGTAATAAATTACTAATGAAATTCCAACATTGATTACCTTGACTACCCAATGTCTTTTGAATATAATCATCATAATGAATTGGTTCCATCAAGTAAAAGATACTGTAAAGGTTATGAATCATATCTAATTTAGAGAAATCATTCCAAGGACTTATTACAATCGATCTCATAATCTCTGGTAATAAATCGACCAATTCCCAAACCAATGAGGTATCTTTAATTTTCACTTGAATTTGTTCGATCATTATTGCGATGATTTGAGCATGTTTTGCTGTATCCTCAACTGAACAACTATTTGATACCATATGAATTTTCAAATGTCTCTTTACCATTGCTATTAAAAGTTTTCTAGAACTACCATCAATGAATAGATCACCCTCAACAAGATTTGAAATTACATTCATCTTTTCCATATTCAATAGTTTGAAGTTTTCATCATATCTAACTGAATCAACAAAGTTTTGAGCAATTGTACAACGTTCTTCAATAGAAAATAATTGACCCAAATCATTAAACATCGAATTAAATATTTTCAATGCTGTAGTTTGTGCGCCAATATAATTACCTTCGGTACGTTTCATTAATGTACTTAATGCTGAGAAAACACTTGTTAAATCTTGTTTAAATGAATCATTTGTTGTGGTTGTTGTAACATTTGTTGTTGTTGTTGTTGTTGTTGTTGTTGTAATTGTTGTTGTTGGTGTTTGATTACCATTAGTTTTATTATCATGATTCTTTTTAGAAGTAACAATAAACTTTAAAATATATTCCATTGATTTTAAAGTTGTCATTAAAGTTTTAAATGAATCATTTGCTAAGATTCTTTTTAATGCACCAATTAAATGAATATGAGAAACCGTTGATTTGAAATGATTTTCAATGTAAACATCCAATACTGGACGAAAATTTGTATATCTTGAAGTTTTTTCATCAACTAATAAACCAATGATCCAAGTGATTGCATTGAATACCAAATCGGGATCGGAGATTTTAGTGTCCAAAATGCTGAATAATGCATTAAAAGTTTCTTGCATAAATTTAATGATTTCAATTTGATCTACATAGGTGATATTTCTAAGGATGGTTTCAACATCCATCTTTGTTAAAACATCACCCAAGTCACCATTGTATTGATTCCATTTCAAGAGTGTCAACAACGATAGATTTTGAGTTAACATTGTTGAACAGAGTAAAACTTTAACTTTTGTAACTTCACCTTTACGAATTGCATTCTTATTATTTGGATCCTTCAATGATGGTAAGAATTCCTCCATCGTTTTACTAGTTTTCCAAGAGGATATTGAATGAGTCTTATTAGCGATTACTGTTCCATCTGGATTTGTCAATTTCAAAAAAGACATTGCAAATGGTAATCTCTCTTTATTTTCAGAAGTTGTACAATGTCTAATTGAGAATACTAAATAAGCTTTATCGATCATATTAATAGGTAAATTAATTCTAAAAGTCTCTGACCAATGTGGTTGATTAGTGTGATAGTAAACCATGGATTTATACTCTGATTTTAATCGATCACCATAGAAGAGAGCATTTGTGAGTAGTTCGCCCTCTTCTGTACGAAGTTGAACCAAAACCTCAACATTCTTTGCTGATGTTTTACGATCTTGAGAATATTCACCAGTTTCTAATGTTATGAAAATATCGTTTCTAACGGCACCTGGGAAAATAACCTCTGGGAAGCCTAGTTTATTAGTTCTTTGTACATCTTGTAATACTGGATTATCATTTAACACAGTTGTTAAATCACCTGGTAACAAAGTTAGAGCCACACAAATACCCTTTGCTTTTGGTACAGTTTGAAGTGATGAAGGATTTTTTATTGCAACTTCATGTAATAATGAGAATGTTGTCTCTTGTGAACTACTGGTATAGATAGTCATTATACTTTCAATCTCTTTACCTACTGCAATTTTATCATCTGTTAATCTCAATACCGATACACCAAATGGCCTACGATATTGAACTACACCTGCTTTCTTATTTGAATCAACCAACATTTTACCCTTTCTAATTAATTTAACCACCAAGTATAACTCTGCTTGCATCTCTTTTTTTGAGATATCCAAAAATAATGTCGATAGTTTACCGATTTTATCTATATCATGTGGCATACCTAGTTGTGTTAAACCAACTTGATATTCCTCTGATATGAATTTACCTTCATTTTTATTATAGATTGAAAAATATAACTCTGTCTCCTCACCAACTGCACACATAAAAACTCTTAAATCTAAAAATATTTGATTTGGTTGATAATTATTATTGTTATTGTTATTACTACTATTACTATTTGTTCCACTATTATTACTACCTGCTAAAATTGTACCACCACTACCTGCTGATATTGATGATGAAACAAAACCATCGCCAGTATTTGTTCGTGAGAGTGATTTCCTACCAACTGAGCCATTTTTAACTGATTGAAGTGGTGTCGATTTTTTTAATGCATTTGATGATGATGATGATGATGATGACGATGATGATGATGATAATGATTGACTATTTACCATTAACGAAGCTAAAGAGTTACCTGATAATGAATGATTTAATGTTGGTATCATAGATGCACTTCCAGCTCCACTTGCACTACTACCTGATTGATTCATGTTTGATATCGATGCACTTGATGATGATAATAATGTACTACCACCTAATGAATTTGATGATGTTGATGATTGTAAAATTGGATTATTAATATAGTTGTTCGATGACATTGATGGTGGTGATAAAGAAGAAAATGATGATGATGATGATGATGACATTGGTAATGAGGATGGTAAAATCGATGATGCTTGTGTTATTTGTTGTTGTGTAAATTTCGAATATTTTAATGTATCCAATTCATGATGCATTCTGTAGAGTTGAATTATACCTGTATTGTTTTCATGAGCTGGTTCACTATTTGGTGTTCTTACAATCATATCTAATCCCATTAATCTACGACCTTCTTCAATTTTACTAATTACTTTACCTTTAATTTCACGTACTTCCTGTGGTTGTGTTGTCGATGATACAATCTTTGAATGCCATTCGATCAATAATGATAAACGATCTTTCATCACCTTATATTCATTTGTCTTTCTCTCTTTATAATATTTCATTAATAATGCTCCCCATTCTCTAATAACCTGTGTCAATTCATTTGTAACTATATCAAAATCTTGAACATTCTTTATTGCAACATATGATTTTGGAAATACACCTCTAATAATATTATTATTATTATTATTATTATTATTATTATTATTATTATTATTATTATTATTATTATTATTATTGTTATTGTTATTTGTTGGTGATAGATTTGGTGATGTTGCAATTGTCATTGTCATTACAGTTGAATTCGAACCAATTATTTTACCTCTATACCAATTTGTTGATTCCTCTTCAATTTGTAATACTTCACCAACTGAAAATGAAATTTGGTGTGGTTCTGTTCCATTAAATGAAAATAAAGCAACACCAATAGTATCATTTGGTACTGTATTCCAAACTCTATTATTTGCTAAAAATAATCTTGACATTTTTTTTTTTATTTTAATTTAAAACTTTTAAATAAAATCTTTATTATTATCTAGACTTTTTTTTTTTTTTTTTTTTTTTTCCAAATGAAAAAATTTTTAATTTTATTTAATAAAATGTATATATATTTGTTTTGCCTTATTCGTAATTTTTTTTTAATTTTAATTTTATTTTATTTTATTTTATTTTATTATTATTGTGTTCAAATTTTTAAATAATTTTTGTTTTTTTTTTTTAAAAAAATAAATAAAAAAAAAAAAAAGAAAAAGAAAAAAAATAATGATATATGTTTATATACTTAATATTATTTAATTTTTTTGAAATTTAAAAATAATAATTATGATAAAAATTAAAAAAAAATCAAAAAAAATTTTAATGTGGGTTTAATTTTTAATTAATATGGATGGTGTGTGTGTGTCAAATTTGATATCCATTTGGAAAAAAAAAAAAAAAAAAAAAAAAAAAAAAAATCATAAAAAAAAAAAAAAATCAAAAAAAAAATTAAAATTTTAATTTAATTAATTTAATTTAAAAAAAAAAAATAATATAATAATAAATTAAAATCAATCAGTTATCCAATCAGACCAATGACATTTTGATTAAAAATAAAATAAAATAAACTTTTTTTTTTTTTTTTTTTTTTTTATTTATTTATTTTTTTTTTAATAATAATAAAAAAAAAAAATTAAGTAAATAAATTAAAAAAAAACCACATTTTAAGGTAAAAAAAAAAAAAAAAAGAAAAAAATTAAATAATTTTAAAATTGCCTATGGTAAAAACATTCAAATGAAAAATATAACAAATCTAGATTTGGATCTTTTTTTCAACAAAAGTTTTATTTTATTTTATTTTTATTTCTCAATTTTTTTTTTTTTTTTTTCTGGAGGATTACCTACTAAAAAACTACTTTATTTTTTTTGTTTTTTTTATTAATACTTATTATTTTTATTTTAAAATTTGGTACTGATCCTTCGAGAAATGCACCTTTTCCAACATTAAATAAATTAATGTTTTCAACACCATATGGAATCATACCTTTTATTAATGGATAATCGAATCTATGACATACCGTTAGATAACATCATAAAAATCTAATTCTTTTGATACTATCAGGAATAATACCTTTTGATAAACGATGATTAAATTTATGTAATAAATTTAAAAT
This sequence comes from Dictyostelium firmibasis, assembly GCA_036169595.1. Lineage (NCBI taxonomy): Eukaryota > Evosea > Eumycetozoa > Dictyosteliales > Dictyosteliaceae > Dictyostelium > Dictyostelium firmibasis. The sequence goes on from CM069766.1 coordinate 2,841,212, forward strand.
TTTAACAGAGTTTGGAATTGAACCAATTTCTAAAATTCATTAATAGTATTTGGAATTAAATTTGAAAGTAATGGATAAATGGAATTATACCTTTTACAAATGGATTTTGTGGGTGTTGTGGAGTTATTGATAATTCTTTTAAGGTATTTGATAAAGAAACAACTTTAAATACATTGAGTAAAATGAATCATCGATAAATGTTAAACAGTATACTGGTAAAATTTCATTATCAATGTCAAGAAGACATAAGGTTTAACAGAGCTTGGAATTGAACCAATTTGTAAAAATTCTTTGTAACCCACTTCCATATATTGAACACCTTCTTCAATAACACCTTTTATTATTTGTTGATTAAAATTACTAAGGAAAAAATTTCTTTAATTTGTTGATGCAATCGAACCGATTTTTAAAGCATTTGAACCAATGTTATGAATATATGCAATTCTAACTTTATCAGTAATCATATCTTTGAAAATTGGTTGATTATATCAATTACAAAAATTAATTATTTTTAAACCTTTTGATATTGAATCTTCTTTTAAAACATTTGGACCAATATTTTTTATGTAAAGAATTTGAATAACAACTCTGGAAGTATACCATTGGCTTAGCTACTGGTTGATTGAATCCATCCATCAAAGTAACTTCAAAAGTTCCTTTTGGTATTCAATTTGTTTCACCAATATTATAAAGAAAACTTATAGACCACCTGGTACTAAACCTTTAACTATTGGTTGATTGAATCCATCATAAAAGTGTAATTCTCTAATTGAACTTAGAATTGAACCAATTTGGAGTACACTTGATCCAATATTACCAATATAAAATTCTTTAACATTTTTCTTTAATCATTGCTTGGTTGATTTAATCCATATTATTTATTTTAACCAATACCATAGTTTTTTTATTTCTATTCTTTACAAAACTATTCAAGTATTTAAAAAAAAAGAAAAAGAAAAAAAATAATTTGTAAAATAAAATTATTAAGAAAAAAAAAAAAAATTGTTTTTATCTCGCTGACTTGAAAAAATAAGAAATATAAAAACAAAATTTACCTCATTCGGAAGATATCTTTTAAAAGTGGGGAGTCTGTATTTTTTTTTGAACAAATTAATGTTTTATTTGTGATGTTTTATTTTATTTCATATAATATTTTATTTTTTCATTATTAAGTTTTTTTTTTATTTTTTATTATTAATATAATTTAATTGAAGATACATTTTTTTTTAAACATTATTAAGTGTGGGGAGGAAGAGGGATATTTAACAATAATAATCATCTTTATTACCGAGAATTGAGCTATCATATATAGTACCATTTGAAATATCTAAACAACGTTGAAGATAATCAGCTTGAATTTCATCATTTACGATGGAATCATGTTTATAGGCTGGATGATTTTGAACAAATTCTCTAGTCCAAGTTGAAATTGATTTGATTTCACCAGATGCTCTCTTTGAAACGAATTTAATATATTTATTAACCAATTCGGTTGTTTCATTATCAAAGCCTAATGTTGAAATATAATCTCTTAAAACACCAATTAAACCTTTATTATCACCACCTTTACCATTGAAAATTTCATTGATTGTCATCAATTCATATTCATTTTCAATTGAACCATTTGGTGTATTATCTAAAAAAAAGAAATAATAATTATAAAATATTAATATTATGTGTGCGTGTGTGTGAATAAATTTTTCTTTTTTTTTAATGAAATTATTAGTTTGTTTTTACTTACTAAAAATATTTTTTCTAAAATAAAACTTATCATTTACAACAGAAGCTCTTTTATGAGCAGTTTTTAAATTTTCATCAACTTTTGTTATTGGAATATAGAAATTTAATTTCAAATCTTGAATTGCTTTTACCAAAATAGCTGAAAAAACTACGAAAGCAGAATTTTGGAAATCTGTTAATTGTACTTCCATTGGACGTAATTCAACTCTCCAACCAATTGAACTTGATGGTGGTGGTGGTTTGAAACGAACAGTTTGCCAATTTGTTGATTGAATATTTTCAAAATGGTCTGTGTTCTTTTCATCATCGATTTCAACCTTATCTGAATAAATTACTAATGGATCACGAATGAATAAATGTGCAAAATGTTTTGACAACAATGAATCTACACCATTCTCTATTAATTTTTGATAAACATCTTTATCATACACTAAATCCAAATCATTATATTCACTTCTAAATGATTTACTCTTTGATCCAATATAACAATCGATTGAGTCATATCTTGATTTGTTAATTACAAATTTATTATTATTTAATGGCTAATAAAAAATTAAAAAATATTAGTAAACATAAATATAAAGTTTTTCTTTTTTTTTTTTTTTTTTTACTTACAATTTTACCCAACTCTTCTTTATTACGATCATCAACAGATTGTGAGATTATAGTCCAACGAGCATCGATATCAGATAAATAACCTTTAAAGATTGAAGAAGCAGCAGTTAATGATAACATAATGGTTGAGATTGGAGCCAATTGATCGTAAACGGTTCTAGCATCATCGAATGTTGGTAATTGGAAAGTGGTTTGAAGACAGCAACATCCCATACCGAATCCCATTGCATCCATAAAGATATTGAATGGTTGATTGGATGGTGATGAGATATCATTAACACTATTATCACTATCATCTAAAACTGGTGCTACCTTTTCATAGGTAGTTTGATCTAAATATTCTGGTGTATTTTTATCTCTAAACATTGGAATATTAATTGAAACTGGTCCTCCTCTTCTTTTTCTAATGTTGGCTGTTAATGTACTAAATCTAAAATGTGGATTAATGACAGAGTCTGGTAAGAATTTAGATTCAGCAATTGGTCCTTTCACTTCAGCTTGTGGATCTGTAAAGTTTTTACATCCCATTCTTGGATAGGATGTAATGGTCAATATCGATTCATTAGGTTTTAAATACTTTTCTACATTCTCTCTTCTACTCTTTAAACTACTTTGAATCTTTAACAATTGTTTACCCAATCCACTATAAGGTGATCCTGGTGTTCCCTCTATCATAAATCTACCATATTCTGGTCTCCATAAATGTTCAACTGTTGTTGGATTTCTCTTTTCCTCTAACATCAATAAATCTAATACTTCATTAGCTCTTAATTTTAATTTATAATTATCATTATTTATTAATATATATTCAACCTGTAATAAAAAATATAAAAAAAAATTTTGAAAAAAAAAAATAAAATAAATAAAATAAAAAAAATAAAAATGTTAGAAAGGGATTTACTTAAATGGAAAGAAAAAAAAAAGAGGAGAAAGAAAGAAAAAAAAAACCTACTTCATCGCCCCATTTAAAATCTTCTGTAACTTTATCTTTATTATTTTTAATAATGTTTAATAATTGAATTACACCATGTTCCCTAATATATTCAAGATATTTAATTGAATCTTCCCATGCTAAAGTATTTCCCTCTGCAATAAAACCCATTTCGTTTATTTATTTTATTTATATTAATATTTTTATTGTTGTTATTACTAAAAAAAAAAAAATTTAATTGAATAATCTTTATATTTGTGTTACGAAAAAAAAATTATTCTAAAATTAGTATTTTTTTTCTTTACTTTTTTTTTTTTTGTTTTGTTTTTTTTTTTTTTTTTTACACATGTAACAATTTATAGTATCAATACAATAAGTATATTGAGGTTTGGAATGTATGAATTAAATTACTTTTTTTGGTTTTTTTTTTAATATTTATTTTTTTTTATTTTTTTTTAATTTTATTAAAAAATAAAAAAAGAAAAAGAAAAAAAATAAAAAGT
>CM069766.1:2847500-2877500 GCA_036169595.1 Dictyostelium firmibasis
GATTAAAATCTATGAAATCGGATTTAAAGAACTTAATGGTATCAATTCAAAAGATATATCAATGTACAACTATATTCTATCAATCATTTAAATCCTATTTCAATACATTGGGTGAAGTTTTAAATAGAATACCAACGATGAGAGGTGGCTTAGATATTGCAGGGGTAATACAAATTGGTGGTGACGAATCTACTGAAATTCTTGAAAGAATGTGTGAATCTATCTATCAATCAAGTAAATTAGCATGGACTTTTTTAAGTGAATTACCATGTTTAGAGAAAACTTGGTATAATAAAAATTTTGTAATCTATCAATCAATATTAAGAAAAACTGAACAAGATAGTAGTTTTGATGATAAATCATCATCATCATCGTCATCATCACATTCTCATTCACATAAAAAACATAATGGTATTATGAATGTTTTCAAAAGGTTAAAAAAAAAAAAAACTTATAGAGGTTCAGTCAATCTATTAGAAAAAATTACAATTATGGAGAGTGAGAGTGAAAATCAACACAAATTAAATCAACAAAACAATAACAGTCCGCCATTGTATAGTAAACAACAACAACAACAGCAGCAACAAGCAATAGGAGGAGTGGGAGGAGGAACAACAACAAATGGTAATAATAGTAGCAATAATAATAATAAAAAAATTATAGTTTATGAACCAATTAACTCATCAACAACACTACTAGATGCTATTGTGTTGGATTTGGAGAAATTATTATCATTTTCAGATCGAGAAGTTACAAGCCATATAGATTCATTAGAGAGGAAATCACAGATGTTATTAGAGTTATTGAATTTAGTAAAGATTAGATATCAATATTTTAGAGAGAAAATTACAAGATGGGTGGATAACAATTCAGCTGTTTTAAGGGTTACTTCATTTGAAGCAGACCCAGAGTCATTTAAAATCATGGAGTTTAAAACTATACCAGATGTTCAATTCAAAGTTAAAATTCTTTATAAAGTGATGCTATCATATTTTACCACATGTTTAGTTGCTACACCAATGGTTTATTTAACACCTGAATCATGGAAACTATCAAATCATAGTGATTACCGAGCAGAGAAAAGAAAACAAATTGAAAAGTTACTTTTGGTATTGAAATCCAATATTGCACCAATCGATTTAGATGTATTACGTAAATTAATACTTGAATTCACTGATATTTTAATTAGTGCGTTAGATATTCAAATACCTCTGTTGTTAGAGGTATATTCAGATGATTCATCTATGGCCAAGCGTTTAAATTATAAAAATGAGAAAAAACTATTAAAAGAAACAATAACTAAATCAATTAATCAATTAAAGTATTTCCAACCACAACAATCTTCATTATCATCTTCTTTTGGTATTAGCACTAGTAATAATAATAATCCAGTCTATCAAGAGCTTTTAGGTAATAGTGTTCAAATGATTCAAAGTGTAATGTTACATTTCTTTAAAATGAAACCAATAGGTCGTCCTCATGTTTATGCTAAAGATGGTAATTGGACTTTAGTTAGTGAGTCAAAAAGAAGATATGAATATAGAACTTCAATTTTAATTTAAATTGAAATAAATAAAAAAAAAATAAAAAAATAAAAAATAAAATTATAAAAAAAAAATTATTTATTACAATCAATCAAGTTTTCCTTTTTATTCAGATTACAAATTGATCATAATATTCAGATTCGAGATAGTTATTCAAATTTAAAATGTTCATTTTTTTTATTTTTAAAAATAAAAAAAAAAAAAAAAAACCTTTTACTTGATTTTTGAAATTTATATTCCAAATACAAAGATAATAATGGTGAATTGTTGGTTTTTAATTTTATTTTTGAAGAAATAAACCAGGAAAAACAGGAATTGATTTTTATTTTAATTTTTTTATTTTTTTATTTTTTTATTTTATTTTTTTTTATTTTTTTTATTTTAAATAGCTTTTATTTTTTTTAATTTTTTAATTTTTTTTTTTATTTTTTTTTTTATTTTTTTTATTTTTTTTTGAATTTGGTAATAATATGAAGCAAATAATTATTTTAAATAAATTAAAACAAAATTTAATAAAATAAAATTTAATAGTATATATAAATTAATAAAATTAGACACAATAAAATTCATCTTTTAATGTTGTTTTTCTCAAGTGAAACATGAAAATTTATTTATTATCGATAATAATACTCTTATCATTTATTTTAAATAATTGTCAAGTCTATAATCACTATAACCCATGGTTATCAGATTTTCATGACAGTGACCTCAGCTCCTATAGCAAATGTAGTCCAATTGCAAATGATATCGAATGGTTGAATTCAAATTCGACAAATTTAAACAATAGTAATAATAGTTGTAAACCACCAATCTTAAAATTTAACCCAATTATATTAGAAGATCAATCATATATATTATTAAATAGTGATAACAACTATTTGAAATTGGTTAAATATAAATTTAAAGGTCAACAAGAAATTGATTGGTCATTTACTTTTAATGATTATAATAATAATAATAATAATAATAATAACAATGGTGATAATAAATGTACATTTAATATTATAAATGCCAATATAATTACAGCATCATCTATAAAGAATACAACAATAAATTCAAAGATTAAAAACCCACCTACATTAATTTATATAAAAGAATTTTCAAAGTTTTATTTAGTTGAAACGTTGAGTGGTAAATTATTATGGAATTCAACCTCAACTTCATCATTTATCAATTGTAAATCTAATAATTATTTTTCAACAATTTATAGCTTTTATTCAATTTGTGACTCACTTAGTAATAGTAGTAATAGTAATTTAATAACTATTAGCCCATATAGTGACAACGATGAAATTAAAGTTTTAATTAGTCAATTACCAAATGATAAAACAAATTATAAAGATATAACATCTAAACAGGATGAAATTAGTAATGACCAAGTTTTATTAGGTTATCCATTCCTCTATTCAAAAATTAGTACATTAGTCTATGTAAACTTTAATAATGGTTTAGTATCATTAATAATACCGCCAAATATCGATAGTATTAGTAGTAGTAGTAGTGGAGGTAGTGAAAGTGAAGACATTGGTATGGTTGAAACCAAATTTCAATTTTCTTTAGAAAGTAATACAATCAATCAAATTTCACCAATAGCATTAAATTCTTTTAATACTCGTGTCAACTATATCAATGCATTATCATGTAACAAAGCAACAATTACACTTAATATATTTAATCCAAATACTGGCTCGATTGATGGATCAAAAGATTTATTACATAATGTGAATTGTTCAAGAGTTTTTAATACCAAAGTTGGTTCATCACCATCGACTTCAATATCATCATCAACTAAATCAATTGGTATAGTTTTCATGTTTAACTATTATTTTAATGGGTATTGGTTATCTTATTCAGGTATTTACACTTTGAATCCATATAGTTTTAAATGGTATACGTATGGTGATCGTTCTCTTATTTTGGATTTTGCAATCACTTCTTCAAATTCTATATACTATTGTAGAAATGATAAAATATTACTTTATAATCAAAATTCACCAACTTTATCATTCAATTTACCTATAATTTATAATAACAATAGCAACAATAATAATAATAATAATAATAATAATAATAATAATAATAGTAATAATAATAATAATAATAATTCTATTAATAGAAATGATATAGGCAATAGTACCGATTCTATTAATTTTTGTAAGATAGTAGTTGGTGAGAATTCAATTCTATTATCTTTTATAGATTATAGCAATAATATTACTAGTAGTAATGATAGTACTAATAGTTATAGTAATAGTAGTGATAGTACAAATGAAGATGAAGTATTTGGAGAATCATTTATAATGAGAGGTATAGATTCAATGTGCCCAGATCTATGCAATGCTAATATGGGGTGCTTAAAGGATTTGGGTTGTCAATGTTTACCAGATTATTATCCAATTGGTAACTGCTCAAAAAATTGTCTCGCTTCATATACCTGTAATGGCCATGGTCAATGCGATGAACTTGGTTTATGCGTTTGTGACGATACAACTGGTTGGTATGGTGATAATTGTGAACTTTGTAAAAGTGGGTACAGTGGAAATAATTGTAACGTTGGTATGTGTTGTTTTATTATTTGGAAAAAAAAAAATTATTTTAAATATACTAATTGTTTCTTTTAAAAAAGTATTTAATAAAAAAAAAGCAATAACCTTCATTGTAATTGGTTTACTTGTAACGAGTTCAATTTGTACATTTGCATTTTTTACTCGTAGAATCGGTAAAAAGAAAAAAGAAGGAAAGAGAATATGTTGTTCATGTTTTTATAAATTAAAAAATAAAATCATTAAACCCAAAAATTACATTTCTCTAGATGAAAGGAATGTTGGTAGTGCCAACAATAACAGTGGTAACACAAATCTAAATGTTAGTAGTGGTAGTCTTAGTAGTGGTAATGGTAGTGATAGTGAAATTTTTAGTTTACACCAACAACAAACTTCTCCTTTAATCAAAAGTGGTGGTTCAAAGAAAAAAAATGACCATTTTGATGAGGATTTACTTTTATAAATAAATTTTATTAGAAAAAAAAATAAATAAATTTTTTGTTTTTTTTTGTTTTTTATTTTTTGTTTCAAGGAACATCTTGATCTTTTGAGACAGATATTTAATTTTTATTTTTTTAAATTTTTTTTTTTTTTTTATTTTGTACCGTTTTTTTCAACATTTTTATTTTTTTTCAATTTTTTTTTTTTTTCCTAATTCACAAATAGAATTCTATTTATAATTTTATTTTTTTGATTCAAAAAAAAAATTTTTTCAATTCAAAAAATTTATTCTTGAAATAATAAACATAATACAATGGGAACAGAAGAAACATCAAATGTTGAACAACAACAACAACCACAACAACAAGAACAACAACAACAACAAACTCAACCACCTCAATATCCACCTGGTTATGCTCCAGCTAATCAATCACAACCACATTCAGGTCAATATCCACCACAACAAGGTTATCCACCTCAACAAGGTTACCCACCACAACAAGGATATCCTCCACAACAAGGGTATCCTCCACAACAAGGTTATCCACCACAACAAGGTTATCCACCACAACAAGGCTATCCACCACAACAAGGTTATCCACCACAACAAGGCTATCCACCCCAACAATCATACGTTGTAGCACCAGTCGTTGTTACTTCAAATCAAAAACAAAGCACACAAAGTGATGATACATCTGCTATGTTAATTTTTATCATCGGTTTCTTTTGCACGTGAGTATTTCTTATAAAAAAAATAATTATAGAAAAAAAAATTTACTTAATTCCAAATATTAAAAAAAAAAAAAAAATAGAATTGTCTGGTTGGCAGGTTTTGCTTATGTCCGTAGTAAATCAAAAAATGCAAGAATTTATGGTATCTTGTCTGTTGTATTTTTCTTTGTTGTTGTCATTGTTGTTATAATTGCTGTTGTTGTTGTGGTGGTCTCTGCAAACTCGGTAACAACAAATTGCACGGGCTATTATTGCTAACAGTCTTATATTATATACATACATAAATAAATATTAATAAAAATCCACTTAAAAGATTAAAACTTAATTTTTTGGACTTGAAAAAATCATTATTTTTTAGTCGCAAAATTGGTACTGACCAGCACCAAAAAATTCACTTTTAGAATTTTTTTGGTACTGACCAGCACCAAAAAATGCATTTTTAGAATTTTTTTTGCTTCAATTATTTTTTTAAATGAGATTTCTATCCAAAATTTATTTTTAAAAAAATAAAGATAAAAAAAAAAAATTTAGAAAAAAGTTTTTAATAGTTTATTAGAATTATTTAACTTTTATTTTATAATATCTAACTATAAATAATTGTAAATAAAAAAATTTGTATAAAATATAATTTTGAAAATGAAAAAAAAAGAAAAATTAAAATTATAAAAGAAAAAAATTTATTTCAAAAGTGATTTAATATTTTTTAAAGTTTGAATTTCATCAACATAATCATTTGAATTTTTAGAGATAAAAGTTAATCTTTTTTCAATCTCTGGAGAGAGATGTTGTTGTTTACATTGTTCTAAAGCTGTTTGATTTTTATGGATTAATTGTAGTAGGGTGATTTCAGCCTTTTCTACCATTACGATTTGAGTATCCAATAATGATGAAGCATTTGAAGTTGATTGTTGTTGAATTTTATTGAAAGCTTTAATGAGACCAATTAAACCATCCAAAGTTCCACATTTTATAGCAAACTCTTTGATATCAGGAGTGGCGATAAAGATTTTATTTAAAAGGAAACATGCTTTTGAAATGCCACTTACACCATTATCGACTGAAACGGTTTGAGTTGAGCTACCATCATCAAGTTGTACTGTTAACTCAACGGTTGGTGAAAGAAAAGTTGTGGTTAATTCAACGATTGTATTTAGAATGGATTTATCAAAGTTTGAATTTTTAATTTCATAAGAGAGTAAACTACTAATCAATGAAAGGAATTTCTCTCTAACTAATGGACTGATCTCCTTTTGTAATTGTTTAACTGCCAACTCTAATACACCTAACGAATGAAGATAGGCTTGAATGGTTTCTTCACTTTGTGTGATTGTCGATAGACATGTTGCTGCATCGGCACGTACTTTATCTCCGTTTTCTCTAGAGTCACTCAACAATTTGATCAATACCGTTATGCCACCAATCTTTATGAAATCACCTGCATTATCTATATCTTCAATATAAAATTGTAAGGTCTCTAATGATGTAATATATTTCTTTTCTCTCTCCTCCTTTGATAATGATTGATTCTCTTCTTTACTATCATCAAACACTTCCAATAGTTTTTTCATCTTTTTTGCATCATCCTCTAAATTATCGAATGCTTGTCTCAACCAATCATAATCCTTTGGATCACGGCCCTCTGGTAAAACTGTCTCTTTTAGATTTGGTGAATCTGAATGTGTCAAACAAAACTTTAATAATCCTGGTCCAATATCTTTTGGTAATTTATATTCATTAATTTTCTTTGGTTTATTTTCTTGTACATTCTCATTAGTTGAACTATCTTTTGGTTTAATTGGTGCTCCTAAATACATTTTATATTTTATTTTATTTTATTTTATATTTTATTTTATTTTTTATTTATTTATTTATTTTGTTTTTATTATATATTTATAATTATTATTATTATTATTATTATTATTATTTTTATTAAATTTATTACTTTACTATTGTTTTTTAAAAAAAAAAAAAAAAATCTATTTATATTTTCAGAAAAAAAAAAAAATTGTAAACACACTCAATTTGTGGAGATGAAGTTGGGAAAATGAAAATTTTACAATATAATGAAAAAAAAAAAATTACAATGTCTCGTTTTTTTTTATTTTTTTTTTATTTTTTTTCATTTTATTAAAAAATTAATTGAAAAATAAAAAAAAATAATTTAAAATTGTTGGGGGATTTCGCATGGATTTCAAAGAGAGTGGTGGTAATCTTATTTTATTAGCTTAGTTTTTATTTAAAATTTATCGAGTTTATATTAAATTTAATTATATTATATGATTTTTTAAAAATAATAATAATAAAGAATTTATAATAGTTCATTTAATTAAATTTTATAGTTTATCATTAAAATTAAATATATTATGTTTTTTTATTTATAATAATGATAAAAAAAATTGTAATGATAAAAATTTGTAGGATGGAAATTTTGTATGAATAATAACAATGAGTGGGAAGTTTTTTAATATTCTATTTTTAAACTAATTCACATTTTTTTTTTATATTATTTTTATTTTTTTTTTTTTTTTATTTTTTTTTTTTGTAACATCTATTGTAATTGTCAATTCTCTAGAATCTGTCTATAAAAAACAAAAAAAAAAAAAAAAAAAAAAAAAAAAAAAAAAAAAAAAAAAAATTTAATTATCAGCAGTTATATTGCCAATAAATATTTTTACTATCCATATATTTTGATTTTTGTAAAATATTTTGTAGTATGAAGGTGTATTTTCACCCAACATTGGGTCAAAAAATTCATATGAAAACATATAATTTTTTTTTTTTTTTTTTTTTTTTTTTTTATTTTACAACTTATATTTACAATTCACCCACTCCCACCATTTACCACTAACAAAAAGTAAACACACACACATATTCAAAGTATAATTAACATTATTTTAATTATCATTATTCTTTAATGGAAAACACTATGATCATACTACTATATTTTTTTTTTTTTTTTTTTTTTTTTTTTTTTTTTTTTTTTTTGTTAGAATTTCTCTATAGCTACATACAAAAATAAATGTGTGTAGTAATACTATTTTAAAGGGGTATTTATATGGTGAATTTTTTGGGTGTGTGTGGAATTCTACATGTGCCACTCCATTTTTAATTTGCTCTTTACTTGCTATTATATCATTCATATAATTTTATTTATTTATTTAATTTTTTTTTTTTTTTAAATTTTTATTTTTTTTTAATAATAAATTTTTTTTTTTGAAAAAAAAAAAAAAAAAATAACAAATAAATAAATTAAATTGCTATCATTTTATTTAATTAAATTAATAGAATAGATAAAATAGTAAATTAAAAGAAATAAAAAAAAAAAGTTTTTTTTTTTTTTAAAATAATTTAATTTAAAATGTATAGAAAAAGATATACATCACTTGTAATAGTATTGATTTTATCATGTATCATTTCAACATGTGTAAGTTTTTTTCTTTTTTTTCCTTTTAAATTTAATATGAAATATTTTTATATACTAATTAGTTTTCTCAAATATATATTTAAATTATAATGTTAATTTTTTTTTTTTTTTTTTTTTTTTAATTTTTTTTTTTTTTTTTTTTTTTGGGATTATATTATCGTTTTTATTTTTATTATTAATTAAAGACATCTAATCAAATTGCTGAAGATGTAAGTAAGGCAGTTAATCAAAAAATAAATGAAAATGTGAATAAGGTGGAGCAAGCAGTTGAACAAATGGAGAATGCAGCTGGACAAGTTTTCCAGGAATTAAAAGCTGAGCATGAGAGACAAGAGTTAGTGGCTGAAAAGAATCCAGATTCATTAGGAGCCAATATTCAAGCAGCCGCTTCAAATTTCTTATGGGGATTAGTTGAAAAGGTACAAACCTATTTACCAAACAAAGAGAACAAAGTATCTAAAGTCAGAACTGAATTTTCAAGTGGTGGCCAAAGTGGAGTAGTCGGTAATAACATTGGTGATTCAACAGGTGCCCATACTGGTCAATTCCAAACTGTAAATGGTTTATCTGGAGCAGCCCAATCAAGTGGAGGTAGTACAAGTGGTGTAGGTTCTGGTGAGACTAAAACTAACGGAGGTGTTACAATTTTCACAGCCAAAGCATCAATTGGTCAACAAACATCAGGTTTTGTAGGTCAAACCATTGTCACTGCACAAAATTCTTATGCTCAAACTGTAGGAGATTTTGGTGGAAGTAGAAGTGGTGCAAGTTCAACCGCTAAATCCGTTGGTTCTTTCGTTGCTGGTTTAACCCTTGGTCAAGGTATTACCGGTGGTGATAACACTGGTACCATCGCAGGTACTGGTGTGTCAACCGATAAAACTTTAGCTAATTCAATTGGTGCTTTCCTCGGTGGTGCTCATTCTGGTTCTTCATCATCTGCCAACTCAATTGGTAATGTTATTGCAAGTGGTGCTCAATCTGTTGGTCAAGTTATCACTGGTGATGGTAATTCAATTGCAAAGACATTTGCAGGTTCAACTGGTAACACTTTTGCTCAAACATTTGCAGGTACCGATTCCATTGGTCAATCTATTGGTCATTTCATTGCAACTGGTTTCAATTTCATTGCTGGTGGTGAGTTAAAGAATCAACCATATGTTGATCAATCTTATGGTTCAATTCCATCAAAAGATAAAGAAGAAATTAAAAAGAGAGTACAACAAGCTCATGATAAATTAAAAGAGCAATCACCAGCAATCTATCAATCAATGAAAGAACAAGATCTCAAAGATTTAAATGATCAAGTTATTCGTGATACCCTTAAACAAATGCAAATTCAACGTGAAAATGAAGATGTCGGTCAAGTTGAAGATGATCAACAATTACTTGATATTCAAAATAGAGAACCTTCCGTATATGCCAAACAACAACAAGATCTTAAACAAGAGAAAAGAGCCAATCAAGAATTGAATAATTATGAATTAAACTTAAAAGAGGATCAAGAACAATATGAATTATTACAAGATCAACTCTATAATGAACAACATTCAAATAAACAACAACAACAAGAACAACAAATTAATTCACCTGAAGATATTCAATATCAATTAAATCATTTAAATCAACCAATTGAAGATGTTAACCATATTGAAAATAAACAAGATTTAGAAGATGATGATTATAACTACAATGATCAACAAGTTAATAATGATGAATTACTCAATAATATTGATCAAATTGAGAATAATCAAGATGAAAATAATTTCAATGCAATTAAAGCTGATAAATCAAAGAAAAGTGCTCAACAAATTGATATTGCCTTAGAGAATGAAAAACTTTACCTTGAAGAGGTTGAAGATGCACCAGAGAAATTATATGAAGAAATTCATAAAAGTGATTTAAATAAAGCCGTTCAAGAAGCTGAGGCAATTGAAAGACAACAAAATGGTAATAACAACAACAATGTTAACTCTCAAAAGATAATTGCTCAAGAAGAAAATAAGGAGATTACCAATGAACAAGATGCAATTGAACAAGCACAACATTTACAACGTATTGAAAATGGTGAAGATATCGATGAGTATCAAGTCGCCCAAAATGAAGTAGCCTTTTTAGACGAGAATGAACAAGATGATGCTAAGTTACAAAATGAAGTGAATGAATTGGAACGTTTACTTGAAGAAAATGATCAAGAGAAATTCTCAAATAAAAATATTCAACAAATTAATAATGAAAATCAAGAGAATAATCAACAAAAAGTTGAGGCAACCAATGTTGAACAACAAATTGTTGATCAACTTAAAGTTATCAAAGACTTCCAAAGACAAGATCAACAAAAGAAACAAAAAATTCAACAAGAAAATGAAGCTGTCTACTTGAATGAAGTTGAACAAGCTCAACTTGAAATAGATGCTGAATTGGCTAAAAATAATAAGGATCAACAACAAGAGCAAGAAGAAAAACAACAAACACCTGATCAAATTAAAAATCAATTGAAAAATATTGAACAAGAACAAAAAGTTCAAGAAAATTTGAGTCAACAAAAAATTCAACAATTATTAGAACAAGAAAAAAATCAACAATAATTTAATCTTTTGAACTAATCACAATATAAAAAAAAAAAAAAAAAAAAAAAAACTTTGAAAAAAAAAAAATAAATAAAAATAATTGATTAGTTTTGTGAATAAAATAGAAAACCTTTTTTTTTTTTTTTTTTTTTTTTTTTTTGATATATATATATATTTACATTTGAAGATTTATTAATTCTTTTTATATTAAGTTACTTAATAATTTTTTTTATTTTATTTTTTAATTTCAAAAATTATTATTATTATTATTATTATTTTGATATTTACAGTGATATTTTTTTTCTTTTTTACTTTAAATATTTATTCCAAAGGAAAAAAAAAATAAAAATATTTTAGAAAAACTGTATATTAAATCTTGATATATGTACATTTTTTTTTTTTTTTTTTTTTTCTAAAAATTATTTTTTTTTAATTTTTTCATCCATTAATGTTTTATATGTGTCTGGTAAAATAAAAAATTCTTTTTCATCTTCATCAATAACATCATCATCCTTTCAATAATTAAAAATTAAAAAAAAAAAAAAAAAATTAATATAAATTTTTAATTCAAAATATTTTTTTTTTTTTTTTTCAACTAAAAAAAAAAAAAGAGGTACTTACTAATTCATCTAAATTATAGAATTCATTTATTTCTTTATGGACTTGATCATATGAAAAGTTTTTTTGTGGAAGTTTTTCTGCAAGTATAATTGTGCAATTTAATATTGAAAAATGTTTATTTACACCTAAAGGTAAATATTTCCCTAATGCCTCTAATAAAATACATTTAGAATAGGTATCCCAAATACCTTCATTATTATTCTTTCCTTGTTGTGAAGTCATTAATTACTCGTCTTAATAATGTATTTTAATTTAAAAAAAAAAAAAAAAATAAAAAATTCAAAAAAAAATAACAAAAAAAATCTCAATTTTTTTGTTTTTTTTTTTTTTTTATTTTTTTTTATTGGTGGTATTATATTAATAAATAAATTAATCTTTTGAAAAAAAAAAAAAAATAAAAAAAAAAATTAATAAATTATAAAAATAAATTTGGATAAATATTTCTTTTTATGTTTATATTTTAATTTAAAATTTTAAAATAGATAATAATTCTAAATCATCGTAATCTTTTATGTCTCTTTTCAAAAAATATTCATAATGAGAAGTTGTACCAATTAATAGATGTTTTAAATTTGGTAAATTAGCATGAATTTCTTTAGTGTATGGCTGTGGTAATTTTAATGATATCAAATTAAGAGGTAGAGTATTTGGTTCAAAGATTTTATTGAAAGGTCCATTAATTATTAAATTTTTAAGTGATGAAGGTAATGAATAAGGTTCAATATCTGATTCAAAACTATTACCTAAATCTAAATCTTGCAATGATTTTGGCCAACAATCTTTTCTAATTGGTTTATTGAACCCACTTGTGAAAACGATAAAATCGATTGAATTTGGTAAAGTTCCTGGATAAATCTCTTGATTAAAACATTCTCCGAATCGTATGGATTTTAATGTTTCTGGTAAAGTATATGGAGGAATTATAGAATTAAAAATTTTACCAAAATCAATATGTATCAATCTATTTGGTAATAAAGAGTTTTTAATTATTTGATTAAAATTATTTGGTAAAGTTAATGACAAAATTTCCTTTGGTAATAAACCTTCCTCGATTTCAAAGGGATAATTTGGGATATGAAATGATGACAAAGACAAGGGTAAAACACCAACTTTAATCTTTCTTAAAAATTTACTATATGGTCCAAAATCTAAATATGTTATGGATGAAGGGAGAGCACCAATTTCAAAATCTTTTTCACATTCACCACATATATTGAGTGATTGTAAACCATCAGGTAATATACCTTGTTCTATTGATTTTTTATATTCAGAAATGAATAATTTCTTTAATGATTTCGGTAATGAACCAACTCTAATGAGAAAATCATTTTTAACAAATATTAATAAAGATTCTAAACCCTCTGAAAAGTAACCTTTCTCTAAATCACCATTAAATGTTTCAACTGAAATATATTTCAAATGAACTAAATGTCTAAAATCCATTGAAGATAAGTTTATTCCGTTGACTTTAATGGTAGTAAGTGAAAATGGTAATAAATTAGTTGAGAATGTCACTGATTGAAAACCATAAATATTTAGATCTTTTAAACCATTTGGTAAACAATTGTTTTCTAATTTTTCTGTTTTATATAAAACAATTGATAAACTTTCCAATGTTTTATGAAAATCACCTACTTTCAATGGATTTTTATATTTTAATAAATTTAATTTTGTAACTGATGGTGGTATAAAATTACATAAACTTTCTTTAGGATCAATATTACTTCTTTCATCATATGGTTTAGAAATGGTTAAATTTGTAACTGATGATGGAATAAACCTTTTTGGTACTGATTGAATTTGTTTATTATTTCCCCAAAAATTATTACCAATTGTTAATGTATCCACATCAGGTATTTTATAATGTTCACTAAATGAATATTCCATTGTCGATAGATATTCTTTGAATTTAAATAATCTATATTTTATTGAATCTTTAAAAATAGTGTTTGACCTATATTTTCTATATAATTTAACATGTTTAAAAATTTCTTCTTTTAAGAAAATATTTCTAAAAATTTTAAAAAATAAAGTTGAATTATCCAAAATATCACCCATTTTTTAATATATAAAAACTAATTTATTTTCTATTTTTTTTTTAATATACTACACATGAAAACTAATTTTTTATTTTTTTTTTTTTTATTAAAAAAAAATTAATAAAATTTTCTTTGAAATTTATTAAAAAAATTTTATTTTGGGTCAATGAAATTTTTTTTTAAAAAAAAAAAAAAATCTAAAAAAAAAATAAAAATATGTATACTTTTGTTTTTGATCCCATGTTTTGTTTTTAATTAAGTTATAAACAATTTCTATGAAATATTAATATAAAATTATATTTTACAGGCATTTTTAGGATAAATTCATACAAGTTAAATGGTGTAATTAAAAATTGTAAAATTATTATTACACTAACTAAAGTATTTGTATACTACAAAAGATGTCTTTTCCTTAATATTAGTTTTATGAACTTGAGATCATTTATTTATTTATTTTTCAATTTTCATATTTTTATCTCAATTAACAATAACTTCATTAAAAAAAAATATTTAAAAAATTATTAGAAACAAATAAAAAGTAAGTTTTTTTACATAATTTTTTTTTTTTTTTTTTTTTTTAATTACCACAATAAAAAAAAAAAGAATATAATTTTCTTCCTTGTTGTTTTTAATTTTTATATGTTTTAAAAAAAATATGGGTTAATTAATTAATAATATTGTAAATTTTATGATGACAACAACATTTTTTTTACAAATTATAATGAAAAAAAATAAAATTTAAATTATTTGTAAATAAATCAATTCATTCATTAAAAAATTACATATAAACTAAAAGCTGTTTTTTTAAAAAATCAATCAAAAAATTCCCTTTTATTTCATCACCTTTATAATTTCTTTTTATTCAAATTCCAAAAAGATATTCCTTTTCAATTCCATTTAATCATTCGTATTGATTTTTTTTATTTTCTTACTTGACTTTACTTGTTGTATTAAATTTAAACAATAATATATAAGCTATACTTTTATTTTTATATCATTTTTTTCAAAACAAAAATAAAAAAAATGCGTTAATTTATTAGATATGAAATCAACATTAAAATAATAAATAAAAAAAATTATTTTATATCATTTTTTTAATTATTTTAAACAATAAAAAAAAATAAAAATAAAAATAAAAATAAAAATAAAAATAAAAAAAAATATAAAGAACTAAAAAAAAAAAAAAAAAATAAATCATTAACAACTATTTTTGAAATAATAATAAGAATAATAATAACAACAACAAAAAAAATAGAAAAATATTTTTTTTAAAGGATAATCTTGATTAATTGATTTTTAATTTTAATTGCAAAAAAAAAAAAAAAAAAAAATGATTTATGGTACATATTTAACTTTTTCAACAAAGATTTTCATTGTTTTTTTTTTATTAATATAAATTGTTTTTTATTAAAGATTTATTGAATAGAACATCAAATTTAAATTCATCAATTAATAATAAAATAGATTGTAGTCATAGTCAAAAAACAAATTATTTTGAAAATAATGTTTCAAATACAAATAAAACATTTTATAACGAAACAAAAGCATCTTACACAAGACCATATTGGTCATATTTTAGTAGTCATATAGTAGCAAACTCATTAAGTAGAATGTAAAATTACTTTAATAAATGAATGGGAAAAAAAAAGGGAAAAAAAAATGAGAAAGAAAAAGAAAAACCTTATAGCTATAGAATAATAAAAAAAAGTTTCCTTTTTATTTTATTCATTTTTTAATATTACTGTTTATTTGATATTTTTTTTTAAAAAATTAAATAAATAAATCGATTTATGTAATAATACAAATTTATTATTATTATTATTATTATTATTATTATTAGTATTATTATTATTATTATTATTATTATTATTATTATTATTATTATTATTATTATTATTATTATTATTATTATTATTATTATTATTATTATTATTATTATTATTATTATTATTATTATTATTATTATTATTATTATTATTATTATTATTATTATTATTATTATTATTATTATTATTATTATTATTATTATTATTATTATTAATTATTATTATTATTATTATTATTATTATTATTATTATTATTATTATTATTATTATTAGTATTTTTATTTATTTTTGCATTGACAAAAATCATGTGGTATACCTAAATCTAAACAAGATATATCATTTGGAATTGGGCCTAATAAACCTTTAGTTTGTTTTCTTTTTTGGCCTGTTGGATCAAAAACATCGATACCACCAAATTCAGGAAAAGTAGATAAAGTTCTAATGGTATCATAGAGTTGAAACGGAGAGGCCAATTTATTTTCATTCTCCAAGAGATATTTCTCAACATGAGGATATTTATTGGTGAACCAGGTTGGTAAAACTATATAAAGTATAGGCATTGAAACTTCGATGGAACCACCTTCAGCCCACATATAATATGGACCCATATGAGAGCCATGATCACCGACTAAAAATAAAACTGTATCATTTAGATTTTCTTCCATATCATTCTTTATGAATCTATTAAATTGTTTATCAGCAATACCTATCACCTCCATTGTACCCTCGTGAGCATCCATAAAAGTTGCAGTTACAATTTTACCAACATCATAATAATTATCCCAAAATTGATTTATATAATCGAATATTTTATCATGAATGTGTTTATTTCCTAAACAACGTCTTCTAATTGAATAAGGACCTTCAAAAATACCAAATGGTCTTTCCAATGGGAATGCCAACGGTGAACAAAATGGTAATACCAATTCATGATCTATTGAATTCTCTGGTTTATCAACTTTTAGATAAGCTTGAAACCAATCTTCACACAAACCATAAATCCAAGATGTTACATAACTATCATTTCTAAAAGATTGGAAAAACATTGGATTATCTTCCCAATTGAATGGCTTTTTAGTTGTTGATGGCTGCAATCCATTATTCTTATCTTGTGTATCATAATTCAATGAGTTATAACCTGTATACATTGCTATAGTATTTGGATCTGTAAATGGTTTCAATGAATGATACCTAAAAAATTGAAAAACTTTTGATTCACCTTTATTTTGTATAGATTGTAATGTTTCAAATGTTGATGGTAATGCTCTCTTAAAATGTGCTCTTGATAATGCATCAATCATCAAAAATAAAATATCTATTGGTTTACTCTTTTCATCTTTATTCATTGTTTTAATTTTAATTTCTTCATTATTATTATTATTATTATTATTATTATTTGTTGAAAATTTTAAAGTTGGATTATTAAAATTACTAGCTCTTTTATGAGTTGAAACTTTTTTAACGTTTTGAAAATGAATTTCAGTATTATTACCACATTTAGCCATTACAGTTTCATCTTTTATAATTACTGGACTACCTTTATATTGATATGTTTCACTTTTGTATTGTTTTTCGAATGTTTTAAAATCATTTGTAAAAATTCCAAATTCTTTTTGTTCCTCAAAGAATGTTGGTGAAGTTGTATAGGATATTTCATTTAATGGACAATCTATATGTAAAATATTATCATAATCTAAATTTGAAAACCCTTTCTCCTTTGGACATTCTCTTGAACCTGCAACAATCCATGTTGATCCAGCTGGTATAAATGATGGCCACGCTATAAAATCATTTGATACTCTACAAACTTTTGAATCATTTCTATCGAAAAACATAAACTTCTTACCATCAATTCCAATTGGCCAATCCTTTTTAATAACAGCATTCTTTATTTCAAAAATTATAAATAATGATATAAAAAATATAATAAACCCAATTATAATTTGTTTAAATTTAAAATATCTATTATAATATTTCAATAATTAATAATAATAATTAATAATAATTAATAATAATAATAATAACAATAATAACAATAATAATAATAATAATAATAAAAATAATAATAATAAGATTTTGAAATATATTTATAATTTTTTTACCTTAGTAATATCCACCACATTGTAAAAGTTGAAGTATAAAGTAATAATAAACCTGATAAAACCAATAAATTATATTGGCCATGATGAACTAATGTTGCGCCAACATCTTTTGTAATTTCTAATAATGTGGCTAAAAAACAAAATATAAATAATAAAGATATTGAAATTAAGTATAGATTGAATGAAACTTTTATTTTTTTAAAAAATTGTATATTATTATTACTATTACTGCTATCACTATTCTTGTTATTACTATTCTTTTTCGCTAATTCTATAATCTGTTTCGCCAATGTAAAGAATCCTACAAAAAATAATATTGATGAACAAAATATATAAAAACCAAATGTACCCAAATGGTGATGTGTCCAATCTATATCTTTTCTACCTTCTAATGACCATTGATAAAGTGTATTACCAATATAAATACATCCAACTGATAATATTTGTAATATTAATTCTCGATTCATTTGTTTATATTTATTTATTTATTTATTTTTTTTTTTATAGTTAATTTATTGAGAGTAAAAAAAAAAAAAAAAGCGAAAAAAATAATTGCCTCTGAAAAAAAAAAAATCGATTTATATTCATATTAATTAAATAAAATTAATTTAAAATTTTTTTTTCACTTTTTTTTTTCAGAGGCAATTATTTTTTTCTCAAAATAAAAATAAAAAAAAAATTAAATTTAAAAATAGTTTTTTTTCCAAAGTAACTTTGGAACTGTTTTTATTTTATTTCACATTTTAAATTTTAATTTTAATATTTTTTTTTTTTACTTAATTCATTTTTTTTTTTTTTTGAAGATAAAGAAATAGTGTTTAAAAAAAAATCTCATAATTTTTCTGACTAATTTTTTTTTTCCTTTTTTTTTTTTTTTTTTTTTTTTTTTTTTTTTTTTTTTGTAATAGAGAGTGTGGTAAATTTTGTAATTTGATCTAGTTTTTCTAAACAAGGGAAATAACATCATTTTATTTTCAACAATTTTTAAACAAGCAATAGTAATTATTTTATTGGAATTGTGTATTCATGGATTTGTTTTGTGTTCTTTGGCTTGTAGAGAATTATTATTTCCTTGTTTGTTCTTTTTTTTAATCTTACTATAATATGGTAAAATAATTATTTATAAACACAAAATAGTGCATTTTCTATCTCATTTTTTCTTAATGTTTAATTTTCAATATTCTGTTGGTATATATTTAGATTGTGTGGTGTTCACAATTTATTTCCTATGTTTTTTTATTAAAACTTTATTCATGATTATTTGAATCGTGCGTTTTTTTTTTTTTTCTTTTTTCCCTTTTTGTTATTGAAAAATAATTTTTATTTTAGTACTTATCTACCAATTGGTTTATTTATTTTTTTTTATTTATTTATTTATTTGTTTATTTATTTTTTTTGTGTTTGTTTGTTAAAATTTTGTGTCATACCTTGAATGAAAGATTATTATAATGTATGATGAAATAAATAAAATTTTTTTAAAAAAATTATTATTACAATAATTTTTTTTTTAAAATATAATTAAATTTTGATAAAGTTATAATAAAAAAATATTTAAATAAATTTTTTTTTTTTTATTTTTTTCACTATATTTAAAATTTTTTTATTAAGTTCACCATAAAAAATCATATAAAAAAAAAAAATTATTGAATTTATTTTAATATATTTAAAATCTTTTAAAAAATGTTGTTCGGTATGTAAGAAAAAAAAAAAAAAAAAAAAAAAAAAAAAAAAAAAAATTTTATTCTAATATAATCTCTCAATTTATATATATATAGAAAATTTAAAAAAAATCTCGATTATTAAAAATAATTATCAAAATATGAAAATATATATTAGTAATAATTATAAAAATGAAAACTTTAATGATAATACAATAACTGTTATTCATCCAAATGCTCCTGTCAAAACGCAAAGATTTGTTCGTGTGCAATATTACCCATAATTAAAAAAAATATACATTGATTTTTTTATTGTAAATTATATTCCCGTTCCGGAATGCTCCCTCCAGAAATTTTTTTTTTAAAAAATAAAAAAAATAGAAAAAAAATAAAATAAAAAAAATAAAAAAAACTGATTTTTTTTCACTATTTAAAATTATTTTTTTTTCATTATAAACAAAAACATTAAATTAAAAAATCTTATTTATAAAGTAATAATTAAAAAAAAAAAAAAAAAAAAATGTCAGTTAAAGAAAATTTAGAAGCTATCATTAAAGGAATTCAAGATAATAAAATCTTAGAAGCCTTTGATAAATATTACCATAATGTAAGTAATTTTTTTCACTGAAAAAAAAAAAAAGTAAAAAAAAAAAAAAAAGAATTTCCAAAGTACTAATTTTTCTTTTTTATTAAAAAATAATAAAAAATAAAAATAAACAAATTATAAAAACAGGATGTTGTAATGTACGAAAAAGGTGATTCAACCAATCGTGTTGGTAAAGAAGCAAATCGTAAAGCTGAGGAATCATTTGTTAACAATGCTACTATTCATGAAGCAAAAGTGACCAAAGTCTTAGTTGATGGTAATAACACTGCCTATGAAATGTTTATGGACTTCACCTATGGTGGTCATAAAGTAGCTAAAACTCAATGGGCTCTACAAGAATGGAAAGATGGAAAAGTCATTAAAGAAGAATTTTACTAAACTATTGAAAAAAAACATAATAAATAAATAGTATTTGTATAATATAATTTTTTTTTTTTTTTTTTTTAACCTATTCTATTTTTTTATTTTTTTTTTATTTTTAATTCTTTGTCATATTAATTCTGGAATGTGGAAAAAATAATATCCACAAAGATATTCCAAATTTTTTTTTGATTTTTTTTTTTTTTTAATTTTTTTTTTGATTTAATTTAATTGAATATAAAAAAAAATTAAAATAAAAAAAAAACTTTTTTTTTTAATGAAACAATGTCAAATAAAGAACATTTAGAAGCTATGATTAAACTCAATGGGCTCTACAAGAGTGGAAAGAAGGAAAAGTTATTAAAGAATTTTACTAAACTATTGAAAAAAAAAAAAAAAAAAAAAAAATTTTGATTAAATAAATAAAAGCTGTATATATAAATTAATTTAAAATTTTCATTTTTATTGAGTTTAGAATTTGAGGCAATGTTCTTTTGTTTAATAGAATTCTTCTTTAATAACTTTACCATCTTTCCATTCTTGGATTGCCCATTGAGTTTTAGCTACTTTGTTACCACCATAGGTGAAGTCCATAAACATTTCATAGGCAGTGTTATTACCATCAACTAAGATCTTGACAATTTTTGCTTCATGAATAGTAGCATTGTTAACAAATGATTCTTCAGCTTTACGATTTGCTTCTTTACCAACACGATTGGTTGAATCACCTTTTTCGTACATTACGATATCCTGTTTAATTTTAATGAAGATATAATAAAAAAAAAAAGTAAAAAAAATAAGGTATTAATAGATTTGAATAATAATAATGATTGTAATAATCAAATATTTTAAAATTGTACATACATCATGATAATATTTATCGAATGCTTCTAAGATTTTGTTTTCTTGAATAGCTTTAATGATTGCTTCTAAATTTTCTTTTACTGACATTGTTTTGGTTGTTGATTTTTTTTTTTTTTTGAAAAAGATTGGATGAGTTTTTTTTTTTATGTTTTGAAATTAAAATTTGTGAATAAAAATAAAAAAAAATAAAAATAAAAATAAAAATAAAAAAAAAAATATTAAAAAATTTGGCTAATAAAATATCTGAATATATTTTAAAATACTATTTTTGTAAATATTTTAATTCCATTATAAATCAATAATAAATGAAAAAAAAAAATATATTTACATATAATTTTCAATATTCTTTTTTTAATTTTTTTTTTATTTTTTTTTATTTTTTGGGCATTATTTTTCTCATTTATATTAATTTTTTTTTTTTTTATTTTTTTTTTTCAAAAAAAAATTTAGTTTTTATATTTTTTTTTTATACTTTTTTATTTGTATTTTTTTTTTTTAATCTTCAATAAATTAAAAGAATGTCAATACCATCAGGAGCAGTTGCAGGTATAGTAATCGGTGTTATAGTATTACTTTTAATATGGATTTTATATGTTTCAATCTATGTAGTACAACAATCAGAAGGTATTGTCATTGAAAGGTTGGGTCGTTTTCACAGGGTATTAGATTCTGGTATAAACTTTGTAATGCCATTTATAGATCAACCAAGAAATTTCACATGGCGTAAAACTTATATTACCACAAGTGGCACAATTACTGATGAAGTGTATGTATATAAAAGTTTGAATTATTATCAGGAGACCTCTTTTATTATTATTATTTTTTTTATTTAATAATATAAATAATAATTATAATATAAACAATAATAATAATAATAATAATAATAATAATAATAATAATAATAATAATAATAATAATAATAATAATAATAATAATAATAATAATAATAATAATAATAATAATAATAATAATAATAATAATAATAATAATAATAATAATAATAATAATAATAATAATAATAATAATAATAATAATAATAATAATAGTAATAATAGTAATAATAACATAAATAATAATAATATAATGGTATAATTGAAGATATGGTTTGTTAACAAAATCTCTATTGTATATAGAAAAGCATCAACTAGAATTGATTTAAGAGAATCAGTATTTAATTTTTTAAAACAAGAAGTTTATACAAAAGATACAGTTTTATTAGATGTACATGCAATTATGTTTTATAAGATATTTGATATAAAGAAAGCGATATATGAGGTAGAGGATCTTCAAGGAGCATTATCGAATACATCACAAACTCAAATTAAAGAGGTATTTGGTAATATGACTTTTTCACAGGCATTGGAATCACAAACCCAAATTAACGACCATTTAGGTGCAGAGTTTAGTAAATTATTTAGTGGTTGGGGTGTTGTCGTTGAACGTATGGAACTATTGGATTTGTCACCAAAAGCAGTTATAAGCGAAGCAATGAAGAAACAAATGGTGGCTGAAAGAAAGAGACGTGGTGATTTCATTAAATCAGAGGGTGATAAATGTGCTCAACTCTTATTAGCCGATGGAAAGAAGACAGAGTCAATCAATTTAGGTATTGCTGAACAAGAATCAACTAGAAAAATCTCTGAAGGTGCTGCTGAGGCAACTGTTGAATTGGCTCAAGCTGAATCTGCCTCTCTTGAATATATGCAAAATGTCTTACATGAGGAGGGTGGCGAAAACGCTCAAATCAACTATATGATCTCTTTGAAATATTTAGATACTTTAGAAGCAAGAAAATCTGTTAAAATTTTACATGTGCCTTTTAAAATTGATGGCATTCAATCAATTTTAGATGATTTCACTTCACCTTATCAAAATTTACTTCATAATATAAATAATAATAATTTTAATATTAATAATAATAATTATAGTTTTTCGAATTCTCCAGGTGGTGGAAATCAAACTTTTAAAAAAAATAATGATAATAATAATATTAATAGTAACAATAATAATTATAATAATAGTGAATATATTAAACCTCAAACACCATCCCAACAAACTACAAAAAGAACGGAAAAAAAGGATTTTTCTGAACTTGATTAATATAATAAATCAATCACTTGCAACCCCTTGTATATTTCAAAAAAAAAAAAAAAATGGTTTTTTTTATTTGGGTCGCAAATATCTTTTTTTTTATTTTTAAGTGAAAACGAAGTCTGTCTGGGAACCGGTTGTTGTTGTGTTGATTTTTTTTTTTTTTTTTCAACACGGGCAAGATATTTTAAAATAAAATTTTTTTTTTTTTATTTATTTTTTTTTTTAAAAGGATATTTTATGTCTTCGTTTTTTTTTTTTTTTTTTTTTTTAGTTTTTTATTTTTCAAATCACAAAAATTAAAAATAAAATAGTCAGAAAAAAACAAAAGATATAAAAAAAAAAAAATGAAAAAAATAATATTATTTTTTTATTTTTTTTTTATTGGATATATTTTTAGCCAAAACACTTTTTCTATTTCTAAAAATGCATTTTGGTCCACAGAGGACATAGAATTTAGTCTCACAAATAGTTCACCACTAACAAACTATTCTTTGGTTGAGGTTTTTATAACCTATAGTAATAATAAAATACCAATAAAATGTAGTTTTGACCCCCCAACTAGAGAGGTGATTTGTAAAAAACCAACAACAGCAATAACCCAAGTGATATCAACCATAACCATCAATGATCCATCATTAAAATATCCAGAATTATTAAATATTACATTAATTAACTTGAGTTCTTCAATTACTCAGAATGGAGCCAATTTAGCTATTGAAGGATCTTTGTTTGACCAATTGAATATAAACGAAATTATGGTTACCAATGGTTCAACATCAGTAGAAATAATTCAAGTAAACTCAACGAAAATTATAGTTTCTTTAGCAAATTTACCGTCATACAGTGTTGGAACATTTACTTTTTATTATGGTTTCATATTGATTGCTACTATTTCCATTGCTCCTCTTAGCTTCTCTCCTTTTATTGTTAGTGCATCTCCACTCTATATTAATGAGAATGATTCAGTAATTATTAGTGGGGTTTTTTTTGATTCAGAATCTAAATTCTTTATTAATTCTTATTTAAATGCTTCTTTTTCAATCCCTTTTGAATTACATGACCCAAGCACAGCATTAATTAAAAAAGAAACAATAAAAGCATCAACTATTTCAGGTCCAGCAGAAATTATTTACAAGAGTCTAGCCATTGGTATGTCTAACGCAATTCCAATTTATTTTACTCTTCCAATAATTAGTGGTGTTGGTTATGATTTCGAAAAACAAGTATTTCTTATACATGGTAATTTTTTGAATGAAGCAGGCATTTATAATTATCTTGATGTTAATGGATGCGCCATTACATCTTATCCTTTGCAACCAGACTTTCAAAATTCAACAATGTTGATTTTTAATAATCTAAAGTTAGTGTTTGATTATTGTGTATTAAAATGTTTACAATCAAATTCCACTCCCTATATCCTAAATGTTTATCCAGAGTTAAAAGTAATTGATAACTCCATCCCAAGAAAAGGTGGGGAAATTTATTTTTCTGGCTCATTCCTTACAGAATATACCCTAAAAGGTAATAAAATATATGATATATGGGTAGAGAATTTAAGTCAAACATTATATGCACCTTGTAAAAATATTAAACTAATCCAATACCATGGAAATCAGAATTATTTAATGTCATGTTCCATAGATAAATATTTTGAATATCCAATATATTTAAAACTAAATGGTACAGGTATTACTGAATCAAGATTAGCCATATCTTATCAACCAATAGCAATTGAAACAATATCATCAACATTTTATCAAACTCCGGATATGGTTACAATAACTGGTTATTCATTCTGCCCAAAACCATTAATTACAATTGGTGGGAGCAATTGTTCAAATCCAGTGGTAAAATTATCTCTTAATGAATCATATGATCAAATTGTATGTGATTTCAAATCAGATGTACAAGGAATTAATATCACACATACAGTTAACATTACATGCGAAACAAATACATATTCATTCGATGCTTTCCTTTATAAATTAAAGGTTCCTTGCCCAAGTGGTGGTTCATTAAATAAAGAATGTTATGGTAATGGCCAATGTGATGACAACCTTAGAACATGTACTTGTAATAAAGGATATGCAGGTTTTGATTGTTCAATTGTTCAACCAAAACCATCGATTCCCCCAATTCCTAAAGTTAATGATACCATAACAATCATTGAAACATCTGGTACAAAATTCGACATAGGTATTGTTCAAATTAGAGAAGTTACATATGATAATAACATTGAGAAAACATTTAATTTGACTAATTTAAAATGGAATTTACAAGATCAAAATTCAGATTTTCAATTTATATACAATACATCATTAAATACCAATTCAAAGGATACTAATAATAAATCTACAATTATTAAAGTTCAAATTTCTATCAACAATAATTCTGTTGAATCTCAACAATATGATTTCCTTGGCGATATTATTACTATTTTACCAAACTCTGTTAAATATCAAGTTGAAATTCAAAATTGGTCATTTAATAACAATTTAAACTCTATTCAACTAATTGTTTTATCTCAATCAAATCCAAAATCAAATTGCGATGAAAATAGCGGCACAACAAACATATTAAAATATGGTGAAGATTCAATTAGAACATTAGAGTTAACACTTTCAAATGGTCAAACATTGGTGGGTACTTTTTCAAATCGTATGAAAATTGATGATAGAGTTTTAAGAAGCAAAGTTGAAATCCTTGAAAAAGATCAATTAAATGGTATACCACTAGTAAATAGAGACAGTAATAGTATAGTTTCTGTTATTAGAATTAATAATTTTAAAAAAAATGTAATTATAGACCCTTCATTTGGTTTAATAATTTCAGATGATATAAACAAAAATGACTCTTGTAATGAATTTCCCAAATGGAAAATAGCTGTCATTGTGGTTTGCGGCGCAGTAGGTTTATCAATATTATTTATTGGATCTTTCTTTTTATATAAAAAATTTAAAACATCTTTAATAATTTTAGAAATTAGATTAAAATTAAAAAAATAGTTGTAATTATTAAAATTAAAAAAAATTAAAAAAAAAATAAAAAAACAATAAATCTGTGTTGAATTTTAATAATAATAATAATCATAATAATAATAATAATAATAATAATAATAATAATAATAATAATAATAATAATAATAATAATAATAATAATAATAATAATAATAATAATAATAATAATAATAATAATAATAATAATAATAATAATAATAATAATAATAATAATAATAATAATAATAATAATAACAATAATAATAATAATAATAATAATAATAATAATAAATAAAAAAGGTGGTATTTTTTTTATTTGTTATAGGTCTGATCTTGATTCACAAAAAAAAAATAAAAAATTAAAAAATTAAAAAATTTATTTTCAAAATAAATTTAGTGGTGATAGTGCTAATATATTAGATCTAATATTTAATTAAAAATCATTCTGTTTGTGTATATAATGTTCAAGTGTGTGTGTGTGAGTGTGTGTTTGGGTGTGTGTTTGGGTGTGTTTGGGCGGGTGTTGTATTTCTATTTTTTTTTTTTTTTTTTTTTTTTTTGTAAAAAATGAAATAAAACATAACAATAAAACAAAAAAAAACAAAAAATGATGGGGTTGTATATAATCACATGCCATGAGATTATTTTTATAAAATCAATTTTAATATATTTACTTCCATATATATTTTCTAGATAATCAAATTGTCAGAAAAAACATCACAATCTACACTGTGTGCCAACTATATATCTCAAAGTTGTACTTTCTTTCAACAATATTAATCTACACAATTTTTTTTTTTTTTTTCAAATTAAATTTTTAAAAAAATAATAAATTAAAATGATATAAAATAAAAATAAAAATAAAAAATAATTGTAAAAACAAAAAAACTATTTAAACAATTCTTTTTTTAAAACAAATAAAAAAAATAAAAAAAATCTTCAACTTAAAAACTAAAATGTCTATCTTTAGTAAGTAAATTTAATTAATTTTATAAAAAAATTTTATTTTATTAATTTTAAATTTTTTTATATCTTTTAGAATCAATGATATCAATGACTGGAAGCTCAAATTACATCAGCAGCCAAACTATTGCCACTAATTATAATAGTCGAAATTCAACTAATCAAACATCAAATTCTTCCACTATGTTTAATTATGAAACATTCAACCCTGCCTTACCGGGTGCTCCAATAATAGTCGACCAAAATGGCAATATTATTTGCCTCTATAAAAAAAAGTTTTAAATTCATAATTATAAACTAATATAAAAAAAAAATTGTAAAAAAAAAATAAGAAAAAAAAAAACTTTAAAGTTTTGATTTTTATTTAATTACTAAATATTAATTTTTAAAATAAAAAAGTTAATCTTAATAATTCGAAATAAAAGATTAACAAGTTTTCAACAAATTGTTAAAAAAAAATTTTGAAAAAAAATAGATAAAAATGGTTCCATTTTTTTGTTATTTTTCTTTCAAATAAAATTTAGTCTTAAAAACAAATTATATAAGATACATCTGGAGTGTTTTCAAAAAAAATTAATAATTAAAAAAAAAGTCTGAAATTAATTTAAAAAAAGTCTGAAAATTTAAAAAAAAAAAAAAAGAAATCTTATGTGCATATGTGGCTCATTGGCACAAAATGGTGTAATGTGCTCTCATGACATCAATACGTTTGTTGTAGTAAAAGAAGAAAGTTGAAATGGATAATGATTTATTAAACTGTTTTCGAAAAGGGGGAGGGGGAGTATAAATATGGGGGAGGGGGAAGGGGAACAAACAATCGTTTAAAGTTTGTTCAATTTATTTTTTTTTTTTTAAAAAAATTTTAAAAATTAGTTGGAGTACACATTGATGTAAATCAACTAATTAATCCAAGGGCGGTATAAAGAAGACACGATGAGTGGGTTGAAATAGGTGATTGATGGCAATAATGAATGCATATAATAATAGAAATTGGTAATTAAAAATGTTAATAATATTAAATAGTTATACAATGTTCGTACAATAAATTCTATTGACAAACTAATTATATCACCACTAAAATATTTTCACAATTTTCAATTTCCAATTAAATTATTTGGTGGTATACACATTTTGGTTGGGGGTTTGAGAGGGTGAGGCGTGTGGACTAATTTTTTTGAAAGAATAAATTGAATTTTTTGAATTTAAACGCTACTACTATAACCGGCTACTACAAATAGACATGACTGTCTTCGAATTCAGATATTTAAATCCTTTAACATAAAAGATTCTTAATATCTGGTGTGACGCATGTAATTGGCTTTAGGGTTAAGCTATCATTGTTATGATAGGAATCACCATTATAAGCTCTACATTGAATTGGTTCAATATTAATTTTGTTGGATGGCTGATTAAAATGATTATTATTGATGATAATATTTAGATTTGATTTTTTATTATTATTATTATTACAATCACTGCCATTGCTATTATTATTATTTGATAAAGAGAAATTATCAAACTTATGTTTTTTTGAACCAAAACCAAATGCATATGGTGAACTTGATGATGAATCACTATCAGCGTGTTGAGAATCATCATTACATTCAGCGATATTAGTGGAATCAGCTGAAGGTCTCTTCTTTGAAACATTTGAAAGGTTTCTGATGATTTCCTCTTCAACATCTTGGTATGATGGAGATGATGTTGGTGAGGTTTGGGAACTATTACAAGTGATATTTGTAATAGATGAAGATGATGATGCTGAACCACCAACCATACTTGGACCATGACGATGATCTAAACTATGATGGTTATTGTGGTGGTGTTGTTGGTAGTTGTTGTGGTGGTTGTTGTTGTTGTTGTTGTTGTTGTTGTTGTTGTTGTTGTTGTTGTTGTTGTTGTTGTTGTTGTTGTTGTTGCTGTTGCTGTTGTTATTGTTGTTGTTATTGTTGTTGAGATTATGGTGGTAATCTCTTGGGCTTAATGATGATTTCCCAATAATTTTTGGTGACAATTTACCAATTGGAGATGATAGATTCAAGTCATCACGATTGGAATATTTGAAGTGGGTTGGTGGTAAATGTAATTGTGGTAAAGTTGATGATCTTTCATTATGTAATGAAAAAGCGTTATATGGGGAACTACCCATATTACTATTGGTGTTGTTGTGGTGGTTGTTATTGTGGTGGTTATTATTGTTACTGTTATTGTTAATACTATTACCATTACTACTATTATTACTAGTATTAGTATTATTATTATTACTATTGTGGTGGTTGTTATTGTTGTGGTTGTTATTGTTGTGGTTGTTGTGGTTGTTATTGTTGTGGTTATTATTGTTGTGGTTATTATTGTTGTGATTATTATTGTTGAGGTTGTTGTGGTTGTTATTGTTATTATTATTGTGGTTGTTGTTGTTGTTGTTGTTGTTGTTGTTGTTGTTGGTGTTGTTGTTGTTGTTGTTGTTGTTGTTGTTGTTGTTGTTGTTGTTGTTGTTGTTGTTATGGTTGTTGTTGTTGTGGTTATTGTGGCTGTTGTTATGGTAGTTATTATTGTTATTATTATTATGATGATATTGGTTGTGGTGAGGGTATGAAAGTGGTGATGATGGTGGAC
>CM069766.1:2885000-2890000 GCA_036169595.1 Dictyostelium firmibasis
TTATTATTATTATTATTATTATTATTATTATTATTATTATTATTATTATTATTATTATTATCTTGAACATTTGAAATTTCTTTTGCGAATGAATCCATTGTTGATTTTGCTTGTCTTAAGGTTGATAATCTTGATACCAATGAATTAAATAAAACCTCTGGGTTATTTTCTTTACTTATATGTGTGCCATTGTTTATATTTGAAAATATTACATTTTGTTTATGGATTTCAATAATACCATAAAGTTCATCACAAACCAATTCAAACTCTTCAATCTTTTGTGATAAATCGTAACATGTTTCAGCCCTTTTTAATGGGTCACTATATGAATATCGATTTTAAACTTTAGTATTAAATTTAGTAACATTTAGTAGATCAATCAATTAATTAGTCAATCAATTAATAGATTGATCAATTAGTCAACCAATCACAAAACAAATGGAAAAAAAAAAAAAAAAAAAAAAAAAAAAAAAAATTAAAATATATAAGTGTGTAGTCAAAAAATAAATACTCTGAACTTAATAATGCTTTTGAAGTTGGGTATAATACATTTTGAATCTTATTTTTTATAATTTTTGACAAAGAATCTAAATTCATTATATAATGTATTAAAAAATTTGTGTTGTTCAAAAAAAAAAATTAAAAAAAATAAAAAAAATAAAAATGAAAAAAAAAAAATTTAATTTAAAAAAAAAAAGTTTTAATTTTTTTTAAATTTTTTAAATTTAAAAAAAAAAATAAAAATAAATGGACATAATAAATAAATAAAAAAATAAAAAAAAAGTGATTATATTAATATATATATATATATTTATTTTTTATTTTTAATAAAAATGGTAATAAAATATAATTTTATTGGAACTATAAAAAAAAAAATTAAAAAATTAAAAATAAAAAAAATTAAAAAAAAATTTTTTTTTTTAAAAAAAGTCATTCGGTTTCTTTTTTACTCGTTTTTTTTTTTTTTTTTTTTTTTTTTTTTTTTCAGAATTAACATATTTTTGTTTATTATTTAAAATTTTTTTTTTTTTGGGTGGTTTAGAAAAAAAATAAAAATAAAAAATGAAATTTGGGTATAAATTCTCAAATTTATTAGGAACAGTTTATAATAAAGGAAATATATTATTCACACCAGATGGTAACACAGTTATTAGTCCAGTTGGTAATAGACTAACTGTTTTTGATTTGGTAAATCATACATCAGTAACTTTACCAATTCAATCAAGATTTAATATACGTAGAATGGCAATATCACCAAATGGTCAAATATTAATTACATCTGATGAATGTAAATATTATTAATATATCATCTAAATATTTAACTCTCTTTCTCTCATTATCAATACCTTACTAACAAATAATAATATCAATAACAATAGCTGGTCATACATTAATTATAAATCTTACAAGACAAGTTGTTTTAGGTGAATACAAATTCTTTAAAACACCAAAAACAATTATATTTAGTCCAAATGGAGCGTAAATATTATAATATTCATATATACTTTTTTTTTTTAAAAGAGGAAAAAAAAAAAAAAAAGAAAAATTCTTAAATATATTAATGATTCATTTTAATTAATTTTTTTTATTTAATTAAAGTATTATTGCAATTGCAGTAGTAGAAAAAGTATTTTTATTTAAAACACCAATTATCCAAAAACAACCAAATCCATTAATTCGTTTATCAGTATTTACACATAAAGCAGCAGTATTATCAATGTGTTGGTCAGCAGATTCATTGAAATTAATGATTGGATGTAAGAATGGTACAATTTTAATTAGACAAGGTAAATCTGAGAAAGTATCATATTTTCAAGTTAAAGGATCAGGTATTATAAATTGTTTCTTTGGTAATGAAGAAAGTACAATTGCATATGCAGTAACACCAACTGGTTTAGTATCATGGGATTTTAAGACTAATGAAGAGATTGAGGAAGAAAGATTAGAAAGAATTGAAAAAGGTGAAGCATATCCACGTGATTTAAGAGCAGAATCAAACATTAGTGGTGATGAGATTGAATCAGAGAAATTAGAAATTACAACAGAGAATCAAAAATTACAAAAAGGTCGTTGGAGTTACAATTCATTTAAAAAGTTTGAAAACTATGGTGTAAAATGTAAAGTAAAGACAGTTTGTTTCCATTTGAAGGGTAAATTATTATTAGTTGGTTTTTCAACTGGACAATTTATACTCTATGAAATGCCAGGATTTAATCAACTTTATAAATTGAATATTTCATCACATAGTATCAATACATCAGCAATTAATAACACTGGTGAATGGTTAGCATTTGGTTGTTCAGAATTAGGCCAATTATTAGTTTGGGAATGGCGTTCAGAAACTTATATTCTCAAACAACAAGGTCATAGTTATAATATGAATACTGTTGCCTATTCACCAGATGGTCAAACTATTGCAACAGGAGGTGAAGATGGTAAAGTTAAAGTTTGGAATACAACATCAGGTTATTGTTACATTACATTCTCTGAGCATGAAGGACCAGTAACCGCAGTTAAATATTCACCAATTGCTAGTCAAAATGTTGTATTTTCAGCAGGTGTAGATGGAACCATTAGAGCATTCGATTTGGTTAGATATAGAAATTTCAGAACATTTGTATCACCAAATAAAACTCAATTCTCTTGTTTGGCCGTTGATCCATCAGGTGAGATTATTGCAGCTGGTTCATTGGATACTTTTGAAATCTACGTTTGGTCAGTTCGTACAGGTAGACTAACTGATATTCTTAGTGGTCATCAATCACCAGTTTGTGAATTAGCTTTCGATCCAATTAATCCATTCTTGGCAAGTGCTTCATGGGATAAATCATGTAAGATTTGGAACATTTTCGAGGATCGTGAAGTTCGTGAATCTATTCAACATACTTCCGATGTTTTAACATGTGCCTATAGTCAAGATGGTAAGAAATTCATTGTATCTTGTTTAGATGGTACCATTCAAATCTATGAAACTTCAACTTGGGGTCAAATTGGTTTAATCGATGGAAAGAATGATATTATGGGTGGTCGTGGCTACAAAGATGAAATACTAGCTAAAAATAATACCTCTGGTAAAGCTTTCACAAAGATCGCCTTCACTCCAAATGGTGAATGTGTTATCGCTGGTGGTAATTCAAAATATATTTGTATCTATCATATCGATCAACAAGTTCTCATTAAAAAATATTCAACTTCTAGTAATCTTTCTTTGGATGGTATCTCTTTAGATATCGATTGGAGAAAAGTCGGTGAATTTGGTCATTTAGATGCAATGGAGAAAGAATTTGACTCTGATGATGATCAAAATAAAGAATATCTCACTGGTTCCGCCAAAGGTGATCTTTCAAAAAGAACAACTAAAAAGAAACAAAAAACAACCTCAATCTCTGTATCTCCAACTGGTAGAGCTTGGGCTGTCTCTACAACTGAGGGTCTTTTAATTTATTCCTTAGACGAATTTTTATTCTTTGATCCAACTGATCTTAGTGTTGATATTAATCCTGAAACAAT
The DNA here is from genome assembly GCA_036169595.1 of Dictyostelium firmibasis. Lineage (NCBI taxonomy): Eukaryota > Evosea > Eumycetozoa > Dictyosteliales > Dictyosteliaceae > Dictyostelium > Dictyostelium firmibasis. Next base: position 2,888,511 of record CM069766.1, read on the forward strand.
TTTATCTGAATTAAATTCAAAAAATTATTTAAAATCTTTAGTTGTAGGTTAAAATAATAATAATAATAATAATAATAATAATAATAATAATAATAATAATAATAATATTAATAATAATAATAATAATAATAATAATGTAATTAATAGTTTATTAACTTTTTATTTCTTTAATCTATTTAGATGAGTATTAAATTAAATGAAAAACCAATTATAGAAAAAGTATTTGAATCAATTCCATTTAATGAAATTCAATTAGTTTGCCAAGAATTCCCAATTTATTATTTAAAGAACTTTATTCAATTCCTTAGTGGTTATTTTGAAAAGAATCATCATTTAGAATTCCAAATGAAATGGATTAAATTATTATCAATTTATCATGGAAAATATATTAAAACAAATTCATTAACAATGATTACCTCTTTAAGAAATCTTCAAAAAACAATTACTCAAACTTATAATGATATTTCAAAAGTGTATGTATTATTATTATTATTATTATTATTATTATTATTATTATTATTATTATTATTATTATTATTATTATTATTATTATTATTATTATTATTATTATTATTATTATTATTATTATTATTATTATTATTATTATTATTTTTATGTTCTTTTACAAAAAATCAATTTTTTTTTTCATTTTTTGGATAAAAATAATATCTTTCACTTCGTTGAAAGAATATAATCATAATTTCACTTTTTCTCTCTTTTTTTCTTATTTAAAAAAAAAAAAAATTATTGTAAAATAATCTTTAATTAATTTTAAACGGAGATTACCAAATTTCCTTTTTTTTTTTTTTTTATTTTTTTTTTTTTTATTTCAAATTTTTTGCCAAGTTGATTTTTTTTTACAATTTACTAAAATTTTTTTTTTTATTAATTTTTTTTTGTAGATGCGACGATAATATATTTTCTATGGAATATTTTAAAACAGTTTTATTAAAAGAATTAAAATCTGAAGAAGAAACAAATAAACTTTCAAAAAAGAGCCAAAAGTATAAAAAATATCTCGAATCAAAAAATAATAAAGAGGAGAATCAATTTAGTGATGATGAAGAAACAGTTTATCAAAACAATAAAAAGAATAAAAATAAATAAGTAATTAAAAAAAAAAATAATAAATAAAAAAAAAAAAAAAAATGGATAAAAAAAAAAAATTAAAAATAAATTAGCAAAAAATTATTTTTTTCCCTTTTTTATTTTTTTGTAAAAAAATCCCCGATTACCAAAAATTGTTAAAAATTAAAAAAAAAAAAAAAAAAAAAAAAAATAACTGGTTTCATTTGATGTTCTCATAATGTTATACAAAATAGTAAAAGTGGGGTGATAATAAAAAAAAATTTTTTTTAATGATATCTGGTTGATTTAAAGGGGATAATAGTGACACCACTTTGGGTAATTTTATAAAAATGGTAAATTAAATCTCATCATTTTTATTTTATTTAAAAAAAAAAAAAAAAAAAATAATTCAAATAATAATA
>CM069766.1:2892500-2925000 GCA_036169595.1 Dictyostelium firmibasis
TACTCCAAATTTCACTTCTCAAGGTTCAAGATCAACCTCAAGAAGACAGTCTGCAATTCAACTTTAATTAAAAAAAAAAAAAAAAAAAAAAAACTAAACAATAATTAAATAATAATAATAATAACCCCACGCCTTGTCAACAATAATTATGTTACAAAGGTTTCGACAAAATACAAAAATGGAAGGAAAAAATAACACAAATGGAAAAAAAAAAATAATAATATTTATTTAATATTTTTTTTTTTTTTTAAAAAAAAAAAAAAAAAAAAAAAAAGATAATCTACCAATTTAATTTGGGGTTTCATCTCATCGTCCTGTCATTAAAAAAAAAACATAAAAAAAAAAAAATAAATAAATAAAATAATTGTACATTAAAACATTTTTATTATTATTATTTAATATTATTATAATTTGTGTTTATATTAAAACATATATATGTCGCCAAATATAATCTATAGCAGTGGAAAAAAAAAAAAAAAAAAAAAAAGACAAAATGCAAATTTTATTTTATTTTTTAAAATTTTTTTTTTTTTTTTTTTTTTTTTTTTTTTTTTTTTTTTTTTTTTTTTTTTTTTTTTTTTTTTTTTTTTTTTTTTTTTACAATTGCACCAGTAAACAGAAAAAGATAAATAATGATTTTTTGAAAACAATACCCATCAAAAATACTTGTATATATTTTATTTTTTTTATTATTTATTATATTATTTATTCGATTTCTCGCTCACTGTTAAAACCCAATTTTTTAAAATATAAAACGTTGTAAGTGCGTTAAATTTACCAGAGAGTGGTTGCTTCTTTTTTTTTTTTTTTTTCTCTCAAATTCTTCCCCCCTCAATTCAATTTCAAAATCACGATTTTTTTTTTTTCTTTTAAATTTTTTTTTTAAAATTTTTTGTTTTTAATTTTATTTTATTATTTTACTTTTTTTTTTTTATTTTATTTTTTTTTTTTATTGTTTCATTTTATTTCATTCAATTTAAAATTTTTTTAAAATAATTTTTTTTTTATTATAAATTTTTTTTTTTTATAAAGTAAAAATAAAAATAAAAATAAAAAGAAAGAGAAAGAGAAAGAGAAAACAGAAAAAATACAATAATAACATCATACACACTCTAATGGTAACAAACAAATAAACAAATTAACAAATAAATTAATTTTGAAAAATGTATAAATTTTATATTTTTAACACTCACACATATACACAAATATATTTATAACCCACAAGCTGTTATTATATTTTAAAATAATCGCTATTAATAGTATTACTGGTATCAACAATAACTAAAATAACAACGTTTCAAATAATCACTTAAAATTTTTATGCATGATTTTTTTTTTTTTAAATTATTTAATTTTTTTTTTTTTTTTTTTTTTTTGATTTATATTTAAAATGATAATTTAAAAAAAAAAAAAAAAAAAAAAAATAATTTCCCTAAACAACAACAGCAGCAACATGTTTTTTGTTGGAATAATACAACTTCTAAATTTACAAAATTTGATAATAATGGCTGAAAACAAAATCACCTTAATAATAGTGATAACGATGATAAAAATAATAACAAAAATGTATATTGGAATACATCATATCGATAAAATATGTCTACATCCAAGAATGTGTTAATTTCTTAATATAGTAGTGGTGGTCTTATTTTCTTAGGTTACAATAATTCTTTCGTTTACAAAGTTGCATTGGTGGTAGTTACTTTTTTTCATTTTTTTTTTCATAATTTTCATAATGTTTTTTATTGTTATTTTTTTTATTATTTTTTATATTTTATTTTATTTTTTTTTTTTTTTTTTTGATTTCACACCACACATAACTACAGCTGATACCCCCCCAACTAGTAATTCAAGAAAAAAAAAATATTTTAATCATAGACATTATAATAATTATCAAATTTATTATGATGGTGATAATGACAATACCATTGATTAACATACAATCTAAACGATAAAATCTGTATAATTCAACAATTTAATACCCCCCTCCCCCACCCTTACCCCTTTCTCACCATTCACTAAATATTTGCATACAAAATATAAATTTCTGAAAAAACCAAAAAAAAAAAAAAAATCAACACTTGTTTCACACATAAAAACAAAGTAATTGTAACGGAAAAAAAAAAAAAACAAAAAACAAAACAATACAAATTATTATAAAGTAGTCGGCAAATTTACACCCACCACATCAAACACAAAATATATATTTGTATTAGAATTGTTTTAAAATTTATATAGTTCCATATAATTTTATTCTCCTCTTCACACATAATTTATTATTATATTAAAATTATTACTTTTTTTACACAATTTGGTGAATTATATTTTGATTTTTTTTTTTTTTTTATGTTAATTTTAAAAAAAAAAAAAAAAAAAATCAAAAAGAAATAAAAAAACAAATAATAATCGTGTTTCTATTATTTATTATCCACCACTACCAGATTTAAAAGGAATTCCATGTTATATTTATTTTTAAAATAAAAAAAAAAAAAATCCTGTATAATTAAAAAATCAAATTCAAATTAATAACAATTATTTTCCTTTATAATAATAATAAAAAATAATCAAACAAAAAAAAAAAAAAAAAAAAGATATCACAATATCTGTTCAACAAAATTTATGTATGTTTTTTTTATTTTTTTATTTTTTAAAATATTTTTATAAATTTTGTTTTGTTTTTATTTTTTGTTTTTATTTTATTTTATTTTTTTTTAAAAAAAAAAAAAAAACAAATAATCATCAATACCTATCAAATAAATAATATTTATATTTTAATCTATTTACTAATTTTTTTTTTTTTCTAATCCCTGTTTATTATTTTTATTTTTTTATATTTTTTCAAAACAAAAATATATCAATATAATTTTTTTTTTTAAAATTAGATACCCTCAATTATATTAATATATAAAAAAAAAAGTTTTATAAAATGGTAAAAATATCTTTAGGAATATGTTGTATGGAAGAAAAATTAAAGTAAAAATTTATTTTTAAAAAAAAGATATAAATAGAATTTTTTTTTTTTTTTTTTAAATTAACATTTTTTTTTTTTTTACTTTAAAAAAATCACCACAAAAGATGTAATGTTATGAAATATTTTATAAAAAAATTAAAAGAATTTGATGAATTAGAAATAATTGAATTCGATTCAAATACAATATTTAATTTACCAATTCAAGAATGGCCAATTGTAGATAGTTTTTTAAGTTTTTATTCAAATGGATTTCCATTGGACAAAGCGATTAAGTATTGGGAATTGAGAATGCCATATCTTGTAAACGATCTCCAATTACAACAATTGTTACAAGATAGACAAAAAGTAAATAAAATTTTAGAATCCAACGATATACCATGTCCAAAGAGCTTATATGTATTACGTGATCCAATCACAAACAATCTTATTACACCAAATTTTATTCAATCCGATGATTACATTGAAGTCAATGGTAATCGTATCTATAAACCATTCATAGAGAAACCTTTTAATTCTGACGACCATAACAATTATATCTATTATCCAAAATCTCAAGGTGGTGGTTGTAGAAAATTATTTCGTAAAGTTGGTAATAATTCGAGTGATTATTTTAGTGATAGTAAGTTTTTATTTTATTTTTTTTTCATCCACAAACAATTATCTGATTTTTTTTTTTTTTTTTTTTTAAATAAAAAGTAAATACAATTAGAGATAAAGGATCATACACATACGAAGAATTTTTTAAAATAGATGATTTTAAAGATGTTAAAATTTATTCAACCAAATCATTTTCATATTCAGAGTTAAGAAAATCACCATCAGTCGATGGCCATGTCGAAAGAACGCTAATGGGTAAAGAAAAAAGATCAGTGACTAATTTATCCGATCAAGAAGTCAATATATCCTATAAGATTAATAAAGCATTTAAACAATTTGTATGTGGTTTCGATATACTTCGTGTTAATGGCATCTCCTATGTATGTGATGTAAATGGTTGGTCTTTTGTTAAAGGTGATCACTATAAAACTTTTTATGATTCAACTAGTAAATTATTATTTGAGAAATTATTGAATCATTTTAAAAATAGTAATACCATTAGTTGTAGTATTAGTGTAGTTCAAAGTGCACCTCATCCAAGCTCAACAAATACATCACCAGAACAACCAAATTTTGATTTTTCACCTTCTTCATCACCAACAAATCCCTATCCTTCTTCCTCTTCACCTATATTTAATTTAAATAATAATAATAGTAATAATAATAATAATAATAATAATAATAATAATAATAATAATAATAACAATAATAATAATAATAATAATAATAATAATAATAATAATAATAATAATAATAATAATAATAATAATAATAATAATAATAATAATAATAATAATAATAATAATAATAATAATAATAATAATAATAATAATAATAACAATAATAATAATAATAATAATAACTATAATAGTAATAATAATACCAATAATAATAATAACCCAAACAATTTAAACTCAACTGTAACAACACCACCTCATTTAGATTTAATTTCTTCCTCTGCATATGATAATCATCAAGATATTTTTTCCCATCATATAAAAGTTTATAATAATCGCCAAAATAATAATAATATTTTTTCATCAATATCTTCTTCACTTTCAGTTGATGATTCTTTTACTGGGTCGGCAATTTAAAAAAATGAAATAAAAAATATTTGTAAAAAAAAAAAACTTTTTTTAAATTATCCATTTTATTTTAATTATTTTATTTCTTTTAATTTATTTTGCATTTGATTTTGGAATTTAGAATCTTTCTTATTTTTCATAAAATGATAGGTGACACTTATAGCAACAACTATTGCAAAACCAACAGAACCAATGATGATACCAGCCAATTGAGCTTTCGATAAACCAGATTTTGAAGAACCACTGTTGCAAATTGAATTTTGATCAGATTTTGATACTTTGCCAGAGTCTAAAAGAACAGAAAAATCTGGGTCTAAAATTATCTTTGTACGATAGTATGGAATGGTAATTCCAATAAATGAATAATCTGATGATCCACTTCTTTCAAGAAGTGTTTGATTTTGGAATAATGTTGTTTGGTTAAGTATTTCATTACCAATACTTTTGATTAAATTATCAACAATAGCTCTTTTAATAAATCTACCATACAGTGAATGATCACCAACTTGAATTTTCAAATAGTTTGAGTTGTCGATTGATGATGTTTCTCCAAATTCTTTGCTTGAGCAGATGTCATCAGAATTTGATGATTGGAATGAAGCTGATAATACTAATTGAAGTTGATTTAATTGACTTCTAAATTGATAATTTGAGATTTCAATTGTATATTTAATACTAGAAGGTTTCATATTTAATGGTTGGTTTGCAAATGAAATATTTTTTTCATCTTTAAACCATTGTAAAGTTACATTTATTGTTGTTGTAGTCTTTTGATTATTTGATGAAACAGATGGTGAAACCAATATTTCTGTTAGGTATTGATTTGTATATGTATTGATTTTAGTAAAATTCCATCTATCAAATATATAATTATTAATGATTTTTGATTTATAATCTAATTCTCTTAATGATACAACCGAAACCAAGGATTTATATAAATATTCATCAATATTATCACTATTTCCATTTTCTAAAATTGGTATTTCTGATGTTGGTTCAGATTCATTTGGTTTTGGTGTTGGAATAATGATAACCTTGGAACTACAATCTAAACCAACCCATGGTGAATAACAAACACAACCAACTGATTTCGAACAATAACCATTTTTTTCACCTCCGCATACTGGTGATCCCATACATTCTACTCTTGGATTATCTGGAATTGGGATTGGGTTTGGTGTAATGAAAATATGTTTAGTTGGATTAACAGTGAATATATTTGATTTATTTAAAACTTGGTTAAATTCATCATAAAATATTACTTGAACAGTAAATGATTCATTAGTTGGTCTAATATTACTAACCAAAAGTGCTGATGATAATGAGTTTGTAATTGAAGGGGTTTGTTTAGAACCATTTGAAAAAACAATTGAAACATTTTGATAGCTAATAATTGGAATGTTAAATTCACCACCAAAGATCCAAAGTTCACTATCATTTTCATTGAAAGAACTTGTATCAGTAATCAATAACCTTGGCTCTAAATAATTACAATCAAAAACACAATCAAATCCGAGGGAATTTAAAGTTTCTGTTGAATATCCAGAATAAAGACCAGCATTATTAATGAAACCATAAACAGAAACAATGTATTGTCCAGCAAAAGTATAACCAAATCCATGAGGTATATCAATTGAACACGAATAATTTGCAAATGTATCATTTAAAAAAATAATTTCTGAAACACACTGAAGAGTTTGCATTTCAATGGTTGAAATATAAACAATTGGTCTTTGATTTGGTTTTAAACCACTTTCTAAATCAAATGCAGAAAAATTAAATTGGTAGGTTGGGCCTGGAATAACATTGAAACTTAACAATTCTGGACCACTTGAGTCTGATATAGGTTTAATACAGTCATAGGTAACCTTATTTATATCTGAATTGTCTAGGTAGTTTATGAATGGATTTTCAAGTGGTTCAATAATTAAACCAGACACCGAAAATGATGCTCTATTTCCAAGTGTATCCAATAAATTAACTTTTGTAATTATATAGGTTTGAGTAATACAATAGCTTGGATTTATATAAATTTTTAATTCATAATCTGCATTCCATTTATCACCAGAACCTAAAGCATTGGAAGGTGTTAAATGGAAATTATATGTCGAACTGTCAGTTTCACCTCTTATTGTTATATCACCAGAACTAAAACCATTGATTGGATCAGAGATTTGTATTATCCAACTTACATAGTCATTTTTAATAGTTGAGGTAATGTTCGTAAATATTGGGCCATATCCATCAAAGTTATTAGTCTTAACATATAATTGATCTGATGTTTTTAAGAAAGAACTATAGAGTCTTGTTTGATCTAAATTAAAACTATCAGTAAATATTGGTGAGGACGCCAACAAAGAAGGACGACGAACAGAACCTTCAGAAATTAAAAAATCACTCGAGAACGTAATAAACCATGGTAAAATTCCTGTTTGAGTGTTTGCAGGAATTGTAAATTCTATTTGGAACATTTTCTTTGTCGAATTCCATTTTGAATAGTATATTTTACTTGTTCCAGTAAGATCATTGCCATCATCTGTATTTTTTAAATTGTTTGCTGAAACTGCATCCATTAAAACCAATGCCATAGGTCTGTTTGGATCAACATTTTGATTTGGAAAATTAAAATACATAATATTTGAAACTGATCTATTTGTAATATCGACATCATTAAATAAATATTCAATATTCGAAACCGAATAAATGTCAATATCTAAAAAGATAGAATTTTTTTTTTAAAAAAAAAAAAAAAAACATTAAAAATTAATAATTTTAGTGATCCATTTAAAAAATAATATAGAAAATTTACCTTTTAATTTTTTGGGCGCTTCGATTTGAATTATTGGGTTTATACTTGTATAGTCATTAATAAAATAATTTAAAGAATTTCCGGTTCTATCAAATACCAAAAAATTAAATGGGTAATAAAATACAGTGTCGATTACAATTTCATAAACAACATCTTCACTAGCTGATGCACCAAGAGCTACACCAGGAGATTGGGTTGGCGGTGGAACGTAAGTTGATTGTATCAAATACTCTTGTCTATAATTTTTTTCATTTATTACAATTTTACCTGGTTGGAATGACGAATCAATACCAAATTTGAATAAAAATTTAAACTCATATAACCAAATCGATTCAAATGAATTTAAAGTGAATTCAATTAAATAATCTAAAATAACATTGTAAAAAAATGGTTAAATATTAGAAAATTTAGATACTTTGAGAAGTATCTATTTAAAATAAATAATTACCTGGGTTTCTATTTAATATTTGAGTATATATAGGACTGGTTTTTTCAAGAGTGCTAAGGTAAAAATATGAACTTGAAATTACATTTGATGGAAACAATATAGAAAATTTCAATTGATATTGATCATTTGACCCTTTTTCAAATCCATATGGCCAGCTTAATTGAGTATCAATTGTTGAATAATCTGAAATAGAATAAATAAATTCTGAAAAATCATAAGGAGAAGATGCATTGATGCCACTTGTGAATATTGGATTAATTGAAATGCCTAAACCATCATTTTGATACGGAGATCCAATAAAAGTAACATCTTCGATTTTTTTTTCTAAATTTTTCAATAGTGTTTTGGGGTGGGGTTAAAATACTGAAAGGCGTAATAGAGATTAATATAAAGAGTAATAATATAATTTACCAGTAATTTTGAATGAGCCATCCAACAATGAAATGTAACCTTCATCGTTTTTAATAATAACTTCAAAATATGAATCACCTTTGAAATCATATTCAATTGTAGCTATGTATGTTTTGTGTGTAAGATTTGAAAAAATTGGTTTGGCATCTATTTCGTCTATGGAGTAAACTGCAATTGCAGGATCAATATCACTTTTTGTTTCAATCGTAATTGTAACTAATGGTGAATATTTGTAACCAAATTCAATGACTTCTTCACTTCTTTGTACATTTGGGAATTTATTAATAACACTGCTAATATTAAATCCAGTATCTGTATAATAAAATTTATTAAATTAATATATAGTTAATAACGAATTTTTATGATTACTATTAATATTAGTTTCTTACTTTCATAGTTTGAAGTTATATTATAATCAATATAAACAGGTAAATTTTGACTTGAATTTTCATAAAGCTTCAAAGTAATAGTAAAACTACCATCATTTAAATTTCCTTCAATTGGGAATGAGTTGAATGCTATTGGAGCAATTGTATAATATTTAATTGGTGCAAAAGGTATATAATACTCTAAACCTTTAAATAAAAGCATTGAATATGGTGCTAATGATAATCTTTTTGAATGATAATTTGGCAAAACAACTATTTCTGTTTTTGAATCTACAACTTTATATTTGTGAAAGAAAAGAAGAAAAAAAAAAAAAAAAAAAAAAAAAAAAAAAAATTAAAAAAAAAAAAAATTAATAAAAAAAAAAAATTTATGACACATGTTTAAGAAATAAAATAAAAAATTAATTTACCATAACAATTTAAATCTATTGTTAAATTAAGAATACCATTCCCAATTATAATTGGAAAATAACCTTGGGGTGTATCGATATTTAATGAATAAATAGTATGTGAGATATTATTAATTTTTGAACCATACCCCCAAATTATTCGTGTGTCACCATCGACATACATGATATTATCTGATGATAAAACATCAATAACGTAAAAACAATTATCGGTTGACAAGTATCTACTAAATGTTTCATTTTTTGATAAAACAGTTAATGTTTGACCATGGTTTTTTGAAAAAAGAAAAATAAATAAAAAAAGGATTAAAATACTTAAATTATTTATTTTACCTTTCATTTTTAATAAATAATTAATAATAAAAAAAAAAAAAAAAAAAAAAAAACAAAAACAAAAATTAAAAAATAAAAAAAAAAATGAAAAAAATGAGCCAATCAAACTGAAAAAAAAAAACTTTCAAAAAAAAAAAAATAAACTTTTTACACCGAATAAATAGGATATTTAGGCAGACAAAAAGAAAAAATCTGTTTAAAAATGAAAAAAAATTATTTTTTTTCTATTGGAATTCCAAAAAATCATTGCGCAATTACTCCCAAATTCATAAAAACATATTCGATTTCGTTGATCCCAACAAAAAAAAAAAATTTATTTTTTAGATATTTTCATCCAAACCCCCCAAAAAATATTAAAAAAAAAAAAGTTAAACTTTTATGAAAAAAAAAAAAATTTTGTTTACAAATTTAAAAAAATCTAGATTTTATTTATAAAAAATGGTATTATTATTATAATTTGAGAATTATAAAATCTTTTTTTTTTTTTACAAAGCAATTGGCTTTTTGAAAAGTGTAAATTAAAAACAAAGATGGTGGAAAAAAATTAGATATTTTATTATTTAAAGTTAAGATTTTTTTTTTTTTTTAAAACATGGTTGTGTCACATATGAGAAAGGTTTTATTTAATAAAGTTAATATTTGTATATTATTTTATAGATATGGTTTAATAACAAGAGGGAGTATATTGGGGTTGATTTGCAATTGTAGATTTAATGTGTTTGAGGTGTTTGGTGAGTGGGGAGTTGTTGAGTAGAAGTGTGTTGTATTCTTTTTGATTAATTTGTTATATTCTATTATTATGGTTTTATGCCATTTTTTTGATATAATATCATGGTCTAGTTCTCATAATTTTTTTTTTTTTTTTTTTTTTTTTTTTTTTTTTTTAAATATTAATGATTATTGTTTGACCTTAGTCTTTAACAATAATAAAGTTTATTATTTTTAATAGTTAATTTAATTAGTGTTCATTATATGATGCTTTTACATTTATATGAAAAAGTCAACAATCACATTATTAGGGAGAGATTTTCTTAATATACAGTATTTTTTTGAAATCCTGTTTTTGATTATTTTTATATTATTATTATAAGAGTTGATATCATTGAATCTTTCTGGTTCTTTGGCCATCGATAATTTATATTCTTTTAATAATTTGATGTATTCCATAGAAGCTAGTTGGTGCCATTTGTTTGTTAGCATTTCAAAATCCAGATTGGTATCTTGTAGCTCTTTGTTACCATACAATTGATTACAAATCCATATCCATATGTGATGCATGATTAATGCTATTACATTATTGTATGCATATGATCTGTTTAAGTCATAATTAATGGCTTTATAACACCATGTGAAGTAAGGCTTGTGGAAGGCTTCTATTCCGTAGTCAGGATTGATTTGGTTATCGGTTGGAGTATTGTTATTGAATTTTGGAAATATTTTGATAATTGGTTTTCCATTTACAATCGCTCTATCCACCGTCCAGTTTGAAAGTCTACCTGTTGTCACAAAGACGAAATTTTTTAGTTTGTTAATATTTATGAAGTTTTTTGTTTTTGTGCAGCTAAAGAATAGGTGACCGTATGGATCAATAGACATGTTAGTATTACACATTGGGCATGGTTTTTCGTGGAGATAGTTTAGAGGGAGGCATCTCGAATGAAATCTAAACATTGTGTTTTTAGTTTTTGGATCTTTGATATTTAGTATGTTGGTGAAAAGGAAGTTATAGTTATACCCTCTCATAGAAAGATTATCTTGGAGAAAGGTTTTAGGTATTCTTTCCTCTTTGGAGTCAATTTCTTTATACCATTCAGATAGAGATAAGGGAAGACCCGATTGATTTTTTATTGAAATGGCGAATCGGAAAATTCCTCTTTTAGTTCTACATTTGTTCCAATCATCTATATTACTCTTTAGAAATTGTGAGGTAATTCTATTTGATGTTAATTGAAAGTTCCAGCTTTTATGAGTGGCTGATGACAATGAATTGTTTTCTTGTGCGTGGATGAATTCGTTGATTATCCACAGTCTTTGGGCTTTTTGTCTTTGTTCGATGTCCCATATATTCCACCCACCTTGTTCCATTGGGTATCTTGATCTTCTTGCGCTCATGAGATTAATAACATTGAATCCTGTGGAGTTTTTGTAGTTTGAGGCCGAAAGGAACCATTCCACTATTTTGTTAATTTGTTTCAGTTCATTCTCATTATATTTTTCAATATATGAAAAGTATGTTAGTTTTGATAATGCGAAGGCTTTAAGAATGCTAGTTTTAGTTTTTACCGTGGTCCCTGTTGTTTTCCAAAGTAAAAGAGATGCTCGAATTGATCTCAGAATTTCAGGCATTTTCCTGTGGATACCATTCTTAGTGAAGAAGTATCCAAGGTATCTTTCTGGGTTATTTGACTCCGGAATCTCGATTCCATTGTAGTTTGTATTACCCAGAACTATCGATGCTGATTTATCCAGATTTAATTTGGAGGAGGTTGCTTTACAAAAGGTGTTGAAGTGTTTAAGAACCATTTTTAGTTGATTTTTATTCTCTACCAAAGAAGTCGAATCATCCGCGAAGCCTTGGAATTTTTCTCTTTGTGGTCCATCGTTTAAGGGTAGTCCTGTTATGTTGTTATCTTCCAATATTACTCTAGCCAGAGATTCGATAACTAGTACGAAAAGGGTCGGTGATAAAGGGTCTCCTTGTTTTACTCCCCTTTTAATAATGAAAGGTTGTGTTTTGTTGTTGTTTACTTCTACTCTTGCTTCTGAATCTGTTAAAAGACTCATAATAAGATTGGTTATTTTGTACGGGATATTAATATGGAGTAGTGTTCTAAGGATTGAATCGTGAGAGATTGAATCAAAGGCCTTTTCGAAATCGTAGAAAGTTATTATCCCGTTTAAATTCTTTTGGTTACAATACGATATCGTTTCATTGATAGTAAAAATGTTGTCCAAAATAAATCTTCCTGGGACAAAACCTTTTTGATTGGTGTTGATTACTTTGGGAAGAATCTTAACTAATCTATTATTGATGGTCTTTGACTGGATTTTGTAGATGCAGTTTGCCAGAGTAATTGGTCTTCTGTTTTTAATTAATTCTGGATCGCCTTTTTTTGGAATTGTAATAATGAGTCCTTCTTTATGTTTTTTATTGATTTTAAAAGGGTTTTCTAGTGAATCATTGAATGCTGAGGCTAAAAGGGGTGCCAATTTCTTTTTGTGTGTAATAAAGAAGAGATTGGTGATACCATCTGGTCCGGGAGATTTATTTGGATTCAGCTGGTTTATAACTTCGATAATTTCCTCCTCCGAAAAATCCTTATCTAGTTCTGTCCAACTTTCATCTTGTTGAAATTTCCAATGTTTTAGCATGTCGATGTGTTCTCTTGGAGAATCTGGTTTGAGATCATATAGAGTTTTATAAAAATTGAAAAATTCATTTTCAATTCCCGTTTGGTCTCTAATGGTGACTCCTTCATCGTTTTTAATGGCATCTAGTTTGAAGTCCAAAGTTCTTTTTTTGATCTTTGCTGAGATGTATTTAAGAGAGGTTTCTTCGCAATAGTTTCGTAGATCTGATCTCATTTTCATATCGATTTTTTTTGAGTCTTTGATTGCCAGAAGTGCGTTGTATGCATAGTCTCTTAAATCCGATTGAAGAAGGTCTTTGAGATTATTTGTGATGGCTTTCGCGTTGTAGTCTCCTTGTTTTTGAAATTCTTGGTATAACAATTTAATTCTCGAAATTAGAGATTGCAGTTGATTGAAACCAAAAGAGCCAGGAAAATCAGAGTTGAGTTGGTTAGCGTCTTTTAAAATTGAGTCAACTTTTGCCAGCATGGGATTGGCTAGGATAGAGGTGTTTTTTAATTTCCATCTGTTCCTTTTAGATGATTGGAGAGTAGTGTTTAGCAAGAGGCCAGTGGATATGAAGTTGTGGTCAGACAACGGGGTTCCGTCAACTGAAGGAGGAATAATATTTTGGAAGTTGAGGTTACCGAAATCGATAAGGCTGTTTGATATGTATATCCTGTCCAATCGTCTTGTGATTGTTCTGGTGACTACTTGGTTTTGATCTTTGTGTATTCTCAAGAATGTGTGTTTCTTTTCTGGGTCCATATCTCGAAGGTTATTCGTAAATCTTATTGATTCGATGAGAGAAGCTAATTCGTCTGGATTCTCAGATTGACCTTCCTCGTTTAGATCGTTGAAATCTAGACAATTGAAGTCGCCTGCAATGATATCAATTTTTTCTGTCATAGTTAGGCAGAGGTCGTTATAAATTTTTCTGAGTTCCTCTGTGAAGCTCTTTCTTTTTTCTGGGTTTGCCGGGGCATATATGGCGAGTATTGAAATAGAGAGGCTATTAATACATATTTCTGCCAGTATGGCTCTACTTTCGATGATAATTTTGGGTGTGATTTTGATAGAGTTGTTGTTGTGATTGAGGATGCCAATGCCGTTACCTCTGCTTGAGACACTAATAATTGAACCGGGGAAGCTTAGATTGGCAGCTGTAAAGTCTGCGTTTAGTTCATTTACTAGTTCTCATAAGGATAGGTTATCATATAAAAATAAGGATTTTGATCCATACAACAACCCCAATATACTCCCTCTTTCCCCACCCCCTCCAGGAGTCGATCCCGCGACTGTTTTATGGGTCGAAAAATTCGACACCTGCAGGGTTCGAACCTGCGCCTCCGAAGAGAACGCCTTAGCAGGGCGCCGCATTAACCACTTTGCTAAGGTGTCATTTGATGATGAATTCCAAAATTTTTTGGCTGACTTCGATTTAAAAAAATTAAATTTTATTGTGCATTTAATTTATAATAAAAAAAGTTGTGATGGTTATATATTACCTATTAAAGATATTTTATTAATGAATTTGAAAATTGAAAAAAAAATTTTTATAGCTTTTTTTTTTATTAAAATATTATTTTTTTCATTAAAATTTTTAAATTATTTAAAAAAAAAAAAAAAAAATACTATTTTTAATTGGATATCGAATTATTCAATAATTCGGGTGTTTTGTAATTAACCGATTATTTTATTTTTTAATTTCCAAATTAAATTATAATAACAAAAAAAACTTTTTTTTTTTTTTTTTTTTTTTTTTTTTTTTTTTTTTTTTTTTATTTTTTTGATTTCTCTTTTTTTTTTAACCCCACTATACATTGATGATTTTATTAAAAAATTTAATAAATAAACCACCATCATCATCATTATCGTTTAAGAGTATTAGTGAATCATTTGTAATCAAAAACATCAATAAATATTATACCACTTCAACAAATTTAAATTTAAAGAATAACATATTATTTAATAATAGTGACAATAAAATGAGCATTGATAATAAGGAAAAAATCCGTGCAGGTTTAGAAGATCTCATGAAGAGAAGATTCTTCATTACTCAATCTTTTAGTATCTATGGTGGCCAAGCTGGTCTTTACGATTATGGTCCACCAGGTTGTGCTGTCAAAGCAAACCTTATCAACTTATGGAGACAACATTTTGTTTTAAATGAAGATATGTCCGAAGTTGATTGTGTTTCTGTAACACCTGAACAAGTTTTAAAGTTTGTATAAAAAAAACTAAAAAAAAAAAATTAAATAAATAAATAATATTAACAAATTTTTAATTACAATAAATTTATAGAGCATCTGGACATGTTGCAAAATTTGCAGATTTTATGGTTAAAGATGAAGTTACAAAAGCATTTTATAGAGCAGATCATATTTTAGAAGCACATATTCAAACATTATTAAAGGATACTAGTAAGATGAGTAAAGAACAAATTGAGGAATTAAATTTCGTATTGGCTAAAGCAGGTGATTACAATCAAGAGCAATTGAAACAAGCATTAAACAAATACAATGTCAAAGCACCAGAGACAGGTAATGCATTGACTGAACCATATCCATTCAATTTGATGTTCCAAACTCAAATTGGTCCATCAGGTTTATCTACTGGTTACCTTCGTCCAGAGACAGCACAAGGTATTTTCACCAATTTTGGTAAACTCTACGAATATAACGGTAAGAAGTTACCATTTGCCGCTGCACAAATCGGTAATGCCTTTAGAAATGAAATTGCACCACGTGCAGGTTTACTCCGTGTAAGAGAGTTTACAATGGCCGAAATCGAACATTTCGTTAACCCAAACAATAAAACCCATCCAAAATTCCAAGAGATTCAACACATTCAAGCAAACCTCCTCTCTTCAGACTCTCAAGATAAGAGTAGTGAGATCGAAGTTTGCACCTTTGGTGATGCCGTTCAAAAGAAACTCATCGACAATGAGACACTCGCCTACTTTATGGCTCGTACTCAACAATTCCTTCATACCGTCGGTATCAAACCACAAGGTCTTCGTTTCAGACAACATCAAAAGAATGAAATGGCTCATTATGCTCAAGACTGTTGGGATGCCGAGATCCTTTCATCCTATGGTTGGGTAGAATGTGTTGGTCATGCTGATCGTTCATGCTATGATCTCAAAGTTCACGCCACCGAATCTAAATCAAACCTCTCTGCCTACGAAGAGTTCAAAGAGCCACAATTTGTTGACATTGCCAAGGTTGTAGTTATGCCAGCTGCTATCTCAAAGAAACACAGAGCTGCTGTTTCACCAATTAAGAAATATTTAACTGAGCTCAAAGATGATCTTACCAAAGCATTGGAGATTCAAGAAACCATCACCAAGGATGGTCATTACAATTTAGTATTGGATGGTAATACCTACGATATCACCGCCGATATGGTCACCATTAGTAAGGCTCAAGAGAAGAAGAATGGTCATACTTTCTTCCCACACGTTATTGAACCATCTTTTGGTTTAGGTCGTATCATTTACTCCATTCTCGAACAAAACTTTTACACCAGAGAAAACGATGAACAAAGAGGTGTACTCTCATTACCAGCAATCATCGCTCCAGTCAAAGCATCCATCCTTCCATTGACCTCCTCTGATCGTATCGCTCCATTCGTTCAAACCATCTCAAAATCTCTCAAAGAGGTAAATATCTCCACCAAAGTCGATGACACTGGTAATGCTATCGGTAGAAAATATGCTCGTACCGATGAAATCGGTATTCCATTCGGTGTAACCATCGATTTCCAAACTATCGAAGATAACACTGTCACCCTTCGTGAACGTGATACCACCAAACAAGTTCGTATTCCAATCTCTGAATTATCATCAACCCTCAGAAAACTTTGTGATTTAACTGTTAGTTGGTCTGATATTTTAAAAACTTTCCCAATCTATGAAAATCAATCTGAATAAATAAAAAAAATAAAAAATTTCGAAAAAAAATCTAAATAACACAAAAGTTAAACATTTTCTTTTTTTTATTTTTTCGAATGAAATTCCTATTTTTTCGATTACATCAACGAGCTTTTATCTCCCAAAAAATCAAAAAAAAAAATTTTTAATATTTTAAAATGGGTGGTTTATTTGAAAAAAGAAGATATTTAATTTTTTTTTATTATAATTTTTTCATTTTTTTTTATTTTCGTTGGGGAATTTTGAATAAAAAAATAAATTTTGCCTTTTGGCCCAATAAAAATAATTTTTTTTATTCGTTGATTGAAAAGTTTTTTATTTTTTTCTACACAGATTTTTTTTAATAATAAACATAAGTTAAACATAAAAGTAAAATTATAGAAAAAAAAAAAAAAAAAAAAAAATTAAAAATGGTAATAAATAAAATTTATTTTTTTATTTCAATTTTTATATTTTTTACTTTAATAAATTGTCAAGTGGAATATCCGGTAGATCCAACAGGGAAATGTGAGCCATATATAGGAGATAGTCAGATAACAAAATGTTCTGAATTTCTCCCAAATATAAGTAAGTAATATTTTTGACAACAAATAATAATTAAAAAAAAAAAAAAAAAAAAAAATTAAAAAAAAAAAAAAAATAAAAAATAGATTCGATTTATATTTCAGCAAATTCATCTCAGAAAGATGCAATGAAAACATTGGATAGTTATTTTGGGTTACTTTCAGCAGTTGGAAATCAAGATTGTAAAGATTCATCACTTACTTATCAAACATTATGTTCAATGGTAAATATATATATATATAACATTAAAATATTTTAATTATTAATTATTTTAATTTTTTTTTTTTTTTTTTTTAAATCATTATTAATATTAATTCTCCACTTTTATAAAAAAAAAAAAAAAAAAAGTATTTAAAAGAATGCGAAACTTTTACAGACAATTCAACATTGAAAATAGTTTCAATACCAAAAAGGATTTGTAGAAATACATGTTTAAATGTAACGAAACTATGTAATATTCAGAGTTTATTCGATTGTAGTCAAAATGAACCAACAACAGGATTACCTTTATGTCCATTGAATTATACAGAGTATAATTTAACATTGGTTGGTGGTGATAGTAATTATCAATTACAATGTTACGCACCATTATCCAATGATAGTATTGAAGTACCAATTACAAATTTTTGTCCATACCCATTAATTTATATAAATTCAACTGATCATTCAGCTGATGAAGATAGAGGATATATGTTTGTTTCAGCTAATTCAAATTGTGTAGTTCCAAATCCAGTGCCTCTATATACACCTAAACAATGGGATCGATTATATAATTTATCAAATTCATTAGCGGTATTATCATGTGTTGGAACTTTGTTCCTATTGATTACATTCAATGTTTTAAACAAAAAAATCAATAGATTCGATAGAATAAATGCACTTTTCAATGGATCGGTTTTTATGATGTCCTTATCTGGTGTTATCATTTTATTTGCAGGTGGTCCAAGAGCATTAATTAAAGATGGTGGGGCTCGTATTTCAGTTTGGGAGGATCCACTATGTTCAGCAACAGGCTTCATTTTTCAATCATTTTCAATTTCTGCAATTTTATTTTGGGTTGTAATGGCTTTCGAAATATGGTATAAAATTAAATACTTTACTAAAAAATTGGATTTAAAAAAATATTATATACCATTTATTATTTTAGTAGCTTTAGTTTTTAGTATTATACCTTTAGCAACTAAAAATTATAGAATGATTAGAGGAAATATGCAGTATGTTTAAATTAATTAATAATAATTATAAACAATAATAATAATAAGAATAATAATAATAATAATAATAATAATAATAATAATAATAATAATAATAATAATAATAATAATAATAATAATAATAATAATAATAATAATAATAGTAATATTAATAGCTTTTTTATTTTTTAATTTTTATTACTTTTATATTATAGTTGTTGGGTACATACAACAAAGTTACAAAATTCATTATTTTGGATACCATTAGGTATTGCAATTACAATTGGTACAGTATTTATTGGTTTAGTTATGTTTGAAATTCATAGAATTGTTAGTGCAAATTCTAAAGGTGGAGTATTAAAATTAGAGATTAAATCGATTTTGAATGTTGCATTAATTTATTTGACATTCATTTACTTGTTTGCATTTAATTTCTATATGAATGGTCAAGAGGGTGTAGTGTATGGACAAATTGAATCATTCTATCAGTGTACACTTGAAAATGATCCTTCAGAATGTACGATTCAAGGTCCATCGATTGGATCGCTTGGTTTCTTTATTTTTTGTATTAGAATATATGGTGTCTATTGTTTCATACTCCAAGGTTTAAATTTTAGAGCTTATAATATTTGGGCAGAATCCATTTTCTTTAATAATAGTATTGTATCATTTATTAAAAAGAGTGTTTTCAGTTTTGATAGTTCAAACACTGAAAGTGGAACTTCAACCACTGCTTCAGCGACAAATAAAAAAAGTTTTAATGTTGATTCAGCTTTTTCAAAGAATAATGAATCTGATGACGAGGATGATTATGATCCTTATAAAAAATCAAATAATCAAATTAGTTTAAAAGAAATTGAAATTTCCAAAAATTAATTTCAAAAGCTATCTTTTTTAAAAAAAAAAAAAAAATAAAATGTTGAAAAAAATTTTCGAATAATAAACTAAAGATATCTTATTTTTCAAAAATTTTTTTTTATTATCTAAAATTTTTTTTTTTTTTTTTTTTTTTTTTTTTTTTTTCATAATTTTGTGAAATTAAAAATTTATTCTACATAAAAATTATGCAAAAGTTTGACGCATTCCTTGTATATTCATATTTACCATTATTACCTATAGTATATAATCCATTTATATATTTATATGATAAAAATATAACATTGGGTAGAGGAAAAAAAGCTGATGTGTATGTATATAAAATGTGGAGAGTTTTGTTTATTTATTAGTAAAAAACTATTTTACTAATTATAAACATTTCTATTTATTATTTTATTTTTTTATTTATTATTTATTATTTATTATTTATTATATTTATTATTTATTAGAGAATTCTTTTCAAAGAGTACATCAAGAGATCATTCATCAATCACTGTGGTGGTAAATGAAACTGGTGAAAAAGAATACTTCATAGAGGATTCTGATACCTTGAATGGTACATTTATAAATAGCATTAAAATTGAGAGTAAAACCAAATTAAGTCACAATGATAGAATTAGATTTGGTAGTGCATCTTCTGAAATTAGATACACATTTAAATTAAACTCTAAACTATCAATAGAAAATATAAACATTTTTAAATTTTTAAAATCCCTAGAAACCGATAAGGAAAAATTAAAATCTCATCCACTTTCAAAATTATTTACACCTTTATTAATTGCATCATCATCTTCTAAATCAAATAATGAGGATGATGATTTAATTTTATTAGAAAAAGATAATAAAGTTAATACTAGTATTAATAATAATAATTCAGTAATAAAAAAAAATAATTCTGAATATGAAAAAACTAAATTAATAGATAGTGGATCAACTTTAAATAAATCTACAATAAAAAAACCAATAACAACAAATGCCACCAAATCAACTACAAATAAAAAAAGAAAGCATGAAGAGGTTCGGGAAAAAGACCAAGAAGAAGATAATGAGGAAGATGTGGTTCAGGAAAAAGACAAAGAAGAAGAAAAACATGAAATATTTGAAAAAGATTCATTGGTTCAATATAAATTAACAGATAATTCTTGTGAAATTGGCACAGTGGTTTCTTTTAGTAAATATAAAAACTCTTATTTGGTTCAAAGGTAATTAGATGTCTATTATTATTATTATTATTATTATTATTATTATTATTATTACTATTATTATTATTATTATTATTATTATTACTATTATTATTATTATTATTATTATTATTATTATTATTATTATTATTATTATTATTATTATTATTATTATTATTATTATTATTATTATTATTATTATTATTATTATTATTATTATTATTATTATTATTATTATTACTATTACTATTATTATTATTATTATTATTATTATTATTATTATTATTATTATTATTATTATTATTATTATTATTATTATTATTATTATTATTATTATTATTATTATTATTATTATTATTATTATTATTATTATTATTATTATTATTATTATTATTATTATTATTATTATTATTATTATTATTATTATTATTATTATTATTATATTGTTATTAATATTATTATTTATTTGTTTATTTCAAAGCGAATCAAATAAGAAATACAAAATTAATAATGGAGAAATAGAGAAAGCATGGGTGAAAAAATTAGAGTTTGAAAATGTTAAAACTAAATCCAGAGTAAGGGTGTTTTATAATGAAAAGTGGTATCGAGGAATAATTCTCGAAAAAAGATGTAATCCACCTGGAGGAAGATTAAAATATGAATACTTTGTGCGGTTCATTGATATTAAGCAACCTCATATATGGATTGGGGGTTCAAAAATATTTAAGGAATAAATAAAATAATTTTTTTTTCACTTAAAATGTTAATATTTTTTTTTAAAAATATAAATACAAAAAAAAAAAACATTGAAAATAATGTCACATAAAATGCATTTTTTACACAATTCTCAAAAAAGGAAGTTACCTTTAATATAATATTAAATTGGGGATAAAAAAAAAACTTATTTTAATATGAGGCAATTTTTTTTAATTAATTTGGAAAAACAATTAAAAAATGTTGTGGGATAAAAAAAACATATTATGAGACAGTTAATATCTATATATTTATTGGACCCCATTCGACCAAAATTAAATTAAAATAAAAATTTTAAAAAAAAATAAACAAAACAAATAAAAAAAAAGTTATAAATAACAATAATTTTTTTCTATGTACATTAATTTTTAATTATTTATTAAAATTGTTTTGTTTTTTATATAGAATTCTAGGATGGTATAAATGGAAACTATAATTAATTTTTTCTTTTACATATTTGTATAATTATTGTGTAGTATTAACAACAAAAAATAACAATAATAGTAATAAAAATCTTAAATTGATTATCATGCAAAAGTATTTTTTGGATCTAAATGAGAAAGAAACTATTTTGGTTTTTTTTTTTTTTTCACGTTTTTAATATTAAAAAAATAGATATTTAGTTTGAGGGTGTAATGTTTGAGTTCAAATATAATTGTTGACGTTGTTGTTTTTGTTGTTGATTTTGTTGTTGTTGGTGTTGTTGTTGGTGTGCTGAATCAATATTTAAATTTAATTGATTAGACACCATACAATTATTCGAGGATGATAGCATCAGTGGACTATAAATTGTAAAATCACCAAAACACTTGTTTAAGTCATTTGGAAATAATGGGTTTGGTAATGAGGAGGAAATCGGAGTTTGTTGTGTTGATGTGGAATCATTAGAAATATTATTATTATTATTATTATTATTATTATTATTATTATTATTATTATTATTATTATTATTATTATTATTATTATTATTATTATTATTATTATTATTATTATTATTATTATTATTATTATTATTATTATTATTATTATTATTATTATTATTATTATTATTATTATTATTATTATTATTATTATTATTATTATTATTATTTTTTGGAGAGTTTGTTAAATTTTCAAGGGAATCAATATTATCAAAACCTTCTAAACCTTCAAAGCTACTACTATTTGATAGTTGTTTAATATCATATGAAACAAGTCCACCAAGATTATTACTACTTGTATTAGTACTACTATTACTAATGTTGTTTTCTATATTATTGCTATTTACATTATTATTACAATTAGTATTGGTATTATTACTATTGTTATTGTTTGAAGATTTGTCATCAGAGTTTAATTTGACCGAATCATCAACTCCGCCCTTATTTTCGTTATCATTACTGGAGTTCATATTATTATATTGTTGTTGTAAATTTAGAAAGTGTTGAATAGGAGCTTGTGGTTGATTGAACGCATTAAAGTTTTGATGAATTGAAAAGTTTTGTTGCATTTGTAAAAGTTGTTGGTTTTGAATTTGTTGATTTAATTGTTGCTGTTGAGGGCTTTGTTGTTGAATTATAAGTTGTTGGGCTAATAGTTGTTGTTGATGAAAAAAATTATTTGTATTTAAATTATTTTGACAATTTAGATTATTGATATTACCATTGGTATTCCCGTGTGTATTGTTATTCCCTATATTATTATTATTATTATTATTATTATTATTATTATTATTATTATTATTATTTTCACTGTTATTATTATTATTTCCACTATTATTATTATTATTATTATTATTATTATTATTATTATTATTATTATTATTATTATTATTATTATTATTATTATTATTATTATTATTATTATTATTATTATTATTATTATTATTATTATTATTATTATTATTATTATTATTATTATTATTATTATTATTATTTCCACTATTATTATTATTATTATTATTATTATTATTATTATTATTATTACTATTATTATTATTATTATTATTATTATTATTATTATTATTATTATTATTATTTTGGTTATTTTTAGAAAATATATTTGACTTTTCAATCCATTGCTTAAATCTAGGATCGGTTGAACTTAAAGCTTCGAGGGGATTTGCCAAAGCATTTTTAATGAAGCATAAGGTGTGTTTATTTGATTTTGTGGCTTCACCCCCTGTAAAATCTCCACATGACTGATAAATCATACTAGGAATGTTTTCAATGAATATTGCCTCGTAAAAGGTTGGACATTTCTTAAGATGCAAAGTCATCTCCACTTTATCACCATCCAATAGGTTGATATCAACTGATGTCACATCGTCGAAAAACATTTCCATCTTTGTTAAAGATTTTCCATTATTAAAAATTTCCCACATAAACTTTCTCTCTGTATAAGAGAAACGAGCAACTAAATCACCACAAAAACTTGAAATTTTTTCCCAATTTCCAATCTTCATTGAGATTGATGGTAAATCAGAAAATTTATAAACTTGTGGTGATATATTATTATTGTTGCTATTACTATTATTTGTGTTATTACCAATATTTGTAATGCTATTGTTATTATTAGTGTTACTATTATTGTTGTTGTTATTATTGCTAATATTATTTGAAGTATTTGTCTTATTATCTTTGTCTGATGGCTCAATTGTTGGAGAATGTGTTGATGACGAAATAGAATTGTTTGTTGATTGTTGTGACTGTTGTTGTTGTTGTTGTTGTTGTTGTTGTTGTTGTTGTTGTTGTTGTTGTTGTTGTTGTTGTTGTTGTTGTTGTTGTTGTTGTTGTTGTTGTTGTTGATGATGTTGATGTTGTTGTTGTTGATCACTATTATTTGGTAAAATAGATCTTGGTGATTTTGAATAAATTATTTGATGGGAGGGTGAGCCCACTATATTTTGATTAGGATGTTGAAATTGAACAAATGTATTGGTTTGAGGATTAAAGACCATTTGAGGTTGGTCATTGTTACTGTTATTATTACTATTAGAATTACCATTTAGATTTAACATTTGTGGGGATATGAATGGAGTTATAATTCTTTGGGATGAATAGAATGGACCACCAATAAGAGTTGGAGAAGATAAATAGGATGCTGGGATCTTTGCACCAGGATGTTTTAGTTTAATATGCATTTTCAAAGCACCCTCAGTTCCATATGATTTATTACAAGATGGTAAATAGCATTTGAATCCTCTTTCAATCTCCGATGCAGTTCTTCTGTGACGTTTTTTCATTGAGGAGTCCATTGTTGTTGTTGATTTTCTTCGTCTGCTACCATCGAATGGTCCACCCTCATCCATTTCATCATCTAATTGATCTGATCCTAAGGGTGGTGAGTTACTTGGTGAAGAAGATGATGATTGGATACCATTATTTGAATTAAAAGCCTCATTTGTATTATCTGTATTATTATTATTATTGATATTGTTGTTATTGCTATTATTGTTGTTGTTGATATTGTTGTTATTGATATTGTTGTTGATATTGTTATTATTAATACTATTATTATTATTATTATTATTATTATTATTATTATTATTATTATTATTATTATTATTATTATTATTATTATTATTATTATTATTATTGTTATTGTTATTGTTATTGTTATTATTATTATTGCTATTATTAACATTGTTCCCATTATTTAAAAGTTGACCATTAAATAAAAGGTTGTTATTATTATTTTGTAAAAATAGACCATTATTTTGGAGTTGACTAAAATTTGAAATTTGACCATAATTATTATTCATCATATTAAACATTAATTCTTGGTTACCCAATTGAGAGTTTTCCATAGAGTTTGGATTAAAATTAGAAGAATCCTATTAAAAAAAATAGATATTTTGTTGTGTTGGTAAAAAAATTTTATGGAGGGTTTTTTTTTTTTTTTTTTTTTTTTTTTTTTTTAAAACCACGTAAAATATATAGTATTAATACAAACATTTTCCAATAGATTGCTCGAGTTCAAGTCTTTATTTTCAGGACACATTAAAACATCGCCACTATTTTGTAGTATATTATCACTATTTTCAAAGGATGTTGCAGTAGATGATGGATTTTGTTCAAATGCTTCATTGTTATTTATGTTATTACTGTTGCCACTATAATTAATATTGCTACTATTCATATTATTTGGTTTTAATCCTATTACATTAGGAGTTGTACTTATACTTTGGCTTTGTGGAAACAATGGGTTGTTATTATTCTGTAATTGTGATGTATTTGGTGTTATATATTGTGGTAACACTGATGAAAAGCCATTTAAACCGTTAAAGCTATTGTTGTTATTGTTTGGATCGGGTATATTAAAAGTATTTTGCGCATTCATAGTATTATAGTTCATATTTGTATTGCTGTTATTATTGATATTGTTACTATTATTATTAGTATTATTATTATTATTATTATTATTATTATTATTATTATTATTATTATTATTATTATTATTATTATTATTATTATTATTATTATTATTATTATTATAAATTTGGTTCGATACAATGTTCATTTCTGGCAATGTATATCTTTTGTTGTTGATTATAATAGTAAGATTGAATTTATTAAAGCTATATTTTAATTTCGATTATATTTGATTATTATTATTATTTTTATCTATTATTTATTATTATTATTATTATTATTATTATTATTATTATTATTATTATTATTATTATTATTATTATTATTATTATTATTATTATTATTATTATTATTATTATTATTATTATTATTATTATTATTATTATTTATATTATTGTCTATTAATAATTACTATTAATTATATTGTATATTATTATTTTATTTTTTTGAAATTTGGATGGGTTATAAAAAAAAAAAACTTTTAGTCAACCTTGATTTTATAAAAAATATAAAAAATAAAAACAGAATACAAAAAATAATAGTAATAATTAATTAGTGCGGTTTTTTTATTTTTTATTGTTTTGAACTACGATGAATAAAAAAAATAAAAAATTTTTACTTAAAAAAGTGATGAATTTTTTTTTGAAAAATTAAAAAAAAAAAAAAAGTAATAATAATTGACTTACCTAGTATGAAGATCTTTTCTACTTTAAATTTTTCTATTTTTTTGTTATTTTTTTTGTTTTTTATTTTTTTTTTTTTTTTTTTTTTTTTTTTTTCTCTTCAAATTATTTCTTTCCCAAAAAAAAAAAAATTGAAAAAATAAAAATAAAAAAAAATTTCTTTTTTTTTATTTGTCAATATAAATATATGTCAGTAAAAGAATCTCTTTTTTTTAAAATAATTTAGTTTTTTTGAGTGAAAACAGAAAATAAAAATAATAATAAATTAAAAAAGAAAAAATAAAAAAAAATAAAAAGAAAATTTTTTAAAAGAAAAAACTTTTTTTATGTGATTTTAAATATTTAAACAACACAACAAAGTTTAATTTTCCAAATTTGGTATTTTTGATAGTAATAAATTTTTAAACGTTATTGATATTTTTTTTTTCAATAAAACAAAATAATAAAAAAAAAAAAAAAAAAAGCTACCCCACAATTATGATAGAAGTCGGCGAGTAATTACATATAGTATTAGAATAATTACATGTAAAAAACAATGAAACCGTGAATTAAAATATATTATTGTTTTTTTTCTCTTTTTTTATTTAAAGTACAAATAAGATGACGATAAAACATAAAGCAATATTTTTTTAGAGGAAAAAAAAAAAAATAGTTGAATATCAACAAGAAATAGAAAAAAATAAAAAAATAAACAAATTAAAAAAATCACGCAAAAACTATTGCAATAAATATGCTTTTCTGTATTTCCGATAGAATAGATAAAGACAAAAAAATAAATAAAAAAAATAAAAAGAAAAACAATAGAAAAAAACAAAGCCACACAGGTAATTGAAACACAAAACTTTGCTTTATTCGTTACAACCAGAATGTTTTTTTTTACAATCTATTGACATTATAGGTGGGTTCAAAAATTATGGGTTTTCTTTGTAATAATGAATTTGTTTTATGGTAAAAGGGATTAAAAAAAAATTCAATTCTGACTAATATCTGAGAAAACACAGATCTTTTTCTTTTTTTTTTTTTCAATGATGAGTGGTATATGTATGTATGTGTGTGTGTGTGTGTGTGGTGTGTGTATGTATGTATGTGTGTATGTATGTGTGTATATAAATATGAGTGTGTATATAAATATATATATATTTATATTTATATAAATATATATATATATTATATATATGGTGCACCTAGGGTAATTTTTTTTTTTTTTTTTTTTTATTTTTGGGAATTTTATATTTTAAAGTATTATACTTTTGAAAAGAAAAACAATTTTACCCATTTCAAATTTTTGGTATGAATATATTTTTAAAATAAATTTATCGATTTGAAATGATATAAATTTTTTTTAATTCTATTTGATTTGCTGAACAAATTTAAATTATTGTTTGTAAAAAAATTTAAGAAAAAAAAATAAAAAAACAAGAAAATAATAAAAAAATAATTATCATAATTTACTTTTTTATTTCTGTTTAATTATATTATTTAAATTTATTATAGTTTGTTATTTATTTATTCTCTTTCTTTAATAATTAGGATTGATTAATTATAAAAACTATAAATAGATTTTGTGATGGTTATGATGATGACCACCAAATTAAATGAAATAAAATATTATTATTTTCACTTTAATGAAAAAAAACAAGTAATTAAAATAAAAAAAATATAAAAAAAAAAACAAGGTTTTTTTTTGTTTTTTTTTTTTTTTTTTTTTTTTTATCTTGGTGCACACCTTTTTAATTTATTTACTATACTACATATAAAATTATAATGTATTGGTACTAATTAAATGAACAAACTCTTTGAAGATGAAGAGTAAACAATATCATAAAAAAAAAAAAAAAAAAAAAAAAAAAAAAAAAAAAAAATAAAAATCATCCGAGTTACTGAGTATGTGTCGAGCATAATAAAAAAAAAAAAAAAAAGAAAAAAAAAAAAAAAGAAAAAAAAAAACAATTATATAAAGTAAAACAATGCGAGAGGGTGGTGTATGTATGTGTGAGAATATAGAGGGGTTGTGGTGTGTGTGTGTGTGATGAATTAATTAAACACGCATGGACATACATAATAATATACAAATAATAGTGATTCCATATGTGTATATGTTGTTATAAAATGATAATACTATATATGTATATATGCGATAGCCATACCACATTACTGGATGGGTGTGTGTTTGAAAGTGGGTTAAAATGTGTGGTGATGTGAATAGTGTTATATATTTGTCTATATATATTCTCTTTTTTTTTTTAACTTATTTGCTGCGCACATCGAATTAAAAATAAAAATATTTATTTTTGGAAAAATATAACAAAAGATGGTATTGATGATAATAATAATAAATAATAATAATATAGTTGTTTTATAATTATTATTATTATTATTATTATTATTATTATTATTATTATTATTATTATTATTATTATTATTATTATTATTATTATTATTATTATTATTATTATTATTATTATTATTATTATTATTATTATTATTATTATTATTATTATTATTATTATTATTATTATTATTATTATTATTATTATTATTATTATTATTATTAAACTCAATAAGAAAATATCGTTATTGTCGATTAACTGGCGGTAAAAGAAATCAAAAATTTAATGATTCGAAGATTATGAACAATATTACTAATATTCTAACAAATAACATCACCATCATCATCAACTTTAAATTTTTTTTTTTTTTTTTTTTTTTTTTTTTAATTTTTTGAATTTATTATAAAAGTAGTGTGTATTGTCATACCATTGGAATGGTAAAATAAGAATAAAATAATTGCCAAACTAATAGTAGACGATAAAAGAGTTTTAATTGGAGAAAAAAAATAATAAATAACATAAAAAAAAAAAAAGTAAATAGGTATCTCTTTAACCATCCCCATAAATTATTTGAAATTAATGTTATCAAATATAATAACAATAATAAAAAGGAAAAAGAAAAAAGAAAAAAAATATATATGAATCTAGATATAAATTGTCCATAGAACACACCAGGTTTTTTTTAAAAAAAAAAAAAATGTGGGTGACTAAAAATAGAACCAAATATATTATTATTGAAATTGAAAATGTGGGATAAAAAATGAAATTGATCTGAGATCAAGATTGGCATTATGATAATAGTTTAAAACAAACATAAAAGGTTTTTTTTTTTTTTCTCTTTGGTGGTGTTGGAAAAAAAAATTTATGTGTGTTTTGTTGGACATAAAATAATAAAAAAGCTTACCTAAAACACCAAATTTAAAACTGTTAAGGGCAGCAGTTAAATTTATTATGTATATAAAATAAAAGTAAATTAGTATTTTTTTTTTTTTTTTTTGAAATAATTTAGTAAAAAAATTTTAAAAGACAAGTATTAATATTTTTTTGATCCACATATTTCCTATTACAAATTTCAAGGAGATTAAAAGGTGGAACAAAATAAAAAAAAATAAATAAAAAATTTTAAAAAAAAAGATAAAAAAATAAAAAAAAAACAAAAAAAAAAAAAATTCTTTTTTTAATATAAATTATGTTGTTATATACTTGTACTTCTATATGAATAATTTTTTTTTTTTGTTTTTTTTTTGTTTTTTTGAAGTTTTTTTTTTTTTTTTTTTTTTTTATTATTATTTTTGAAAATGGAAGTGTATATACACAATATAAAAAAAAAAATAATAAATCAAAAAATAAATTTAAAAAAAATAAAAAAATAAAAAAGAGAATAAAAATGGTTTTTTTTTTTTTTTTTGACTTTTTTTTTTAATACAAATGAACTTGTATGGTTTAAAAATATTAAAAATAATAAATTTTTTTTTTTTTTTTTTTTTTTTTTTTTTTTTGTGATCCAATGATATTACTCATTTATTAAAAAGGAAAAATAAGTTGTGGTAAAAAATTTCCTATTTCTTTGCTTTTTTTTTTATTATTATTTTTTTTTTTTTTTAATTAAAGGAAATTGTATTTATAAAAAGCCAGTTGAATACACATACATATATAGAATTAATTTTAAAAATTTTAAAAAAATATAAAAAATAAAAATAAATAAATAAAAAAAAAAAAAATAAAAAAAAAAAACCAAACAATGAAAAAGAGAATAAAAAAATAATAATTTTTTCAAAAAAAAAAAAATAAAAAATAAAAAAAAAAAATTATATATAGATCTACAATTGCCAAATTAATTCAAATAAGTTGTTATAACATTTGTATTAATATTGCTATCACTATATATTTATAAATATATTGCTATTATTATTAAATATTATTATTAAAATCAATAGGTTAAACAGTTTTTGTTTTTTTTTTTAAAATTTTAAAAGAATAACATTGAAACATTCAATCTTCCCCGAAAATGGTTTATTCTTTTTTTTTTTAAAAAAAACTTGTTTAATAAAAAAAAAAATTTGTTTATTAAAAAAAAAAAAAAAAAAAAAAAAAGCGGTGATCCAATTAATTGAATCATAGTTTCAACAATTGTGTTTCGTCATAAAGTTTGGATTATTATTATTATTATTATTATTATTATTATTATTATTATTATTATTATTATTATTATTATTATTATTATTATTATTATTATTATTATTATTATTATTATTATTATTATTATTATTATTATTATTATTATTATTATTATTATTATTTTTATTACTATTATTATTTATTATTAAAGAAAATACATAATGAAAAGTATTATTTGGTGATCATCAAAACCATTTACCTTTTCATTAATGAAAAAAAAAAATATATATATATATGAAAACAAAAAGACAGTTATTATTTAAATTAATCTATGTTATATAATAGTTTTGATTAGATTATATTGATTGTATTGAAGATGTGTATTTTATCCATTAAAAATTTATTTTTTTTTTTTTTTTTTTTTGGTATTTTTTTTTTTTTTCAAAGGGCATTTTAAAAAATTTTAAAATTTTTTGAAAGGACGTGCCCGTTTTTTTATTTTTTTATTTTTTTCACTGCGCTTGTGTTTTTTTTTTTTTTTTTTTTTTTTTCTTCAACCATTTATCACATTGTTATTTAATTTTTTTTTTTTTTTTTAACTTTTACATTATTCCATTTTACCGTTACTATTATTATTATTATTATTATTATTATTTTCATTTATTATTTTAATTTTTTTTTTTTTTTTAATTTCATTATTATTTTACAATTAAACAAAAAATAAATAATTTGATGATAAAAGATTTTGTCAAAACAATTATAACCAAAATAATTATATGTAAAAAAATAATAATAATAAAAAACAAAGAAAAATAAATGTTGTCATTACCTTTGGGAGATAGAATTTTTATTTGATCTTTTAAAAAAAAAAAAAAAAAAATTGAAATACAATATAAAATAATAATAAAAGATTAATATTATTGTATAAAAAAAGAAAAAAATATAAAAAAAAAACAAAAAAAAACGACCAGACTTTTTTTTTTTTTTTTATATATTAATTTTCAAAATTCGATTGGATATTTAAATCAAAAAAAATAAAAAAATATAAAAACAATAATATAAAAAAAAAATAAAAAAATAAATAAAAAAAAAATATAAAAATAAAAAATGAAGAGTATAAAATATATAAATTAATTGAAATGTGATTAGAAATTTGTAAAACAAAACCAAAAATATATAAATTTTTTTTTTTTTTATTTTTTTAATTCCACCATAAAAGCCCACATATGAGCAAAAGTTATAACATTAAAAAAAAAAAAAAAAAAAAAAAAAAAAAAAAAACCATTTTTAATAAAAAGTAAGTTGGAATAATAAAAATATTGAGAAATAATGTGCCTTTATAAAAAAAACCAACTCCCATCAGATTCACATTATCCTTTTAAGGATAAACTTGATACTTTTAAAAGGCACATTTAATTTTGATTATTAAGAAATTATTTAATTGCACTAATTATTTGGTTTTTTATTTATTAATTACAATTCTTTTTTATAAAAAAAAACATAAAAACATTGAAAAAACGATTTTTAATAAATAATTGGAAAGAAAAAAAAAATATATATATATATAATAATTGATTTAAAAAAAAACTACACAAAAGGAGTGACACCTTTTTCAAAAAAAAAAAAAAAACATTAATATATTCCAAAAAATGCAAATGAAAAAAAAAAAAATTTTAAAAAATATTTAAAAAAAAAAAAAAAAAGTTTTGAGATGT
>CM069766.1:2927500-2942500 GCA_036169595.1 Dictyostelium firmibasis
ATGCCAGAGTGCATAGATAAATCTTTCCTTTCTCTGACATTGTATAAGTAATTGAGCATATAATTTCTCCTGTTTTGTAATTAATATATTTGTTTTTTCATTTTCTAATAACCTTTTTTTTTTTTTTTTTTTTTTTTAAAAATTGTATTAGTGTACAGTACTAATTTTATCATTTATTTTTTATTTTTTTCTTGTTTTTACCTTTTTTTTTATTATTTCATCTTTTTTTTTTTTTTTGTTTTATTGATAATACTTATTCGAATTGGATAAACCAAAAAAAAAAAAAAAAAAATCTATTTATACCCAACCAATTTTTAAAAAAAAAGTGATAAAAATGATTTATATATTAAAAAGGAATTTTTCATATTTGGAAATATTTATAATTTACTAGATAACTACTACTTTTAGAAAAATCTAAAGAAAAAAAAAGGGTAATAATTATTTTTTTTTAATCAAAATCCTAATATGGTAAAACTATAGTTGGTGTCATCTCAACTAAAATTTCCAAATTTGTAGTTTACTCAGTCTTTATTATGTTTAACCCACCCCCATCATACTGCTATTGAATAATATTAATATATATGGCAATAGTTAAAATAGAGATAATTGGAAATTTATTGAAAAATATTTTTATTATTATTATGGATTGGAACTAATAAAATAATAAATAAAAGGATTAATAGAAACAACAGTTGTATATCTTTTATTAATTATATTTTATACTCTTAATAAAATTATTTTATTATTATTATTGCTTTGTAGTTTGGCATTGATTGAAAATAGAATTTTTAAATACTTGAGACATAATACCTTGTACTTGTTCTATAGTGACCTTTGAACTAAAAAAAATAAATAAAAAATAATCAATAATCAATAATCAATAACCAACACCAAATTAATTTGAAAAACTAAAGGAGAAAAAAAAAAAACAAATTATTTTGTTACATACCTATCTTTGCTAACTTTTGAAAGTAAACTTTCTTCTTTCTTTTTATCTAAAATACTTGATCTTGAATGACTGAGTTGAGTTTCAGCTTGTTCTAATTTCTCACTAAGATCATTAATTTGACCTGTAATATAATCACGATTCTAAATAATAATAATAATAATAATAATAATAATAATAATAATAATAATAACAATAATAATAATAATAATTATAATAATAATTATAATAATAATAATAATAATAATAATAATAATAATAATAATAATAATAATAATAATAATAATAATAATAATAATAATAATAATAATAATAATAATAATAATAATAATAATAATAATAATAATAATAATTATAATAATTATAATAATAATAATAATAATAATAATTGATTAGAATCAATAATAATAATAATAATAATAAAAATAGAATGAGAAAAAAAAAAAATAATATTTTATAAATAGTTACACTGAAAATTGGGGATGAAGAAAGAGTATTAACCCAATACTTGTTCCAAAGTTTATCGAGTAATTGTTGATCTAAAGATGATTTAAAGTAGGTGATCTCTAAAGAATAATATTGTTTACAATGTACACCAAAATCTTCAATCTTTGATAATGGAATTGATTGATATTCTGATGGACCTTCATTAGGTGGTTTATAACCTTGTGGGTATGTTCTAAATGCACCAATCTCAACTTTACCTGCTGAAACTGTACGTGTTGGATCAATCTATATTATATAAATATTTTAAACTATGTATAAATAATATAATAATAAATAGTAATGAACAAATAAATAAAATAAATTACTTACAACAATACCTAACCATGGTTCAGAATATTGTTGATTTACTGATTGAGTACCAACATCAATACCAGATAACCAACAACCATAACCTGGATGACTGTGATACCAACCTAAAGCATTTTCGAGTCTACCAGTTTGTTTAATTAATTCAAGATATTCCACCATATATTCATAGGCTTCAACTTGTGCATTTACTCTTGTCTCTGTACCCTCTACTGGTAATGCAAATGAATCCATAATGATCATTGTATTATTTTCAACTTTACCCATTAACATACCCATAACCTCTAATTTACCACCAGATCTAGCATGCATAACCATCTTTAATAATGCAATTGCTGATATTTTAACATGTTTAAAGTAATGTGGGCTAATGAATTGGTTGTTAAAAATTATTTAATTATTATATTTAGTTGAACAAATTTAAATTTAAAGAAGGAAATAATTAGTATTTAATTATAGAAATAAAAATATGAGGTGAGGAAATGAAATAAATAATTAACCATACTCTTTTGACCATGGTTTTGATTGTAAAAATTGTTGATATTGTTGTGGGTCATATTTAAATAATTGGTCATTATCTATAGTTTGAATGTTATTTTCAAGTTCAAATGTTTTTAAAGCATCTGCTGCTCCACTTTTTGACATTTTATTTTATATAGATATATATATAAGGGACTTGTATATATGTATTATTGGTATTTTATTTTTTTTTTTTTTTAATTAAAATTTAAAAATAAAAAAAAAATCAAATTAAAAATTTTTTTTTTTTTGATTTTTTTTGATTTTTTTTTTGAAAAAAAAAATTTCCACATTATTTAAAGAACTTCATATGAGAAATAATAAGGAACTCTAAGAAAAAAAATTATTTTAAAATGTTTTTTTATTTTATTTTTATTTTTTTTTTTTTTTTCCAATCTTTTTTTTTCATTTCTTGCCAAAACAACGAAATAAGAATCATACAATTATAATTGTAATATAAAAGAAACAAAAAAAAAAAAAAAAAAAAGTTAAAAAAATTAAAAAAATAAAAAAAAATAAAATAATAACTTAAAATTCAAAAAAAAAAAAAAAATAATAAAAAAAAAAAAAAAAAAATATTAAAAATTAATAAAATTATTTATTGTTGCTTTACACAACTATAAATTTTTTTTATTTTTTTTATTTTTTTTCATTAACTTCATCCAATTTATTTTTTTATATATACATATTTATTTTTTTTTCTATTTATATTAAAATAATTTATATAACAATCAATATTAAAAAAAAAAAAAAAAAATAAAAAAAAATGAACAACAAAAGATCAATTTATCAAAACAATAAAAATGATCCCTCACCATTTGGTAGACCAAATATTAGTACAAATTCTTTCAATCAAGATTTATCAATTTTGAGTACTGTTAATTCTTATCCTAATAATAAAACCAATAATACCAATAATAAAATCAGTTCACCATTATCATCAACTTTATTATCATTTTCCTCATCATCATCATCATCGTCATCGTCATCGTCATCGTCGTCATCGTCATCATCACCATCATCATCATCATCATCATCATCACACTCACAGTCAATACAAGATTTAATGAATTCCCCACTCCCTCACAAAAGATCAGGTTATACCAATCCAACAGGTTTTCCTCAATCATCTTCATCTTTGTTTTCACCACCATTACCAACACTAATAACTCAAAATCCATTATCAACAAATGTAAGCAGAACTACCAATACCACTACTACTACTACTACCACTACTTCACCATTTAAAACAAGGGAATTCGATGCTCAACAACCAATGGCCCGAAATAAAAATTATAGTTTTGTACCCAAATCTACCCCAAATACAACAACCACGACAACAACCACTACTACCACTACCTCTCCACCCAATACCAATATTTTTAATAACGATATCCAAATAAAAAAAAATTATAATAATTATTATGTTTATAGTAATTATAATAACCACAATAATAAAACTTCTAATAATAACAATTTAACAAACAAATCAAAAGTAATTGAAAAAGAAGAAGTTTATAAACAAGAAACCACAACACAAGTCTTTTTACCAGATGAGATTGACCCATCCTATGCATTGATATTACAAATGATGCAGGAAGATCTTTTGGAAAATGATGATAGAGAAGTTGCTAAAAAGTTGGATGAAACCTATTATTCGTCGTATGACAGACCAACTAGATCCACACCAACCAATTCTTACTATGATTATAATTATGACGAGACCGACGAAGATGATTATGGAGATAGTGGTCATTATGTCAATGATTTCGATCTATCATATGAAAATTTAGTTCAACTACAACCAGTTGTGGTTGGTGCGACAAATGAACAAATTGCATCGATCGAAGAAACCCTCTACTTTATCCCAGGTGTAAGAAATAAACAATCTGCAAATAATACCGATACTCGTTGTACAATTTGTTTGGAAGATTTCGAGCCTAATCAATTAATTAAAATACTACCAAAATGTAAACACCACTACCATAGTGAATGTATTGATCCATGGTTTGCAAATAGTAAATTTTGTCCACAATGTAGAGTTG
The DNA here is from genome assembly GCA_036169595.1 of Dictyostelium firmibasis. NCBI lineage: Eukaryota > Evosea > Eumycetozoa > Dictyosteliales > Dictyosteliaceae > Dictyostelium > Dictyostelium firmibasis. Next base: position 2,931,824 of record CM069766.1, read on the forward strand.
AACTTTAAACAAAAAAAAAAAAAAAAAAAAAATCAAAAATTAAAATAAATGTAAATAGATATATTAAATAAACCAAACACAATTTTGAAAAAAAAATGTAATTCAATATAACTGCATGGTTATTTTTTTTATTTTTTAAAATTAAAAGTTTATTTTAGTTTTTAATAAGTTTGCACATACTTAGAAGTTGTTATATGTTTTTTTTTTTTTTCCATTTGCATTCAGGTCGTTTTTTTTTTTTTTTTTTTTTTTTTTTTTTTTTTTTTTATATTTCTTTTATTTGATTAAAATTTTATTTATTTGTGTTGGTATTATTATTATTGTTGTTGTTATTTTGTTGGTTATTGTTATTATTATTAATATTGTTATTTTGATTATTTTGATTATTATTTGAAAGACTATTCTTTTTTTGTTGAATTTGAAGTTGACGTTCTCTTGCGGATTTATGAATTTTGAAACCATAAATTTTAGGGATATATTGTTGTGGTGGTTTGGTTGGAATTAATTCAGGGTATGTAATTAATAAAAGATGTGGAAAGGTGGTACCAAAGTAAGCACCATCAATATGTGAATGTCTTCTGTATTTTGGATTAAAAATGTCATTGCATCTTGGGCAATAAACTTTAACTGTATCAACACCTTGCATATCTGCTAAACCTACTGGAAGGACTGGTTGATTTTGACAAAAAACACGTGGACATCTTCCAAACTCTGCTTTTTTAAATTTTTCGTGCATGTGTGCAAGACCTTTTGGTGTCAAAATATATCTTGCATGAATTAAACCATAAAGAATATCAGCTGATCTTTCTAATGCCTCTTGTTGATCTTCACTTAATGGATCATCTATTAATAATAAATAGTAATTAATTGATTAATTAATAATTTTAAATTTTTTTAAAAAAATTCTATTTTTATTTTTGGTGAAAATCTATTTTTAAAACACATACCTGGATCAGAATCTAAAATTATTCCTAAAGCGCTATCATAAAATTGAACCAATGAACTTAAACCAGTAAGATTGAAATCATCATTTATATAGTCCTCATCAATGGTTGCAAAGAATTCATTTCCTTTTAAATTACAATACCAAGGGATCCAAGCCATTTCATCCTCATTTAATGAATCTTCTTCTTCTGAAGAAGTATCTTTATACTTTCTATCCATTATATATTTTTTTTGTATTTGTTTTTGTTTTTGGTTTTTTTTCTAAATCTATATAAAATACAAATTTTTGATCCTTTTTTTTTTTTTTTTTTTTTTTTTTTTTGCAATACTTGTTATATATTAATATATGTTTGAAGCTAAAAATCTATATACACAGAGATTCGACGATAGGTTTTTTTTTTTTATTATTAATTTATTTATTTTAATAATATATTAAAATAAAATAAAATCAAATATAAACTATAATATTTAATTAAAATAATATATTAGTATCAAACCAACATAAAAATACAGTGAAAGAGAGAAAAATTTTATTTTTTTTTAAAAAAAATTTTCGTTTTAAAACAATAAAGAGGAAGTAAAATTTTTTTTTTTTTTTTTTTTTTTTTTTTTGGTGGGCAAAGAAATATATTTTAAAATTTCGATGAACCTTTTAAAAAAAAATAATAAAATAAAATAAACTGTAGTTTTCGTACACACACACACACACGCGCGTACAATTGTATTTGTTTAAAAAATATATATATTGTTTTGCTTATATACTTTTTGATTTTCGTTAGTTTGTCTTACTAGTTATTGCAATTTTTTTCTGTGTTGAAAAAAAAAAAGTTTGTTTTTGAAAAAATAAAAAAAAAAAAAATTAAATAAAAAAAAAATAAAATTTTTAAAAAAAACGTGTGGGGCTGAAAAAAAAAAAAAAAAAAAAAAAAAAAAAAAAAAAAAAAAAAATATTTAATATATAAATAAACGATTTGAATTATTATAAAATTAAAATAAGAAATAGGTTATTATTTAAGAAAGAAAAGAAAAGAAAAATCAAATTTTTAAAAAAAGAATACATAAATTAAAGAAAAATAAATTATTAACAATATTAATTTTATTTTTTTGGCTATTTTTTTTTTTTTTTTTTTTTTTTTTTTCAGATCTATTTCATTGATAATAAAATTTTGTTTAAACTTTTTTATTTTTTTTTTTATTTTTTTTATTTTTTTTTTTAAAAATAAATAAAAATGTTAGTTATAAAATAGAAACTCATATATCTAAACATCAATTTTAATTATTTTAAAATTTTATTAAATATCTTGGAATTAACATTAAACTTAATCATTTTTAAAAGTTTCCATTTTCACTATATCTTTATTTATTTTTCAATTATATTTTATTAGATTGATTTAAAATTAGATCTGGTATTATAATTACAGCAAATTTGAAATTTCAATTGGCGCCACCTTTTTTTTTTTTTTTTTTTCTATTGTATCTAATTTGGATTTTTTTTTTTTTTTTATTACTTCACTAATTAGTGACCTACCAACTGAATATCATTATATATTTGTTTGGATTTTTATTTATTACTTCACTTATTAGTGATCTGTCAAATTGCCTATCATGGTTTATATTTATTTATTTATTTTATTTTATTTTATTAATTTTTTTTTTTTTGATTTTTTTTTTTTTTCGTTGTAAAATTTTTTTTTTTTTTTTAATTAATTACCACAAAAAAATATTTTTAATTTTTTTTTTTTTTTTTTTTTTTTTTTTTTTTTTTTTTTTCTTCTTTTAATTTAAAAGGTGCATGTGATTGTTTATATAAATATATTTATTACTATCAATTATTATAATTATTGTAAAAAAAAAAAAAAAATATAAACAAATATATATATTATATAAAGAGTTTATAATGGATGAAAATGAGAGTAAATACCTTTATTTTGTTTCTTTAGCTTTAGTATGTACAAATTCATAAATATATTTAGTTAGTAAATTTTATATTAATAGTTTCTTATTACTATTTTCTTTCTTTCTATAGATTGTTTTACCATCAATAGGGTTTTATATTACCATAGCTCCATATTTATATGAGAAGTTTGGAGTATTGATTATAATATCACATATATTAGTTTTAATATTTAGTGTTGGGTCACTTAGTTTAGCGAAATTTACAGATCCGGGATATATACCAAAACAAACAATAAAGGATAATAGTGATTATATCCTTCAACAAAAATTTAAATTTGAACAAAAACGATTAGAAGATGATGAAGAAGAAGAGGGACAACAGCAATCATCAATTAATAGTGATGATGATAATATTAATAATAATAATAATAATAATAATAATAATAATAGTACAGATAATATTTTGAGTATGAAGCAACAAGAAGATGAGAAATTATTTAAAAAATATAATGGAAGACAAAAAAAGAAACCTAAAAAGAAGATCATACATTTATATAATGGAAATATAATCAAACTAGTATATTGTAGTATGTAATAGCTTGCTTATATATATATTATTATTTTTATTATTGTACTAATCAATAACAATATATAATAAATATTAAATAGAAACATGTAATTTTTTTAGACCACCAAGATCATCTCATTGTTCAACATGTAATAGATGTGTTTTAGAGTTTGATCATCATTGGTAAGTTTGATAATATCAATATGATAATAATATTAATAATAATAAAAAGTTTATTATTATTATTATTATTAATATTATTATTATTATTATTATTTGAGGATGATTTACTTAACAATTTAATATTTACCATTTAAATTTTAGTCCATGGGTTGGAAATTGTATAGGAAGGAATAATTATAAATATTTTGTATATTTTTTAATATGGACAGTATTGTTATCAACGGTTACCACGGGTTATTCTGTTTTGCAATTAATTTTTTTATCAAAAGAAAAATATCCATCGTTTATAGATTTGGTTGCACATGCACCATTTTCAATTGTAATTGCAATATATGCATTTCTTTTATTTTGGACATTAGTTGGTTTATGTGGTTTTCATTTACATTTAATATCACGTGGTATCACTACAAGAGAAGATGTATGTTTTATAAAACAATTATTATAATTTTATTTTTTTAATTTTACTTATTTTCATTATTTAAAATATTAATAAATAATAATAATAATAATAATAACAATGATAATAAAAATAAAAAAAATAATAATAATCAATTAATATAGGCCAAAGATATTATCAACCCTTATTTTTCAGGTGGATTTATTAGTGGATTTTTTAAATTAGCTTTTGGTCCAAGATTCATTAAATCTCCAACAAATATCTATGATGTTTCAACTCAATATCAAAAATCACAATCTAGTTCCTCTTTAAATGAATTTGTAATCGATATTCAAAATTTTAATAATAATAATAATAATAATAATAATAATAATAATAATAATAATAATAATAATAATAATAATAATAATAATAATAATAATAATAATAATAATAATAATAATAATAATAATAATAATAATAATAATAATAATAATAATAATAATAATAATAATAATAATAATAAATTTAGACAGCCATCACCCTTTTTAGATAAAAAAAATAGTATTGATATGAATGATTATAATAATAACACCACTGTAAATAATAGTTCGGGTTTTATGGATTTAAATATAAATAATAGTAATGATGACAAAAATATTTCATCATCAACCCAATTTTCATTATATAATGATGATACAAGTGCTGATGATGGTGAAGATAAAAAAAGGTTACTGTCATATTATTAATAAAATTGTTTGATATACTAATCGATTAATAATAAAAATTTGAAAAAAAAAAAAAAAAAAAAAAAAAAAAATTTTAAAATTAATTAACCATATGATTTCTCACTTTTTGACTTAATATGAATTCAAAGAAAATTTGAATGACTCACACAACTGTATTTTTTTATTTTTTTTTTTATATTTTTTTTTAAAATTTTTTTTATTTTTTTTTTAATTTTTTTTTTTTTTTTTTTGGGTTCAACATCAAAAAATTTAATTTTTCATTCAAAAAAAAAAAACATTTTTTTATTTTTATGAATATATATAGTTGTATGTTAACAGTTTAGTAATAATATAGTAATAGTAATAATATTTTTAGCGAAATTTTTTTTAAAAAAATTATTTGATCTAATTCCTAATTCATCATTTCATTATTATTTAAAAAAAAAAAAAAAAAAAAAAAAATTTCTAAAATTAAAAAATTAAAAAAAAAAAAAAAAAATTTATTTATATATTTCATAATTTTTATTATTTTTTAAAATAAAAAAAAAAAAAAAAAAAAAAAAACGATTACAATAATTTTTTATTACATTATTCTTTCAATATAAAAAAAATAAAGGTAAATAATAATGGTAAAATATCATTTTCAAGGCTTGAGTGATAATAAAGTCAAAGAAAATAGAGAAAAACATGGAAGTAATACATTACCACCAGTAGAGATAGAATCATTTTTTAGTAAATTGATGGAAAATTTCCAAGATCCATTGATTCATATTTTATGTGTAGCATTAGTGATCACGGTGATCCTATCATTTGTAGGATATGCAGAATGGTTTGAAGGTCTTGGTATTGCATCAGCAGTATTTTTAGCAACATTTGTATCAACCTATAGTGAATATAAGAATGAGAATTCATTCCAAGAGCTTCAAGAGAAAGCATCCAGAGTTAAATGTAACGTTTTCAGAAATGGATCACATATTTCCGAAGTCTTTGGATTCGATGTTGTAGTTGGTGATTTGGTACTCCTTCAAGCAGGTGATAAGATTCCAGCTGATGGTCGTTTGGTTGCAGGTGAACTTCACGTTAATCAATCAACACTCAATGGTGAACCACACCTTGAAAAGAAGATTGTAGCCCCAGAAAACTATGAACCAACCACCAGAAACGATTTCTTGGATCATTATCTATGTTTTAGAGGTACAGTGGTTGAGGATGGTGAAGGTGTACTCTTGGTAACAGCCGTTGGTTCCTCTACACTCTATGGTGAACTCGCCATTGAATTATCCAAAGCCGATGAAAGAGAATCCCCACTCCAAATTAAATTATCAAATTTAGCCGATGGTATTAGTACCATTGGTTATATTGGTGCCGGTTTCATCGTTATCAGTTTCCTCTTCAAACAATTTGTAATGGATAATAACTACAATTGGGCCGAAATCTCTGCCTACATCTCACAATATCCAATCGTACTCAAAGACATTGTAAACTCAATTACCTTGGCTATCATTATCATCGTAGTTGCTGTTCCAGAGGGTTTACCAATGATGATTGCCATTGTTTTATCATTGAATATGAGAAAACTCTTAAAGGCAAAGGTTTTGGTTCGTAAATTATTAGGTATTGAAACCGCTGGTAGTTTAGATATTCTTTTTGTCGATAAAACTGGTACTCTCACTAAAGGTAAATTCATTCCAAGAACTTTTATCTCTGGTTCTGCTCATACTTATAAAGGTTTTGATCAAATTCCAAAAGAATTAAGGTAAATTTAAAAATTTAATGTTTATCTTAAAATATATTAAAATATATTGCAAATACTAATGTTATTTGTTTTTTTATTTATTTTTTATATTTCACAGAGAAGTTTTATCATTTACAGTTAGAGAATCAACATCATCAGTTATTGGTGAAGATGGTCAAATTGTTGGTGGTAATGCATCAGACAAAGCATTATTACAATTTTTAGATAAAGATTCATTGTTGGCAGATTATCAAGTTACAGTTGAGAAGGAAATTCTTTTCCATTCAGAGAGAAAATATTCAGCAGCATTACTAAAGGTACCATTAAGTGGTGGTCCAACTGGTAAAGCACCAAAAGGTATTGTTACATGTTCACATAAACTTAACGAGAAATATATAGAGATTACCTGTTTAAAGGGTGCACCAGAGATCGTGTTAAACCGTTGTACCTCTCATTTCAATGAGGATGGCCATATCGAACCAATTCCAGATAGTGTCGGTTTGACCAATTCAATCAATAGTCTCTCTGAACAAGGTATTCGTGTTATTGCAGTCGCTGTTTCTCGTGAGCCTTTGGTTGAAACTGAAACCCTTCCAAATAGTCTTATTCTCGTTGGTATTGTCGGTGTTTACGATGAAATTCGTGAAGAATCTCGTTCATCCATTCAAACAGCTCGTTCTGCAGGCATCCAAGTAGTTATGATCACTGGTGATAAGAAAGAGACTGCTATTGCCGTCGCCCATCAAATTGGTTTAATCTCACCAGGCGAAGAGTGTCAACCAGGCGTTGTTCTTACTTCATTCGAATTACAAAACTTGTCTGACAATAAATTGGCCAACATGCTTCCACACCTTCGTGTCGTTTCAAGAGCTCTTCCATCTGACAAGGTTCGTTTTGTCAACGTCGCTCAATCACTCCACAAAGTTGTCGGTATGACTGGTGATGGTGTTAATGATTCAGCTGCACTCAAACATGCCGACGTTGGTTTCGCCATGGGATCTGGTTCAGAGGTTAGCAAAGAAGCCGCCGATATCGTAATTCTCGATGATAACTTTGCCTCAATTACCCAAGCCGTTCTCTACGGTAGAACCATTTACAAATCAATTCAAAAGTTTATTGTTTTCCAATCTACAATCAATGTCGCCTCAACTCTTATCGTATTTTTAGGTCCATTCATGGGCTTCGATTTCCCATTAACTCTTATCCAATTGTTATGGGTTAACTTGGTTATGGATACTTTGGCAGCACTTGCATTCGGTGGTGAACCAGCACTCACTCGTTACATGCAAGAGAGACCAATCAAAAGGGATCAATCAATTATCACTAGCAGAATGTGGGGTTCAATTTTAGGTGCTGGCCCATTCATCTCTGCTATGTCAATCCTTTTCCTTACCAATGACTATGTTGAAGCTTTCTTCACCCGTAATGGCGAACCATATCAACCTGCTTTCTTAACTGCATTTTTCGCATTTTTCATCTTCCTCTCAGTCATCAATGCCTTTAACGTTCGTACAAGCCGTTTGAATCTCTTTGACCATTTGTTTGATAATAAGGGCTTCATTGTCGTTGTGTTTTTCATTTTCTTTGTTCAAATCGTTTTCACATACATTGGTGGCAAGGTACTCAGAACCGTTGGTCTCACATCTAGTGAATGGGCTTTGGTTGTAGCAATGTCCTTCTCAGTAATACCTTTTGATCTCATCAGAAAGTTTGCCTTAAACTTATTTCTCTTTAAATCAAAGAAAAATGTCAATAAAATCGATTAAAAAAGTTGAAAAAATTGTTTAAATAAAAAAAAAATCTTAAAATAGTGTAGTTAATTTAATTTGTTTGGTTTAATAAAAAAAATAGCAAGAACAGAAAAAAAATAAACAAATTATTATTAAATGATACTGTTAAAATTGAGCTATTGAAATTAATTGGATGGAAGTTTAATTCATTTGTTGGTCTGAATCTTTATTTATTGACTTATAAGGTTATATTGTGGCAATTGAAACTTCCTTTAACTTTCCGATAGTTATTCTCAGAGTCAAATCTTGAGGAAGTGGCCATATGGTTAAATTTCAATGTTGGTGTCAAAGAGGGATCAAGGTGGTTTATAGGTAGACATAATAAATAAAGTGGAATTTAAAGTGTGAGTATTTCTATAGTTTTTTTTTTTTTTTTTTTTAAAAAAAAATTAATGATTATGTATAGTGTGTTGTAGGCACAGCAATTTTTTATAGGGTAATGAATATTAACTAGGCCAAAAATAGTCTGTCCAACTAAGGCTGCGTTTGAGGTGCTAAGGATGTGTTTTTTTTTTTTTTTTTTTTTTTTTTTTTTTTTAATATTAATGATTATTGTTTGACCTTAGTCTTTAACAATAATAAAGTTTATTATTTTTTTAATAGTTTATTTAATTAATGTCATTATATGATGCTTTTACATTTATATGAAAAAGTCAACAATCACATTATTAGGGAGAGATTTTCTTAATATACAGTATTTTTTTGAAATCCTGTTTTTGATTATTTTTATATTATTATTATAAGAGTTGATATCATTGAATCTTTCTGGTTCTTTGGCCATCGATAATTTATATTCTTTTAATAATTTGATGTATTCAATAGAGGCTAGTTGGTGCCATTTGTTTGTTAGCATTTCAAAATCCAGATTGGTATCTTGTAGCTCTTTGTTACCATACAATTGATTACAAATCCATATCCATATGTGATGCATGATTAATGCTATTACATTGTTGTATGCATATGATCTGTTTAAGTCATAATTAATGGCTTTATAACACCATGTGAAGTAAGGCTTGTGAAGGATGTGTTTGTTTTTTTTTTTTTTTTTTTTTTTTTTTTAATATTAATGATTATTGTATGACCTTAGTCTCAACAATAATAAAGTTTATTTATTTATTTTGTTTTTTTTTTTTTTTTTTATATGATTTTTAAGTGATTGTTATTTTCTCTATGAAATTTTATTTTATATGAAAAAGTCTACCATCACATTATTAGGAAGTGATTTTCTAAGGATACAGTATTTGATTGCTATTCTTTTTTTGATTTTTTTCATTTTACTGTAATATGAGTTTTTATCGCAAAAGATTTCTAGCACCAGGTGAAGTATTGTCTAGGATGTTTGAGGAACTTGCACCGTTAACCAATCTGTAAACCTCTGATCTAAATTTTTTTTTTTTTTTTTTGGGGGGGGGGGGTGTATGGTGACTGGGTCCATTCCTCTAAGAGTTTTTTTTTAATGATATTCCTCCAAGGTCTAGCGGGATCCCCAAGAGTCGATCCAACGACTATTTTCCTATCCGTCGGAAAATTCGACACCTGCAGGGTTCGAACCTGCGCCTCCGAAGAGAACGCCTTAGCAGGGCGCCGCATTAACCACTTTGCTAAGGTGTCTTTTGATTTTTTTTTTGAAAAAATTTGATTTTTTATAAAATTTTATATTTTTTTTTTAAAAAAAATCAAGATTTTATATAATTTTTCAAAACTTACAATTAACTTTCATATTTTTACATAAATCTTTGATCTATTATTTATTTCGAGTCATAGTATTTTTTTTTGTTTTTTTTTTTTTTTTTTTGTACAATTTTTATTGTGTTTCTTTATAAATGGTTTTATAAAAATGGTCTATAGAGTTATAAAGTGGCGTATTATTTTCAGATCTATCAAAATTATATAAATGATAATAGTCAATATCTTGAGGATCCAAAGGCAATGTAACATCTTGTGATAAACGAATATGAGAAACTGTTACACCTGGAGTTATTGCAACTCCCTGTGGTGGTGATTTCTTTAGATATTTTTTTAATTCATCAACTTCATTCTTTGTATAAATATTTCTTTCTATCCATAAATCTAAAATCTTTTTTTTTTTTTTTTCAGTTGAATAAAATATTAGTAATCTAAAATAATAATAATACCTAATATGCATATATAGAAATGAAATGTATTTTACATTATTAACTTGATCTCTCATTGGTCGATTTATTATATAGTAAGTGTGCGATAAAATTATTGGTAAACTTTGATAAAATGGTTGTATAAAAAATTCTGCTCTTCCTTCTATCCTATTAAATTGGCTAGTAAATAATAAATAATAAATAATAAAATCAATATTGAATTTTTGTGATTGGTTTACTTTTTATAAAAAAAAAAAAATCAAGGGAAGTAGATAGAAGAAATAAGCCATACCTAAAATGTAAAATATCACTAATTAAAAATAAAATGAATAGTTTCTGATC
>CM069766.1:2947500-2962500 GCA_036169595.1 Dictyostelium firmibasis
CGTATTCATCCAAATTTAGGTGATGCAACTATGGTAATGATGGAGAATAGATCACATAGTAAACAATATGATGTTGTAGATGTTGATCCATATGGTGCACCAACTCCATTCCTTGATAGTGCAGTTCAAGCAGTTGCAGATGGTGGTTTACTTTGTGTTACAGCCACTGATACTTCTGTATTATGTGGTAGTTATCCAGAGGCTTGTTTTCATAAATATCAAAGTGTTCCAGTTCATCGTGCCGGATATTGTCATGAAATGGGTTTACGTATTCTTTTACATTCAATTGAACAACATGCAAATCGTTACAAAAGACATATCGTACCATTACTTTCTTTAAGTGTAGATTTCTATGTACGTGTTTTCGTACGTGTCTATTCATCACCTTTGGAAGCAAAGAAAGCACTCTCAAAAATGGCAAACATTTTCAGTTGTATTGGGTGTGGTAGTTTTCATATTCAACCAACTGGTGTAGTTAAAGAGGAAGGTAATTCCATAAAATATAAAGTACCACTATTGAATAAAGAGGTAGGTTCTCATTGTGCTCATTGTACCAAACAATATCAATTCGCTGGTCCATTTTGGGCTAAAAGAATACATAATGTTGATTTTTGTAAACAAGCATTATCTTTCCTTGAAAAGAATCCTACAACCTTCAATACTTCTCGTCGTATGTATGGTGTGTTGACTTCTGTAATCGATGAATTACCAGATCAAATGTTTTATTTTAAATCTGATCATTTCACACATACACTTCATCTATCAACTCCTTCTTCCGCTATAATTAAAAGTGCAATTTTAAATGGCGGTTATAAAGTTAGCTCTTCACATGTATTACCATCAATTAAAACTGATGCACCATTCGAATTCCTTTGGGATATCTTTAGAACCTATGCAAAGGAGAATCCACCAAAAAATCTTGGACCGGATTCACCTGCTCATCATATCCTCTCAAAAGAACCAAAACATAAAATTGATTTCACTAAACATCCTTTGGCAAAAGGTGAACATCCTGATGTTCCAAAATATTTCCCAAATCCAAAAGAAAATTGGGGTCCAGGTTCAAGAGCTGGTAAAAGTGCCTCTTCCACTGCCACTGCAAATAAAAAACGCTCCTCAGATGATGCAAACATTGAAAGTAAAAAAACTAGAAATCAAAATAAAAAAAAGAAAGATGCTGCTACAACCAATTGTATATATTTCATTCATAATAAATGTTTTAAAGGTGATAAATGTGAATATATTCATTCAAAACCATGTGATACAACAACTGAATCAAATACTACTACAACACCTGCAACAACAGAAACAACTGCAACTAATACTACAGTTGATAAATAGAATTAAAATATAAAATAAAATAAAATAAAATAAAATTAAATAAAATAAAAAATAAAAATTAAAATAATGGAAAACTATTAAATAATTAATTATATTATAGTTTATTTTTTAAAATATTAGATTTTAAAGTGCTGTACCTCTTTCTAAATTTTGTCTTGTTTCTACAGTATATTTATCATAAGCACGTGAAGTTTTTTGGTTGAAAATTCTATTCTCTTCATTGATGTAATTGATATCCTCCTCTTCTTTGAAAGCTTTTCTTTTAAAGTTACGACGTAATTCTTGATTTTTCAATAGTTCTTGTTTCATTGCATTAATGTTTTCACGTGGTATTTCAATGGATTTACCATATTCATATCGGTTGTTATTGATTGAATCGCCAGACTCAGATGCATCTTTGGTCGATACAACATTCTTAAAATGTTCACTATTATGAAATTTCTCCATTTCTTTCACTCTTTTCTTATACGAATTATAAATATGTTCATCTGAATAAGTATTACTCCTATCTTTTGTTGGACCATCTTTCTTTTTATCTTTTTTGTTTGCTTTAATCTCATCAGCAATTTGATTTTTTAATCTTTCTTTCTCTGGATCCAATCCCTGTTTCTTCATTTCATCCTCCTCTTGTTTAACCTTTTCTTTATATAATCTTCTCTTCTCTTCAATTTCATCTTGTGCTCCTTGATGTATCCTCTTATGTTCATCAACTACACTTTTATATATTACACCTTTTGTTGTTTCCTTTATTTAAAATAAAAATAAAATGAATAAAAAAAATAGAATAAAAATTATGAGTCAAATATTAATATAATATTATTAAAATAATGAAATAAATAAGATAAAATAAAATAATATAAAGAATAAAAAAAATTCATACTAATTTCTTTCTTAATTCATAAACTTTTCTTTGAGCTGGTGTTAAATTTTCTAATGGATCTATATAATGTTTATCACCATTTTCAGATTCTTTTAAATATTTTTTTGGTAAATGAGCAAGTTTAGCTTGCTCCTCTTCTTTTGAGTAATCGTATGTAACTTGATTATATGATTCTTTTGGTAAATACCCTTTATTGGTTTTATTTCTATCATGTATTTCAATCTCTTCTTTTAATGATTCTATTGTTTCTTTTTCTGACATTTTTTTATTTTTTATATTAATATATGTATTTATCTATGAGTCTATTAGTGCTAGTAGGTTTATAATTGATTTATCTTTATTTTTTTGCAAAAGATATTAGTATTAATTTTAAGTGTATGAAAATTCGAGAATTGAAAATAAAAACATTTTTTTTTTATTTTTTTTTTTTTATTTTTTTTTTTTAAATTTTAATTTTAATTTTTATTTTTATTTATATTATTATGGTTATTATTATTTTTATTTTTATTTTTGTTTTTTATAGCCATATTACTTTTTTTATTATTATTTTTTTTAAAAATTTTAAAAAATTCAATGAAAATGAAAATTAGAAATCGTATAATGAGGATGATTCTTTTTCTTTTTTTTATTTTTTTTGATATTAAATTTTTGCGTGGAATGGACTTTAATTTATTTTTTTTTTATTTTTTATTTTATTTTTTTTATTATTTTTTTTTTATTATTTTTTTTAATTTAAAAACCGGAGTTGGCAAAACCATTTTTTTTTTTTCTTAAAAAAACAATACACCTCTCATAAAAAAAAAGAAATAAAAAAAACAAATTATTAAAAAAAAATAAAATATTTATTGATAAAAATATACAAAAACACAAAGATTAAATACTATAAACAAAATTATGGAAAGCAAAGACCAAAACGCATACAGAAAAGGTAGCGATAATTTTTCAAAGTATGTAATAGGAAATTTTTAAAAAAAAAAAATTAAAATATAGATTTACCTTTTATAATAAACTAAAAAAGAATCTAATGTTCAAAAAATAAAAAATAAAAATATAAAGAGGATCGAATACATTTTTTGGCAATTTAAAAAGTATATCAACGACAACACCAACAACAACAACAACAACAGCAACAAACTATACAGAACCACTAGTTGGGGAAAATAGTGACATTGACGAGACTTCATCAGTAGGAAGTAGTTCTAGTAATATATCAAATAATAATAATAATAATACTCCAGTTAAACCAAAAACATTTGTTGATGGTGCTTTAAGAGGTGTATGGAGTATTGGTGCCGGTGTTGTTAATGGTGCTAAAGGTATTGTTGAACAACCTTATTTAGGTGCAAAAAACAATGGATTAGGTGGTTTTGTAAAAGGTGTGGCAAAAGGTGTTAGTGGGTATGTTGGTTTTTTTAATTCTCGAACTAGAGGATTCCTTTTTTCGATATATATTTATATTTTATTGATATCTTTTTTAAATTTTATTTTTAGTGTTGTAATTTTACCAGCAGTTGGAGTATTAGAATTCTTTTCATATACAACCCAAGGCATTTATAATACACCAATTACAGTACTTGATGCTATGAAATCATCACCAAAAGAAGAGGAGATGATAACGGTATCAGCAGAAATTCCTACCATTTTTTTCGCTGTAGATTTAGAGGAATCTTTTAAAAATGCCAAAGAAAAAGGTATTCCACATCTCTTAAAAGTTTGCATTGAATACATTTCAAGAAGAAAAAATGTTGAAGGTATATTTAGAATTAGTGGCTCAAAATCATTAATCGACGAAATTCAAACAAAATTTGATAAAGGTTTAATTACTTCTGTTGATGATTTAGATCCAAATTGGATTTATGAAGGTATATATAGTTTTTATTAATAATTATTAATAATATTATTCTAATATTATTTTTTTTCGATAATTTCTATTTTTAAAAAAAATTATTATGATTATTTTTATAGTTGCATGTATTTTTAAATCTTATTTTAGATATTTACCACATTCAGTTATACCTGATGAACAGTATGTAATAAAATTTTTTTTTATTTTTTTATAATATTATTCTTAATTTTTTTTCAAAAAAAAACATATATTTTAAATATTAATTCAATTTATTATTATTTTTAAACACAGAATTACAGAATTATATAGAATTCAAAATAATATTACAAATGCAACAGAAAAAGCAGCAGCACTTAAGGCAGTTGTTAATTCTATTCCAAATTTCCAATATACAATTCTTTATGAATGTTTATCTTTATTACATGATATTTCATTAAACTCCAAAGAAAATTTAATGACACCAAGTAATTTATCTATTGTGTATGGCCCAAGTTTATTAAGACCAAATGTTGAAAAAGGTGATATCCAAGAGATTGCAAATGCTAATACAATTGTATTCAATTTAATTTCATTCTTTCAACAAATTTTTATTAAAAACCCTGACCCCTCGATTTTACAGATTGAACATTCAATTACTCTTATTAAACCAATGATTCAAAAATAAAAACAAAATAAAAACAAAAGAAAAAAAAAGAAAAAAAAAAGAAGAGGGAAAACCATCTATAAATCTATTAAAGTTGTACATTTATTCATACATTGTTTTTTAAACACTTTCTAATAGGTCATTAGGAAAGTTTGTTGGAAATCAAAATGAAAAAAAAAAATTAATTGAATAAACAATAATTAAATATTTATTAATAAATTTATTTATCTTTTGAGCTCTCGTAATTCTCTGTTTTAATATTATTATTATTGTAACTATTACTACTACTACTACTTCTGCCACTACTGCTTCTACTGCTTCTACTATTACTATCATCTTCATTATTATCTGAATTCTTTTTAAATAATGAAGGGAAACAATTATTATTTTTTTTCTCAATAATCCAATATTGATTTACCTGAGCTAAAATATCTAATGGTAATGAACCATTCTCTAAAATGACACTATGAAATTCTTTAATATCAAATTTTTCACCCAATTCTTGTTTTGCAAATTCTCTCATCTCCAATAGTTTTACTTGCCCAACCTTCTGAGATAAACCAGTACCTGGTAATGATGATAAACATTTAACTTCTAATTCTGCTTCATTGCTATTAAATCCAATCTCTTCAAAAAAGGAGCATGCAGTTTTTGTGTCCCATTTAATTCCTTGATAATGTATTGAACTATCAACAACCAATTTCGCACTAATTCTTAAATCTAATAGATAATGGCCTAACTCCTCCCATTTGCTTTCCATCCATCCATTTTCAATTGTTAATAATTCTGCATATAATCCCCATCCATTAAAAAATGAATTTGAAATCTGTAATTAAAATTGTAAAATTAATAAATTTGTGAATAATTTTTAGTTGAATTTTTTTTTTATTTGACATACAAAATTTTTTCTAAAGAAATCTAGTTTTGAATTTTTAAATGCTTCTAATTGTAAGTGGTGACCTGGTACACCTTCTCTAAAAGCGCAGCCCTTATTCATTAATTTTGAATAAGTTATTTCTCTATCAAAGTTTATTGAAATTTTGGGATTTTCGCTCTAAAAATAATAAAAAGATTTTAAATTGGTACGTTAGAATTAAAAAACAATTTTTTTAATAAATTTTAAAATACTTACACCATCCCATGGACCAGGTTGGTAATTATAAGAAACATCAGAGAAAATTGAATAATAATCTATATTTATTGGACTTTCAGGATATTCATTAAATAGTTCTTTACTTTTTTCCCATGCGGTTGTTATTGATCTTTTTAATTGGTGTACTGCATCTCTTCTACCTTTTTTAGTGAAAGGGAAATGAAAATCAGGTTCGTTTGAAATTCTTCTTATAAAATCACCAAATGTTTCATTTTCTTCACAAAAAATAAACTCTGGTTGCACTAATTCAATGATTTTCTTTTTACAAGATTCAATTTCTTTTAGACCCAATTCCTGTAATTCCATTGGATGCATTGTGGTTGATGTGAAATAATAAATATGAAATCTATATATATCATCACCATTCGGTATTCTCCATAACTTTTTAAAATTATATTTGAATTTTTTAAAAAATTTATTAATATTATTAATTTTTCAAAAAACAAAAACGATAAATTACAAATATAAATCCATAGATTACTTACACCAATTTCTTTTGGAGCCATTGGAATTAAACTATAATGGTATCTAATTAATTTTCTAATTGCTGGCATAAAATAATCAACTATGGCGCTTTGTGTATAACTTAATAGTTCTTTTTTTTTTTGTTCACATATATCTTCTTCTGGTAAACCTTGGAGATGTCCAGAAACTAATTTATAAATGAAATGATTTTTTGGATTACTAAATTCACAATAGATTGTTTTTTCTAAATGTTTGCAAATTCCAATAATAGCATTAACACATGGTAAAACTCCTTTTTTCTCCCTCTTTTTTAAATCAATTATACAACCATCAATATATTCCTCTGAATGTCTAATTCTTTTGATATAATCCATAATTTCAGATTCTGTCGATAACTATTTTTTTAAAAATAATATTTAATATTGTTTTTTTTTCCAAGATATTTTTTAAATAAAAATTTATAATTACTCTTTGAATAATTGTCAAAGTTTTAACATATGCAACAATACAACCTCTAAATTGGTTAGTTGGATAAATTAGAGGATTATAAATAAATAAGGGATAGATGTAAATCATTAAATCGTAACCAAATGAAGAGGTAGTTAGAAACCATTCCATTGTTGTATAGGTTATCCAATTTTGAATAGAATTGTCTTTTCTCTGTTCCAAATCTTTAAAAACTTGGCTCTTAAAAGATTTTAAGAAATTTAAATTTTTTTTAAGTAATGTTTTTTGTTTCTTTCTAAATGACAACGATAAATCATCCAATAGTCTATTTTGAGAATTTATTCCATAATGTTCAAAGATTCTAATTTTAGTTAGAATAATATATTGATGTTGAAGAAATTCAAAAGTGAATCTATTTACAAGTATTTTTAGTGTGAATGGTGTAAAATAAAGATTTGGTATTAAAACTATAGATACCATACACTGTAATATTACAAATATTAAATAGAATTGATTTCTAACTAAAAAACTCTTTAAATGAAAATTTTTATCTTGAAAAGTTTCAATTTGATTCTTTAATTGAACTTCATCGAATGAACTTCTTACAACCCCATTTGAATCAGCTAATACAGATTCATCTTCAATTCTAAAATAACTTATCATTGATTGATTAGGTGATTTTACATATTTCGAATAAATATCAATATCGAATGAAGATAATAATAAACTTTTTATATATCTAGAGATAAAAATTGATAACAAAAAAACTATTAATGTTGAAAATGCAAGTATTAAATGCTTAAAATTAAATCTTAACATTTCTTTTTTAAAAATAAAAAAAAACTTTAAAAAAAAAAATTATTATTATTATTATTTTTTTTTTTTTTGTACTATTAAATTATTTTATAAATTTTATTATTAATATTTTGTATTAACTCTTTGTTTTTAAAAATTCTATTAAAATTTTTTAAAAAAAAAAAAAAAAAAAAAACCTTTATTTATAATCCAAAGATTCTGGAATTTTTTTAAAAAAATATATAAAAAAAGAAAAAAAAAGAAATGTCCCAATTAATGTTTTGAATATGAAAATATATAAAAAAAGGAAAAAAAAAAAAAATTTAAAAATAAAAAAATGATATTTTAAAATATGCTATAAGGATCTAATTTTCTTTTAATTTTCGATTTTTTAAAAAAAAAAATTTTTTTTTTATAATTTTTTTTCTCTTATTAACCCAAAATAAATCGATTTAAGTACTATAAATTATACCCCACACCTAAAATTATAAATAATTTAACTTTTTATAAAAAAAACCCAACCACACCCAAATATAATTAATTAATCTACGAATAAATATTTAATAATAAAAAAAAAAATTTGTAAAATTTGAGAATAACAAAAAAAAAAAAAAATTAAAAATAAATTAAAAATATATTAAATTAAAAAAATTTTAAAATAAAATATAAATAATAAATATAAAATGAAATATATAAAATTTTAAATAAAAAATAAAAAATAAAATAAAATTAAACAAAATACAAAAAAAAAATATCGATGTTCAATTTTTTTATACCACCATTTTTAATTGAATATCTTTGTGGGTTGTTAATGAAATGGTTAGTTTTTTTTTTTTTTTTTGTTTTTTTTTTTCTTATGTATATATATATATTATTAATAATTTTTTTATTTTTTTTTTATTTTTTTTTTATTTTTTTATTTTTTTATTTTTTTTTTTTATAAACTATATTATATATTAATATTATATTAAATACTATTTATCTAAAATGATTTTGAATCGAAATCTCTAGCTTGAATTGCACCAATTTCATCAGTTAAAGTTGAATGAAATGGTTTTGCTTTAATAAAAGAGAAAGCAAAAGTGATAGCAGCAATTAAAAAGTAAGCAGCAGTCCATTGATATGGAACAGTTGAGCCAGATTGCCATGGTACATAAACCTCACCATTTGGATTAACTGAATGAATTACACCAAAGAAAGTTAAAACACCAGTGATTGCTAAAAATATTGAAGCCTTCTTTAAACGGTTATCTAGAATGTAAGCTAATGAAGTACCCCAAAATAATGAAGTACAAATGAAACCATGAGCCATAATCATAATATTACCAAGTGATTGAATTAACGATGGTTGTAAACCCAAAACAGTAGCAACAGAATTTGGATCAGTTATACAATTTGAAAGAACTGGTGATATTTGACTTATGTAAATATTACAGAATTGGAATAATGATGGGAAGAAACTCCAAACCACTGCAGCACAATGATGTGGTTTTATACCTTTAGTATTGTGGAAAGTTTCTGAGCAAATTTCAAAAGCAATGAAAATAAAGATTGGAATGATTGCAGGTTTTGGTAAAATCTTTGTAAGGAAACCAAGATAACCAAAGAAACCACCTAAACCAATGATCAAACCACTAATTAACGAGTAACCTGAACGTGCTTTAAAGTTTGTGTGAAAAACAGTATGACCAATGTATGGAGTGGTTTGAACTGTGGAGCCAAAGAAACTACCAATGATTGTAGAGAAAGAATCAATTAATAATACCCAACGTGTATTGTATGCATTACCAACATTGTTTGCACTATCGGTGATAGTTAACGAACCAATGTTAACAAGAATTGCATAAGGTATAGCTATGGAGATATTCTGTTTGATAGCATCAGCAAATGCTTTGAAAATGTTTGATGGATGTGGATATGTTAATTCATAATTATCTGTAACACCTGTTGGCATTGGATTAATAGAGATATGTACACCTGCCATGAAATAATAGATTGCTGAACCTACTAATGCTGACACAAGTACACCAGATAGATTGAATGGTAATGAAACACCAACTGTTTCGCCATGTTTATTCTGTCTATGAATTAGTATCAATAAAAGGAGCCAAAGTGATACCCATCCTACAACAGGCTCTTCAATGATGGTTAATAGTTCATTTAGACCCAACAACGATAGACCTATACCTGCCAATGCACCAGCTTTACCTACTGGATGAAACTGTTTCTGAGCAAAACTCATCAATGTTAACAACACTTTAAATGCACCAATTAAGAATACTGTAGTACAACCAACTAACCAAGCACTAATGGTAGCATCCTCAATGGAACTACCATTCTTTACTGCCGTTGCAAAAGCTGGTCCAATCACTAATAGTGGTAAACCAATAGTTGAAGGTGCATCTAAACCAACTGGAATTGCAGTATAATGAACGGATGGATCCTTTTCATGATAATCCAAATAGATTGCGTAAAATGATAATGCAATACTACCAATCATAACTGCCAATGCAGGTCCCGCTATAAAATATCTTGTTACAAGGTCGATTGGCATACCATAGGCACCTTGTAAAATTCCAACCAATGAGGCTATATTCGCTAAATTATCCAATACAACCGAAAATACTGCATTTATATCACCTGATGTTGGTATCAATTGATTTTTAATTGTTGAAAACCATGTTTTACCTGGTTTATCATGTAAAAGACCAACACTTTGATTTGATCTAAAATTACTCATTTCAATCTCTGATGTTTGTTTATTATTATTATTATTATTATTATTATTATTATTATTATTATTATTATTAACTTGCTTTTCGTTTTCTTTATCACTATTATTGTTATTATTTATATCAGAGCCACCAAGGTTACTATCACTTCCTAATGAATGTGTTGGTGATTGTGTTTCACTTGAATCCAATAGTATTGGTGGAGGGTCTATATTATTTGCTACTTCCGAATATGGAGGTGGTGGTGATAGAGGCGGTGATAGAGGCGGTGATTGTGATGGTGATAGAGGCGGTGTTGTTTCTAATTGTTCACTATAGTCGTTATTATTACTATTACTATTGTTGTCTTGATTTATGGTCGATGTTTTTTCGTCTTCTGTGTATCTAGTATTATTATTATTATTTATGTCCTGTTCTTCTAATTTATCCTCATCAATGTGGTCTGAATCACTACCACTACTGCTACTACTAATTAAAAGATTATTATTTGTATTAGACGCTATGTTATGTTTTTTATTCTCTTTAATTCGTTTCTAAACAAAATAGAAACCGAGAATAAAAATGATTAATTAAATAATTAAATTTGAAAAAATAAAATGAGAAAAAAAAAATGATTAAGTGGATTTGCAGATATGTAAATATTTTGGCAACAATTTATTAAACAAAATAAAAAAAGATTAAATAATTATTTGTAGGTTTTAATAATTTTTATTTATTTTATTATTAAAAAATAAAAATAAAAAAAATAGTAAAAAAAAAAATAATAATGATAAATTTAAAAATAAAAATAAAAAAATTTAAAAAATATGAAACATAATTGGTTGGTATGGTTAGAGTAAAGTGAAAATTATTGATTGATCTTATTCAAAAAAAAAATAACAACAATATAGAACTACTATTAATTTATTAATGGTAATAAAAATAAAAATAGAAATTAAAAAATAGAAAATAAAAAAAATAAAAAAATAGAAACAAAAAAAAAAAAAAAAAAAAAAACAAAGAGGTATTTTTTATTTTTGTTTTTATTTAATTTATTTTTTTGCTGGAAGAAATTATATTTTTATTTTTGGTGTTTATTTAACTTTGATTAAAGTGTGTTGATTTCTTTTGTGTGTGTGTATAAAAAAAAAAAAAAAATAAAAAAAAAAAATAAAAAATAAAAAATAAAAAAATAAATAAATAAATAATTAAATTATTTAAAAATAATTTTAAATTTACAAAAGAATAACCTCTATTGGAAATATTTTGCTATTTATACCCTATCATATTATTTTTTTAATTTATTTATTTATTTTTTTTTTTTTTTTTTTTTTTTTTTTTTTTTTTTTATACACAAAATGCAAAAAACTTGGCAACAATAATATTTATAAATATTTTTAGAAAAAAAAAAAATAAAAAACTTTGTGTATGGGTTTAGAAAGTAAATTAATCTTTAAATTATATTTATTGGTTGGAGTATGAAGTATTAAGGTAAATTTATTTAAAATTTTTTTTTTTTTTTTTTTTTTTTTTTTTTTTTTATTTTTTTATCTATTTAAATTAACAAAAAAGAATGTATTTTTTCATTCACTTTTTATATTTTTTTTAAATTATTATAATGCTTCATTTTTATTATTTATTTATTTTTCTTTTTTTTTGATTGATTATTATCATATTGAGAAAAAAAAAAAAAAATATCAAGACAAACCACTATCCTATAATAACAACTAAAAAAAACAATTTTGGTAGTAATATATTACATATAAATGCATTTGGTAATCTTTAAAGACTGAAAGATGGAAATCAAAAAAAAAAAATTTTAAAAAAAAAAATATGTGGAAAGGGTTGTGTGTGTGTGTGTGTGTGTGTGTGTGTAGTAATATTGGTTATATACACATAAATAATTTTTTTATTATTTTTTTATTGTTTTGAATTATTTTGTTAAAATTATGTTTTTTTAAAGAAAAAAAATCTAAAAATAATGCGATGTAATTGTTTTGATGAAAAAAAAAAAAAAAAAAAACTAGAAATTTAAATTAAAAAAAAAAAAAAAAAAAAGTTGGCACATATTTTTAAATGAAAAAAAAAAAAAAAAAATGCAGCAATTACATTTTCTTTTGCTATATTTTTCTTTCTTTTTTTTATGGTTGCAGCTTTTCTCTAATCCTTTTTTTTTTATTTTTTTTTTTATTTGAAATGCATTATAAAACAAAAAAAAATAAAATAAAATAAAATAAAATAAAATGAATGAATAAATAAACAAATAAAAAAAAAAACAAAACAATAATGAATTTATGGGGAAATACCTTTATTAAATGTATTTTAATTAGTATTAATTAAAATTTGAAAAAAATATTATAAAATAAAATAAAATAAAAAAATTAAGATAACAGTTTGTGTTAAATGTTTTTTTTTTTTTTTTTTTTTTTTCAATTCGTTTAAAAAAAATTAAAAAAAAAAAAAAAAAAAAAAAAAAAAAAAAAAAAAAATCAAAAAAAATCAAAAAAAATCATAAAATAAAAGTTAGGATAAAAAGGCAAAAGAGAAAATGGAACCGTTCGTGTTCAATTCCATTCAATTTCCATAAATGCCGATTCATTCCACCCTTATTTTTTATTTTTATTTTTATTTTTATTTTTTGAGAATGTTTCTTTTAGTGAGTCATTACAATATGAATAAAGATTTAAGTTATATAAAAAGATAAAAATAAAAATAAATAAATAAGAATAATTGGAGGTGTTCTATAATGATTTTTTTTTTTTTTTTTTTCGACTTATTAAAAAAATATTTAATAAAAAAAAAAAAAAAAAAATTTAATTTGCCAAAATAAGGGGTGGAATCATTAATAGAAAATTCCACTATAAAAAAAATCTTTTCAAAAAGAGTTTCCACATTTTTCAACTATCTTTTTTTAATAATAATTCTTTTTTTACTGAAACTGATATAAAAAAAAAGTAAAAAAAAAAAATAAAAAAAGTTGTTTAAAAATTTAAAATATAATAAATAAAGAATAATTTTATTTTCCTAAAAATTCAAACTCTTTTTTTAACGAGAATCTTTTTTCTTGTTTTGTTGTTATTTTTTTTTTTTTTTTGTTTTTTTTTTTTTTCTGGAAATTCTTGACCAACAAAAATATAATCTTTGTTACCATAATTAAAGGATATCATTAAATTAACCAGTGGACTACTCATAAATAAACAAAGAAAACATTTTTACCAGTGCTCGTTTGAATAACAGTTTTCAACAGATGGTTCGTCAAATAATCTATCAACCTTATAACCTTTGGCATATTTTTGACGAATTTCTGGAAGTAAATCACAAACTATTCTAAGAGAATCCCATTGTTGATCATCTAAACTTGGACCATCCCAACGAGATGATGGATGATTAATATGGACAATGTATGCTTCAGGTAAAACATTAAAAGTCTTCCAAAAAAAAAGAAAGGATTAGTATATATTCTTTGTTTGGATTTTTTTTTTTTTTTTTTTTTTACTCACAAAACCTTGTGCAGCCATTCCAAAAATTTGAGAATTTTTATCAAAACCATAACCTTTGAAACGCTCATCAAATAGTAAAGTTTGAGATCTATTATAAACTAAAAATGGTTCATAAATCCAATGATATTCAATTGAATATGGTTCAGTGGATGTCATCCATTTTGTGTAATCTGTTGGTGAATGGCATTTTGGACATACTCTTAAATCTACATAAAAAAAAAAAAAATCAATACAGATTCATACTATACTATTAATTCTAATATTTTACTTACTCGATGGTTCAATTAATTTTTTTGTTAGCATTTCAACGAATTCGAATTTAGAATCTGGAATATCTTTTGGTTTTAAATTTGAAGAGAAGGATGGAATAACGAAAGCATTTAAGGATTCGTCTTGATTCAAATAATTTAAATTGATATATTGAGCGATATGGTCATGTAAATTAGAAGGTGGTATGAAATCTACATCCAAAAGTAACACATGTTCAGTCAATGCATTTTTAATTGCAAGATTACGTAAATTGTTCACTGGATAACGAGTATTGTTTTGATAAAATAAATGGAAATCCACAAATAAACCCAAAATATTATTCTCTTTGATTGCATTTTCCAATTTCTCTAAATCATCTCCTTCAGTCTTTATAAAAATTGAAACTGAAATTGGAGCTCTCCATCTTTCTGCCATTGCTGCGACTTTATGTAATCTGTCGACTGTAGTTTGTGTCACAATGGTAACTCTATATTTAAATATGTCATTTACATTCGCTTTTTCTAACTCAATCTTTAATTCCTCTTTTGTTTTTTCTAAATCTTCTATATTATTATCATTACTATTATTATTTTCATTATAATCTCTTCCTTTAAAATTGCTGTACATTATATTTTTTTGACCAACTTTCTCATCATTTATATTTTCTGGTTTTATATCATCTTCTTTTATGTTTATATATATATCATTATTATTATTATTATTATTATTATTATTATTATTATTATTATTATTATTATTATTATTATTATTATTATTATTATTATTAAAATTATTATTTAAATTTTCGATGTTAAATAATCTTCTAATTGTTGAAATTTTATAATTTGGTTTTGTTTCGAAAACAGCATCTAAGCCATCGAAAAAATCCTTCTCTGGTACGATACCATTTGAATCATATTTTAATGTATGTGCATAATTCTTTTTCTCTCTAATGAGTACTTGTTTTTGA
>CM069766.1:2972500-2977500 GCA_036169595.1 Dictyostelium firmibasis
AAAATAACAAAAGGTATTTCTTTTAAATTCATCGATTTCATCGCATCAACAACCGGTTAAAAAACTTTTTTTTTAAAATTTTTTTTTTTTTACTTTTTTTTTTTTTTTTTTTTTTTCTTTTTTTTTTCTTTTTCTGTAGTAATATTTATAAATATATGTAACACACAATAAGTGTGTATAAAAAAATTTTATTTTCTTTTAGAAATAGATTTAAATATATATATATATAAAAAAAAAAAAAAAAAAAAATTTTATTAAAAAAATTTGTCCCTGTATTAATAGTCTATAATAAAAAAAAAAAAATAATAAAAAAAATAATAATAGATTATTTTTAGATTGTTTTATCAAAATAAAGAGATGAGTTCAAAAGCATTTAGTTTGGAGAAAGCATTCATCGCCAATGTTGCAGAATGTTTTAGATATTTAGATACATTAAATGTTCCAAAAATGTCAAAAACATTGGAGGCTCAAGAAAAAGCATTTGCAAAATCAAAAAATAATAATACACTAAAATCGACATACAGTGCCGCTACAAATGTTTATTGTATTTTTCAAGTAAGTAAAAAAAATTTAATCCTCAAAAAAAAAATTTGATCTGCAAATCAAAAAAAAAAAAAAAAAAAAAAAAAAAAAAAAAAAAAAAAAAACACCACATTTTTTTATAAAAATCATATGAGTTTTCATATTAACATCTATTTTTATACTTTTTATTTTATTTTTTTTAAAATTTTTTTTAGGATCAAATTTTACCATGTATAAACGCGTTTTGTCATTTACATATAGTTAAATTAATGTCAATAGCACAAATTTTTCATGAAAGATTAGTTAAAGCATTAAATAAAGAGTTTTTTACAGAAACAAAAGCACAACACTATCTTGGATTATTTCAATTCTTTCAAAAGACCTTAGATTTTATATCGATGGATAAAAGAAAAATGACATCAGATGTAACACAAGCCATTATTAATCATTTAACCTATTATGTGGTTGATCCAGATTCAGCGGTTGTTGGTTTAATACCAAATGATGATCTTTTACATAAAATTTCAAGAGATTATGATATGGCAAGATTGGATGAAAAAGATAAAGAAAAAGATAAAGATAAAGAAATTAATAGTGATGGATATATATCGGATAGTTCAACTACTCTACAACAACAACAGCAACAACAGTTACAGTCATCAACAACATCTAATACATCAGCATCATCAACATCTTCATCATCACATTCACAACCATTATCACCATCACAATCACATTCTTCACTATCAGCATTATCTTTTTCATCTATAGCTTCAATTATAAAATCAAGTGATAATAGCAATAACTCATCACAAAATAATAGAGATAGTAGTGGGTTAACCCATCCAATATCAGCTTCAACCTCTTCATCGTTCATAAGTAATAGTGGTGGTGGTGGTAATAGTAATTCAAACAATTTTAATAATAGAGATAGTTATTATAGTAGTAGTGGAGGAGGAGGAGGGGGAGGAGGAGGTGGAAATAATGCACCACTTCCAAATATTTCAACAACTAGATCAGCATTATTAATGAATATTATAAATTGGAGTGCACTTGATGATATTAATCAAATTGCTAAATCAGTTAGACGTTATGCATCTCTATTGAGGGGTTGTGATAAAATCAAAAGAGGTGATTTAATAATTGTTAGATTTAACCAATACAATCAACAAAATATACACAAAAAACAATTCATTGGTGGATTTAAATCTACCCATAGTCATAGTGTCTCTGATCATCAACATACCCTTAGTTGTAATAATTTCTCAAATTTATTATCATCCCCAGCACATTCTAGAATTTCAACAAATTCAACATCATCATCAACCTCAACTACTTCAAATGGTACAAGTACTTTGATTAATAACAATAATTACAATAACAACAACAATAACAACAATAACAACAATATGAATACTACTACACCAACAATTAATCATAAAAGTGTAATAACATTGGAAGAACACGTTGAGAAAATAATGTGCACAAATTCATTTAATAATTTTAGACCAAAAGCTCAATTTGCACGTTATACAGGTGAAAGAGAGGATTACAATATTAAAGTTTACTTCTCTAGTGAAGAGAATGAAGAAGTATTGGTAGGAATTGAAGATGTATTGGTTTTAAATAAATCAACAATTGAGATATTAAAAGACTTTAAATTAACAGATAAATTAATAAATCATCCATCAGAGAAATTCTTTTCACAAATTATCGATGAATCCAAACATATCATAATGTCATCTATGGAGAATTTAGGTATAGATTTAGATTTCATTCATTCAGTAGCACAAAATTCAAATTTAATCAATTTAGATAGAATTAAAACTATGTATGCTTGTTTACAATCTATCAATTCAAATAATGATCACCCAATATTTAAAGATTTAGAGAGACAAATTGACCTTCAGATTGATAATTACCTTTGTCAACAATTGGATATGAGATTCATGTATATACCGAGATATGATTCTACTCTAAATGAACTTCACAGTAGTTCCTATTTACAAGTTTCTAAAATGAAAACTAAACTTGTACTTCAAGAATGTGAAATAGCTCTAGATCGTTTAGGTATTGAGAAAAAGCAATTCTTAAATGGTATAAAAAAAGAACAAATCACTGAATGGTGGTTAAAAAGAATTGAAACTCGTTGTAATGATTTCCTATTAGAACGTGGTTATAACTTTTCTGCTGTACCAGAGAATTATATTGAACAACCTCCAAATAATATAAATGATGTTTTTTCAAATTTAATGTTAATTCAAAAAATTTTAGATCCACAAGAACAATTAATTGAAATTATTACTATAGATGAAAAACAACAACAACAACAAGATTCTCAACAAGATTCTCAACAACAAACTTCTCAACAACCAGAGAAACAAAATAATTCTGTAGGCAATGTTAGTAGTAATTCACCAATTAATATAAGTAGTGATTCTATTTCCATACTCAATAATAAGGAAAATAAAATAAATCGTTGTGGTAGTAATGCTAGTGGTAGTCCAACAGTTGTTATTCCAAGATCGCCCGCCAAAGAAATCCCAATATTACACAGTAGTGCTAAAATAATGTCACCTGACAGTTCATTATCTACATCATTACCAATCACTTCTGCATCATTACCTGTCACAGTTTCTGAAACTGCAAAATTATCACCAAAACAAGAAATGATTGCCTCTGTTACTTCTGCCGCTGATTCTGCTGCAACTACTTTTACTACTATTTGTACAACAACAACAACAACAACAACAACAACAACAACAACCACTACTACAACAAATGTTGAACAACAACCAAATATGTTAACATTATCAAATAGATTTATAAGTTCACCAATACCATTAATTAATGAATTAAAAAAAGAAATCTATCCAGTGATTCATGATTTTATAAAGAAATGCCATATAATATTATGTGATCAATTTGGATTAAAAGAATATTCCACTGAAATAGTTAAACAATTTATTAAGGAACGTAGTAAATCAAACGATATGATTGCAATGGGATATTTGGAGGATATG
This sequence comes from Dictyostelium firmibasis, assembly GCA_036169595.1. Classification (NCBI taxonomy): domain Eukaryota; phylum Evosea; class Eumycetozoa; order Dictyosteliales; family Dictyosteliaceae; genus Dictyostelium; species Dictyostelium firmibasis. Next base: position 2,976,046 of record CM069766.1, read on the forward strand.
GTATCGGATTTAGAGTATTTAAAAGAGATGGAAAGATTAGAGGATGCTAAAAATGGGAAATCATTACATATTGTACCAATTGGTGGTTTGGTAATGGGTTTATTTGCACGTTTAGAAAATGAATTAAATACTGTTATGGAGTTATGGAATGAAGGATCAGATGATGATGAAAATGATCATCAAGAAGTTATTAATGTCTCATCTACCTCTACTTCATCGGGTAACAACACATTGGACGGTAGTGGAAATAGTGGTGTATTAACATTAACAGTAACAAAGAAACAACCACAAAGATTCGATGAAGGTAAATCATTACTTCATGTTACAATAAATACTGATGATGTCGATCAAGTTGAGAAAGTATTACTCACAGAAGCTTACTCTATAAATGATGTCGATGTTAATGGTTGGACACCCTTACATAGTGCATGTTGTTTAGGTAATGCTGATATTTGTAAAATTTTACTACAAATCGATGGTATCGATGTAAAATTAAAGAATAAAGATGGTGCTTCAGTACTTCACTATTTGGTAAGACATCCATTGACTGAGAAAAGAAAAGAAGCAATTTTAGCAATTATAGATAAAGGCTTGGATATCAGTATAGGTAGTAGACATGGTGAAACACCATTACACTCTGCATCATTTAGAGGTCATAATGATGTAGTTTTGTTTTTAATTCAAAATGGTGCTAATATTAATGCAATCACCGCAGGCAAAGAAACTTCACTTCACTATGCAGTCACTGCAGGTAGAGCTCAAATCGTTTCAACACTTCTTCAAAATGGTGCTCAATGGAATATCATTTCAAAGAGAGGTACACCTTTAGATTTGGCAAAGAATGGCAGATTGACAAATATCGTTCAACTCTTAGAAAATGGTCCTGACATTAACAATTTTGAATGGAGAAAACAAAATAAAACTCTACTTCAACAACAAAAAGAGTTACAAATTTTAAAACAACAATTACCAAAAGTTACAAAACATCAAAACTATCATGAATATCGTAATAATCAAGAAGAATTTAATCAACAATTAAATTTAAATCAAACTCAATTAACTTTACCAAATTTAAATAATAATAATAATAATAATAATAATAATAATAATAATAATAATAATAATAATAATAATAATAATAATAATAATAATAATAATAATAATAATAATAATAATAATAATAATAATAATAATAATAATAATAATAATAATAATAATAATAATAATAATAATAGTAATAATAATAGTAATAGTAATAATAGTAATAATAGTAATAATATTAGTAATAATACTATTATTAATAATAATAATAATAATAATAATAATAATAATAATAATAATAATAATAATAATAATAATAATAATAATAATAATAATAATAATAATAATAATAATAATAATAATAATAATAATAATAATAATAATAATAATAATAATAATAATAATAATAATAAT
>CM069766.1:2982500-3000000 GCA_036169595.1 Dictyostelium firmibasis
ACACCAGATGATCAGTCAGCATTAAAATATCAAATGACAGGACAATATCCAAACACTGATCAACAATATGATCAAAATGGTCAACCTATTAATGCTCAACCCTCGACACCCTATCAATTGCAATATCGTGGTAGCACTAGGTATGAAGCTCACCCATACGCTAGACAATATAACAATGATTTACAAAAAAGATTACATACTGGTGAAACCGTCGATGTTGCACCATTAAATGGTGTAGGTAACTACTATAGTCATTCAGCTGGTACAATGAATCAAGAACTTCAAAAACAACAATATGATAACTATATGCAACAATACTATCAAGCCTATGGTTATGATTATTCAAAACTTTCAGATGAACAAAAATTACAACTTCAACAATATTTTCAATCTTATTATTATGGTAATCAACAACAACAACAACCTGAAAATAATATTGATACCAATGAAAATGATGATAATGAAGAGGATGATGAAGATGATAATGAAGAGGAGGATGAGGATGATGATGATGGTGACAATAATAATAATAATAATAATAATAATAATAATAATAATAATAATAATAATAATAATAATAATAATAATAATAATAATAATAATAATAATAAAACAGAAGATAATAAAAATGATAAAGTAGAAACTAAAGATGAAAAAAACATAGAAGAAAAAGTAAATACAGAAAACAAAGAGATTATTAAAAATGAAGAAGAAAAGGGTGAAGAAAAAACAGAGGATGGCAATATTGTGAAAAAAGAAGATTAATAAAAAAAAACCTCTTAAAAGAAAACAATTAATTTTTATTTATATTATATACTATATCATATATTTTATTATTATTATTACCATCATATTTTTTCTTTTTATGTTTTTTTCAAATATTTAACCAACCTTGATTTATAACATTTTCTAAAGTAATTTCTCTATTAAATTCGAAAATTTCCAAAGAGGAATTTTCTTTAACCTTGTTTAATAATAAATTTTCATCAATATTATTACTATTTTCATTATCATTATTATTATTATTATTATTATTATTATTATTATTATCACTATTATTATTAATATCTTTATTATTATTAATATTATTAACTAAATTACTAAAAAATATAAAACGAAGATGGGAGTGAATATGAGAAGTTTCTGAACTTATGACATTTGTGATTGTTGAAGTTGATAATGATATGCAATCTGTTAATTCCAATGCTTCCAAGAGTAACCATTTATCCAATGCAAGTGATAGAGTTTCATCCTTTATATTATAGCATTGAATACATGAGAAAACTCTAATTCTATTGCATTCAATAACTAGATTATGAATGATTGATGATGAAAGATTATGAAATCCTCCACCAATAAATAAAGATTCTAATGATTTAGAGCAACCAACTTTTCCACTACTATCATCACTACTACCACTATCAATTAGTAATTGAAGTATTGAATCTTTAACCATTGGTGTAAATGCAATATCCAAAACAACCAATTCTGAACATTCAGTAAAAAACAACTTAACTTTCTCTAAATGACCACCAGATATATTGTTGATTGAAGAAGATGTTGCCATTTTACAATGAGATAGATATAACTTTTTCAAACCCTTATAGTTGTTTCCTAACATTGTGAAAATATCCCATGTTATTCCTTTGCAACTTGATAGACCAATTACTTTTAGATCTTTATTAAGATGTGATATCATTTTAAAGATTTCATCAGTTATTGGTGTACCATCCAATCTTAGGTGGATTAAATTTACTAGGTTTATATTTGAAAATATCTCTTTTAGATGAGATTCCTCCAATTTGGTATATTGTAAATCCAACTTTATTAAATTGAAATTTGCAACGATTAAATCAACTAAACCATAGGATGCCTTGACGATTTTCGCTGAAAATGTTACCAATGTCGATAGGTAATTTGATATGTCTGTTAAACCTTGATTAGTGATCTTTGTACAAAATGATATATCTAAATCTTGAAGGTAAATACATCTTCTTGCTAATATTAATAGACTTGCATCGTCTATATCTGTTTGTGATAGATTAAGGGTTAATAGAGTATTTGGAAATACTCCTAACATTTCTAATGATAAAACTGATCTTGGTGTGTATAAATTTGAAGATGCTGTTGAAATTGATGCCAATGATTGAATTGATGGAGATAAATTTATATTTCTAACTAATTGTTGTATTGGTTGTAATGGTGGTGTTAAATTTATAGTTGTTGTCGTCGTTGAAGATGTGGTGGAAATATCGGGTGATTGTGGTTGTTGTTGTTGTTGTTGTTGTTGTTGTTGTTGTTGTTGTGAAATTTGTAATTTAGTCATCACTTGACTTAAATTATTATTACCTGTACTAATTCTTTCTCTTGGTGTTGGTGGTTCACTGATACTTGCTCTATGTTGTTGTTGTTGTTGTTGTTGGCTATCACTATTGATACTTGATGAATGAGTGATAATAGTCATTAAAACTTGAGTTGTTAATTTTGGAATACTAGATAAATCTAATGATGCCAATGATTGAAGTTTTGAAATTGACTGAGCCAATATTGGTGATATTGGGAAATCAATGTTGCCAATATTTAAGGTTTTTAGTTTTGTACATGTTGTTGTTATTGATAACAAGGTTTTAGGTGTAATTTTACAACCAGTCAAATCAAGATATTGAAGGTTTGGAGATAATTTAATGATTTTTCTTATTACTTTATCAGAAACTAACGAACATTGTTTCAAAGATAAAAAAAACAAACCAAAGTTATCATTGAATGAAGCTGATTTTTGTGAATTTGATATCAAACCTGAGAGAATACTTTGATTTCTTTGAAGATTTTGTCTCGGAGAAGATGGTTCATTTGTTTTTAACTCTTCGCTTGATTGTTTTAATTTTTTTGTTTTTTTTTGTGGTTCTTCTTGTTCTTGTTGTTCTTGTTGTTCCTGTTGTTCTTGTTGTTGTTGTTGTTGACTATTATTACAGTTATTATTACTATTATTAATATTATTACATTCGAAACTATTTATTTCATCTTGTTGTTTCTTTTTTGAAAATATTTTATTTTTTAAAGAAAATCTTTTTTGTTTTCTTGGTGTTAATTGAGGATTTAAGGTGATTGGTGGTGGAGGTGAAATTATAGTTAATATTGAGCTACCATTATTTGGATCATCACTACTACTACTGTTTGTTTCAATTGAAGATAATCTTTCATTACTATTGAACTCAATTGATTTTGATTTCGATAAAAATAGAGGTGAAATATTTCCAGAAGAGGACGAAGAGGAGGATGATTGAAGATTATTTATAATTATTTTTAAAAATGAATCATTTACATTATAGCAATTGGAGAAATCTAAATTTTTTATATCTGTACATAATTTTAGAATATCCTTTGTTGGATCACCAATTGAGATTTTACTTTTTACAACACTGAAATCCAATGATTTTATCCTGTTGTCTGCAATCGATTGAAATATTTCTTTTTGAAATATTGTTTTAAAATAATTATTTAAATTTCCACTACTTCCATTTATATTACCATTATTACTATTATAATTATATAATAATCTATACTCTAACAAGAAATGAATCAGCTCTTGTCTTAAATCTAATGGTAGTATATCTAAATTTAAATTACTATTATCTGATATTATTAATTTTGATAAAGAGATCAAACAATTTTGTTTTAATGACAATGAAAAAGTTTTTTTCAATTTTTTTAAATATTCAATTTGAATTGGGAATACTTCTGAAGAGTTTCCGTTGAAACTCAACGACAATGAAGATGATTTTTTTGACATATTTTTTTAAAAAAAAATTTTTATATTTTTATTTTTATTTTTTTTACACAATATTACAATTATTTATATTTAATTACTACTATTATTATTATTATTATTATTATTATTATTATTATTATTATTATTATTATTATTATTATTATTATTATTATTATTATTATTATTATTATTATTATTATTATTATTATTATTATTATTATTATTATTATTATTATTATTATTATTATTATTATTATTATTATTATTATTATTATTATTATTATTATTATTATATCTTTTTATTTATTTATATATATATTTATTATACAATTTTTTATTAACTATGCTATTATTTAATATACAAAAAAAAAAAGAAAAAAAAAAAGAAAAAAAAGAAAAAAAAAAAAGAAAAAAAAAGAAAAAATAATATATATATCTAAGGATAATGTACAAGATTAATTTAATTATAACGGTAATAACAAAATTAAGAAAAAAAAAAAATCTTTTTTTCTTTTGTCTTGTTTTTTTTTTTTAATTCCCTATCAATAATGAAAAAAAAAAAAAAAAAAAAATAAAAAAAAAAAAAAAAATTTTAATCCCATGAATCTTTGCTACCAATGTTGAACCAATGACAATAATTTTAATTCTTTTTTTTTTTTTGGTATAAATCAATCATAAATATCTTTTTTTTTTTTTTCAATTTTTTTTTTTTTTTTCATTTTTTTTTTTTTTTTATGATAAAAAATCAAATTTCAGATTTAAAGAATCTTTTTTTTTTTTTTGATTGCCACATTCCATAAAATTTTAATTTTTTTTTTTTTTACTTTATTTTATTTTATATTATTTTTTTTTTTTTCAATCATGATTGGGAAACGAACTTAAAAAATGATATTTATTTTGTTGATTGCCTATTTTATTTTTTTTTTTTTTTTTTTTGTATAATTTTTTTCATTTTTCAAAAAAAAATTTTATTTTTCTTTATTTTTTAATAAAAAAATTCAATGAATTTGAACAAGGAATAAAAATAAAAAAAAACAAGTAAAAATAAAAGAAATCACATGAATATCTCTACCACAGAATGTGGTTATGAAAAAAAAAATAAAAAAAAAAAAATACAAATAAAAAAAAAAAAAAATAAAAATAAAAAAGAGATTTTACCTGATGAAGAATCACAGAAACCAAGAAATTGGGAACTTGTTTTTTTTTTCTCAAAAATAATTTTTTTTTTAAAGAAAAAAAATGATTGAATCATTTCTTAACTCAAACCCAAATATTATGTAACACAACTATTTTATGATAAAAATAGAATTAGTAATTAGTGAATTAAAATATTGAAAAAAAATTTAAAAATAAAAAAATAAAAATAAAATAAAATAACAACTCCAACCCTATTAATTACATTAAAAGATAAATTATAGAAGTAATTTGTAAATAATCGATTCCAAATTAATAAATATATAATTTTACCATACAAAAATAAAAAATAAAAAATAATTATAAAAAAAAAAAAATTAAATAAAAAATAAATTTTAAAAATAATTATAATTATTAAAAATAAAATAATAATCACAAAAATAGTAGCAAACTTGGTAGTTACAATACATATAAAATAATAAAAAACCACACCCACCACTCACTTTAACATTCACACACTCTATTAATCTATTTTATTATTATTATTTTTTTTTTTTTTTTTTTTTTTTATTTTTATTTTTTTTAGAATTTTTTATTTTTTTTATTTTTATTTTTATTTTTATTTTTTTTTTTTTCTATTATTATTATTATTATTATTATTTGTTGTCATTAATTATTTTTTAGTAAATATTTTAGTTCCCATTTTTTTTTTCAGAAAAAAATTTATTTATAATTTGATTTCCAACTGAAAAAAAAAAAAAAAAAAAAAAAGTTTAAAAAAAAAAAAAAAAAAAAAAAAAAAAAAAAAAAAAAGTTATTTTTTATTTTTTCCTCTTCAATCCACACACTCCAAGTAGTAGTAGTGCTAACAATAATATAATAGTAGTAATAGTAATAATAATAGTTTAATAACTCAATAATTAATAACAATCATAGTAATAATAATAATAATAATAATAATAATAATAGTAATAATAATAAAATAATTAAAGCAGAATGGGTTGTTATACATCACGTGTTCAAGTAGAAGATAAAAATAGCGAACAATTAGATAAATATCTTGTACAAGCCGGTAAAGAAGGCTTGTTAGATTTTAGAATATTATTGTTGGGTGCTGGTGAAAGTGGTAAATCCACCGTTGTAAAACAATTAAAATCAATATATAAAATTCAAGTCGACGATGATGAGTTACAAAGTTATGCTGTTAATATTCATAAAAATACAGTACTTTGTATGCAAGTTTTATTAGAAGCAGGTGAAACTTTAGGTATTGAACTAATTGACCCTGAAACAAAGGTTTGTATAAAAAAAAAAAAAAAAAAAAAAAAAAAAAAAATATTTTTTTTATTTATTTATTTTTGCCTATTACTAATATTTCTATGAAAAAAAAAAAAACTTTTAGAAAAGAGCAGTTAATGTTAAATCATTCCAATTTGAACCAGAAGTTAAACAAATGCCAGTTAGTTTAGGATTAGATATTGAAGAGTTATGGAGAGATGAGGATATTCAAAAGATTTGGGACAGAAGATCGGAATATTGGTTTTTAGACGCAACACCATACTATTTCGAAAATATTCAAAGATTTTTAGATGATGATTTCGTACCAACCGAAGAAGATTGTATTATGACTCGTGTTAGAACTACAGGTATTTCCGTAACTGAATTTGATGAAGGTCCAGTTCATTTCCGTGTTGTTGATGTTGGTGGTCAAAGAAACGAAAGAAAGAAATGGATACATTGTTTTGATGATGTTAAAGCATTATTATTTGTTGTAAATTTAGCTGGGTATGTTTTTAAATATTTGTTTATTTTTTTTTATAATCCACCCATTCATTCATTTTTTTTTAACATTTGATTTTTATTATTTTTTTCTAAAAAAAAAAAAGTTATGATCAAGTTATGTTTGAAGATCCATCACAAAATAGAATGCAAGAATCTTTAACATTATTTGGACAAATTTGTAATAATCCAATATTTTCAGAAACACCAACATTTTTGGTTTTAAATAAAAAAGATTTGTTTGAACAAATGATTCAAAAAACTGATCTCAGTAAATGTTTCCCAGACTACAAAGGTGGTTCAGATGTAAAGACAGCATTGGAATTCATTCAAATGAAATATCAGCAAAAGATTCAAGAATCAAATAAACCTTTACATACTTTCCATATTGCTGCTCGTTATAAAAAAGATATTAAATACACCTGGGAAGAGGCAAAAGGTATCCTCCTCGAAGAAAATAAAAAAGTTTTAATGAAAGCAACCAAAGATTTAAAAAAATCCTCAAAACAATCAAATAAATCTTCTTTAGGTAATAGTACTCAAAACAATAATAATAATAGCCAAACCACTGTTGATGGTGCAACTGCTAAAATTAATTCTTAAAAAAAAATATCAAAAAAAAAAAAATATCCACAAAAAAAAAAAAAAAAAAAAAAAAAAAAAAAAAAAAAAAAAAAAAAAAAAAAAAAAAAAAAACAAATAAATAAATAAATAAATGTATCATATTAAAAATAATAACAATGAAAAATAAATAAAAGTGTAAATAAAGTTTTGATTATTACAAAATAAAAATACTTTTTAATTTACGAACTTTTTTTACGAAGTACGGACATGCATTTATTTTTACAAAAAAAAAATTTCAGTTTTTTTTTTTTTTTTTTTTTCGAATTTTTTTTTTTTTTTTTTTCCGTGCCTCACCACCTACTTTTTTTTTTTTTCGCTCACGAATCATTCTTTTTTGTAATTCCTTAAGAGATAATTAACATATACAATTAAACATGGGTCGTATGCATTCAAACGGGTATGTTATTACTTTTTTTTAAAAAAATAAAAAAAATAAAAAAAATAAAAAATGGAAAATAAAAAAATAAATATACACTACAAATAAAAAAATAAAATAATAAAAAATAAAATAAATAATAAGAACAATCAAATAAATAAATAATAGAGAATATTATTTTTTTTAAAAAAAAAAATATATATATATAAACAAAAATTAATTATTTTTAATTATTTAAATTTTTATTGTTCAAATACAGTAAAGGTATCAGTGGTTCTTCATTACCATACAACAGAAAACCACATGCTTGGACTAAACCATCTGCCTCAGAAGTCTGTGAAACTGTCTGCAAATTAGCCAAGAGAGGTTACACTCCATCCAAAATTGGTTCATCTTTAAGAGATTCATTAGGTGTTGCTCAAGTTAAAAACATCACCGGTAACAAAATCTTACGTATCTTAAAGGTCAACGGTCTCGCACCAACCATCCCAGAAGATTTATACCATTTAATCAAAAAGGCTGTCACCATCAACAAACATTTACAAAGAGCCCGTAAAGATTATGACGGTAAATTCCATTTACGTTTAGTTGAATCCCGTATTCACAGATTAACTCGTCCATACAGAAAGAACGGTACCTTAGCTCCAAACTGGAAATACGAATCTAACAACGCCTCAACTTTAGGTATGTTTAAATTTAGAATTATATTTTTTTTAAAAATAATTTTATTAACTTTTTTTTTTTAATTTTAGTTGCTTAAACACCCTCGTTTAAAAAAATTATAAATAAAATAGGAGGATTCGGGGTCTTACTTGTGATTTATCACTAGTTTGTACTTTTTTTAAAAACAAAAAATACTGATCCTTACTATTAAATCAATATGTAGACCCTTTTCTTGTACGATCTTTTTAGATTTAAGCCAGAAAATTCTACAACCTAAATTGATTTTTATTAATTGCTAAATGGTTCTCCACATTGGGGATAAAATGTCGAATTACAATGTGACTAAGATTGTTTTTTTTTGACAACCCATTTTGGCTTAACTACTCCCATTTATGACTTTAAATGTAATATATTATATTTATAATATAATTGGGTTGGTGACCAACAGTTTAAATATTAAATGTATGTGTTGATCAAGTTGTTGCTCGATAGATACAAAACCTTTGTAAATCTATTCAAAAAAAAAATAATCTTTAATAATTAACATTGTTCTGTTGTTTTAAATTATTAGCTTTATTTTTTTTTCATTCACAAACATTTTTTACAAAAACTGCACCATAGTTAATTGGCTTGGCATTACTAAATATCTTTTGGTTAAGGGTTTTTCTTTTTTTTTTTTTTTCTTTTTTTTGTCTTTTTGTATTTTTTTTTAGCATTATCGTTTCTATTTATTATTATATTTTTACTACTAACAAATTTTTTATTTTCAAAAAAAAAACCTAACAAAAAATAAATAAAATTTTAACACGAGCCTTTTCAAAAAAAAACACCGATAGTGTCTTATTTTTTTATCCAATTACTTTTTTTTGCAATATTATATTTTTTTTTTGTCCACCAATACTATATGTTTTTATTTTTTTATATTACATCAATGTATTATATTAATTTTTTTGTTGTTAAAAAAAACTAATTTCATAAAGTACAAATAATTTTTTTCGATTTTTATTTAATTTAAAACAAATGCGCAAGTAAGAAAAAGAGAAAATTAAAGTCATTTCAATAAAATTAATTTGGAATTAGAAAATAAATTTGGTAATGTGATATTAAATTTACCAGCTATAATTATAGTTTCAATTGAATTTGGAATTTTAGTAGTTTCGGAAATAATATGATTATTGTATAGGGATGAGATTGAAAGTATTCTAACCGATTGTGGGATTACATCGATTATTGGTTGATTGAAAGAATTACCAAGTGCTAAAGAAGTAACAGAGTCAGGAATACTATTTTTCTTTAATGGTTGATTAAAGTTATTACCAATATAAAGTGTTGAAATTCCAAATGGGATATAGCCAGGATCAAGAGGTTGATTAAAACTATTTGAAAAGCATAAGTTTGTAACTGATGAGGGAATTATTCCAGGTTTCAACATTTGATTGTATCTACCTTCAATGGTTAATTTTTTAACAGAGTTTGGGATACTATCTAATAAAAATGGTTTATTATATTGACCTTGAATACAGAGGTCAGTCACTGATGGAGGTATAATACCTGGTTTAATGATTTGATCGAATTTGTAACCTAATTTCAATATCGTAACATTTGAGGGTATTGAATTCTTTTTAAATTTTTGATTCCATTTATTACCGAAAATGAGTTCATTCAAACTAGAAGGAAGTGAATCTTTTTCAATGGGTTGATTAAAATTGTTTGATAATTTCAATGAAGTAATTGAATTTGGTAAAACATCCTTTGCAATTGGTTTATCATATAGGTAGCCTAAGAACAGTGTTTTTAAATTTTTTGGTAGACAATCTCTCTTTATTTCTTGGTTAAACATGCACCCAAAATTTAAAGTTTCAATGGTATCTGGTAATGTAAATGGTTCTATGATTTGATTGAAGCAATATCCAAAATTTAATGATTTTACTTTAGATGGTATTACATTCATTAAAATTGGTCTGTCTATATTGATTGTTAGTTTAATAACTGAAGATGGTATACAATTCACTGGTATTGGATAGTCACATTTATCACTTTGACATTTATCTAATAGTATAGTGCCTTTAATTGGATCAACTGATAATCCAAACACACCAATATGTAAATCTAATAAATAATCTCTATATGGAAAATTATTTAAGGTATCGATGTTAAAAGAATTAATCTCATTCGATGAGAATTTATTAATCTTTTGATATAATTTTAATTGTCTAGATATATTAAATCTTAAATATTTATTTCTAAAAACTTTAAAGAATAAATTTTCATTATCATCACATTCTACTATTTTACTAATTTTAAACATATTTTAATTGTTTTTTTTTTTGTAGAAATATTTTTTTATTATTACAGTTGTTTTATTTGAAAATTTTAATAAATTAATTTTATTTTTTTCTATTTATTTTTAAGTTTGAAAAATTATTTTTTACAATAATTATAATTTTTTTTTTTATTTTTTTTTTTTTTTTAATATTAAAAAAAAAAGTTGTAAAAATAGTTTTTTTTTTTTTTTTTTATTTTTATTTTGGTTTCATAAAATAAAGAAATGAATTATTATGAGGGTAAAAAAAGAATTGTAAATCGATCAAACAAGCACAACATTATTATTTTTAGAAGATTATTAATGATACCATAATCTCGAAGAGGATCTTTTTTTTTTTTTATATATTTTTTTTTTAATTTTATTTTAAAAAAAAAAAAAAAAAAAAGAAATTAATAAAATAATGAAAAAAATTATTATTAGTTTCACACAGTGGTGTGTGGTTGAAGTGGTCCTCAATCATTTAATTTGTTTTTTTTTTTTTTTTTAATTTTTTTTTAATTGAAAACTACCCAAAAAAAAAAAAAAAAAAAAAAATTGGATTTCATATTATAATTTACAAATAATTAATTGAATATGAACTTATATATGAATTCGTTGCAATTATTTATTTTTTTTTCTTTTCATAAATAATTTATATCTTTATTTGGTGGTACTTTATATGCTGATTTTATTAAAAAAAAAAAAAAAAAAAAGAAAAAAACAAATTATAATAAATTTTTTCCTCAAAAAAAAAAAAAAAAAAAGTTAAAATCAGTCCAATTGTTATTTATTTTTTTATTTATAATCGCTCGAAAAAAAAAAAAAAAAAAAAAAAAAAAAAAAAATACAAAAATAATTGTATCTGTTTTTATATGGTTTTAAATAATTTAAAGATAATCGATTTAATGGTTTTACATTAACAACATGATATGATTTCTAATAATTTATAAAAAAACGTTTATTATTTTTAAAAAAAATAAAAAAAAAATTATTATCATTATTATTAAATAAAAAAGTGGGTAAATTTTAAATAGTTTTAATATAATAATCGGTTTTTTAGAAAATTTATTCATCTTTCCTATTTTAGGTAAAAGTTTTTTAAACATCTGACTTTAAATAATACGATTTACATTTGATATGGTTAAATATATATATAGTATTATTATATTTAACATTATATTTATTATTATTTTTTTATATATTTTTTATTTTTAAAATATAAATAATTTTTTCTTTAAAACCAATTATAAAATTATTAACATTAAAAATGAACAGAAATATAGTATATGTAAAAAATAATAAAAAAGATGAAGTTTACAGGGAGATTCAGAAAGTAGTTGAAGAAGATAGAAAAAATTACAATTACTCTAAAGATAACATTCAAACATATGCACATGCAATTCAACCCCATTTCACAATGTGGGTCAATTCATTATTAATATTGAACATTGGAAGAGAGATAACAGAGGAAAATTGTCGGGATGAAATGTTTGGTTTACAAAGTGAAGGAAATCACTCAATCCTATGTTTAGATTATTTTGCTCAATTGGGTGATTACAAATTAAATCATTATTCTGATGGTTATAAAATTGCAAAAAAAATTTACAATCACATTAAAAAGCCAATGGTTATTTTAACTTTTTTAATTGCCAATGAATTGGCTGTTAATTTTTTAAAAGATTTAGAAAATGAATTATCAAAATATGGTGTAAAAGATAAAACATACATTGAAATTCACGAAGAAGCCGACTCTATTGAGTCTGAAAATGGTCATGGAATCAGGCTATTAAATGTTTTAGAAAAAGAAAATTCAAGTGTTGATGATATTAATCTAGGTATTCAATTATACAGAGAATTTTATAATGATATTTTTTGTAAATAAACATAAAAAAAAAAAAACAAAAAAAATCAGTAAAGTATATATTACATATACATATATCTTTTTTATAATAAAATTCTAGAAAATAAAATTTAAATTTAAAGTTAAAGTTTTTTATTTTTATTTTTTTTAATAAGTTTAAAATTTTTCAACCAAAAAAAAAAAAAACCTTTCTAACAAACAATAAAAAATAAAAACAAGAATTCAAAAAAAAAAAAGTGGAAAAAATTTAAAAACATATCAAAATTTTTTAATCCTGGTTGTTTTTTCAATTTTTTATTGGTCCAAAAAAACTAACAACACTCAGATTTTTCTAACAGTTTGGGTTTAAATTTATAACAACGACTAAAATTTAATATTATTTTATTAAAAATATTAAAAATATAGAAAATTATTCGAAAAATTCTAATAGAAGGTTCTTTTGGAATTGAAATTTATTTTAAATTTATTTTATTTCGGGTTCAAATTTGTCGAGTAAAAAAAAAAAATCGAGTTGAAGTTGGCAAAAATTTTTTTTTTTCGTCACCATAAAAAAATCCATACTTTTTTTTATTTTTTTACCATTATAAATTTACATTTATTATAATTTAATTAAAATCAAAGAAAAAAAGATAAACAACTTCATTTTTTTTTCCCAGATTATTTTTTGTGTGGAATGAAAGTAAAAGTAAAAAAATTCTATTGGAAGGTTCTGTTTGGTTTTAGAACAAATGGAACCAAAAATAAAATATCTATCCTATTTTTTAAGTAATTTTTTTAGTACAAAGTATTTCATTATATTTATATTATATAATATTTTTTTGTATTTATAGCATTAAAAATTTTATTTCTTTATTGGTAAAATTTCAAAAATAAAAAGAAAATGGTAGAAAAAAGATCATTCGTTTCTTCAAATAAAAAAGAAGAGGTATTCACCAAAACCATTGAAATTATTGAGCAAGATAGAAAGCAATACAACTACAGTGTTGATAATATGCAAACCTATGCTCAAGCCATTCAACCACATTTTACAATGTGGGTAAATGCAATGCATATTTTAGGTATTGGTGGTGAAATCACTGAAGAGAATTGTAGAGATGAAATGTTTGGTCTCAAAGATGAAGGAAATCATTCAATTTTATGTTTGGATTATTTCTCACAATTAGGTGAATTCCAATTACATCATTACGCTGATGGCTACAGAATTGCAAAACAAGTTTACCAACATTTAAAAAAACCAATGGTAATTTTAGCATTTTTAATTGCCAACGAATTAAACTCTGGTGTTGTCGAAGATCTCGAAAAAGCTTTGTCAGTTCTTGGTGTTAAAGATACAACCTATGTTGACGTTCATAAGGAAGCTGATTCTATAACCTCAGAAGATGGTCACGCCATTAAACTATTAAAAGTTTTAGAAATGGAAAATGCATGCGTCGAAGATATTAACATGGGAATCCAATTATATAGAGATTTCTACAATGATATCTTTTTAAAAAATTAATAAAAACAAATTATTCAATTTTTATTTATTTAATAAAGAAAATAATTATAAACTATTTGTCCATTTATTTTTTTATAAAATTTTTTTTATTTTTATTTTTAGGTAATTACAAATAACCTTTTTTTTTTTTTTTTTTTTTTTTTTTTATTTTATCTATTTTTGAATTATAATTTTTATATATAAAAATTTTTATTTCTTTTTAGTTGTTTGTTGTTTATCTTTTTTGTTGAAAACTGTTCTGTGAACTTTTGAAACACCATCAATAAATTTGGTTTCGAATAAAACATTTGCGTTGGTAAACATACCTTCTTTAAGTGAGACAACGATGAATTGAGAACTAGTGAAATGTTGTTTTAACATCATACCAATGTTTTGAGTGTGCGAAAGATCCAAAGCAGCATCGATTTCATCCAGAATATACATTGGTGCTGGTTTAAAGAGTAACAAAGAAAGAATTAAAGAAAGTGCCAACAAAGATTTTTGACCACCACTCAACTCTGAGAGTGTTTCTTTCCAAACGTCACCAAATGCAACTTTAACCTCAAGACCAAACAATTCATTTTGACCTTCTGGTGGTTCTAATTTTGCAGAAGTACCAGGCAAGAGTGTTGAAAAGATTGAACCAAAATCTTTGTTTACCTTTTTCCAAGTGGTACGAAGTGATTCATTCTTTTTCTCATCCAATTCTCTAATGACATGTTCAATCTTACTCTTATCATTTTCAATAATTTTTTTTTTCTCCATCAATTCTTGATATTCTTGTTCTGCCTTTTCAAACATACTCATAACTTTTCTGTTGATAGTTTTTGAGAGTTTTTCTTGTTCCTCTTGAAGTTTAATATATTCGGCATTAGCTTTTGAGGGATTAGTTGCATTGAAATCGAAATCACTTCCCGGTCTATTGAAGAGTTGTTTTTCATTCTTTATCCATGTATGCTTTTTAATTGCTGCTTCCAACCATTTTGTTGCTTCTTGACGATCTTTATCGACACGATTCATTCTACTCTTTAATTTCTCTGTTGACATATCAATCTCGGTAGTTTCAGATTGAATTTTCTCTAGCTCTTGATGTAGAGAACGAATTGTATCATTCTTTTGAGCCATATCTTTTCTCTTTTCGGAAAGAGTTTCTCTAATCGCTTGAATTTGTTTATTGGTTTCAGATATTGAACGAGCCAATGCATCGACCTCTTTTCTCATCTTTGAGATGGCACCTTGATTGCCTTGAGTCTCTTTGGATAGATTTTCCAACTCATTCTCCATCTCTTGAATTTCTAAATCCAATTTCTCAATAAATACCTGCTCACCTTTCACAACTTTATTTGATTTTGTACATTTCTCTTTGGTTATTTGTATTTTCTTTTCGAGGTCTTTCAATTGTTTCTCTCTAATAGATTGGAAATCATTAACATGGCTCTCCAATTGTTTTACTTTCTCCAATGCTTCCATTTCTTTTACTTTTGAGGTTGAAATCAATTGAGTATCAGATTCAATGGATAACTCCATCTCCTTGATTGACTCCAATAATTGATGATGTGGATTCAATTCAAAACGTTGTTTAATTAATGATGCTGCATGTTGTTTAATATTGAGTTGTTGTTCCAATTGTTTGAATTTATCTGTTACCGATTTAAGTTGAACCAATTCATAGTTTATTTGCTCCAACTGACCTTGATTATCTCTAAGACGACGATTATTCTCATTTAAACGTTGAATTTGTGTTAAAATTGAACCAGATGGTGGTCTACTACCACCAGTTAATGAACCTGCTGGATTGTATTCATCACCCTCCAAAGATATGGTTCTAACCCTAATCGATGAGTCAAAGGCTGCTTTTTGTGCATACTTTTTATCGGTTGCAATAAATGTTGAGCCAAAAACGAAATTCATTGCTGGTTCTAACTCTTTATCATAATCAACAAATTCGATTGCAGGTTTTACAGCACCGTTTGGAGCGATCTTTTGAGCATTTCTAATTTTTTGTGGATCAATAGTACGACCCTCTACCTTATTCAATGGGAGAAGTGTTACTCTTCTCTTCAATTGACCCTTTGAGAGTAATGCCTTACCAGTCTCATCATCTTCAATTACAATATTATAAAGTTTACCACTTGCACAAATTTCCAAGGCAGTGGCAGTTTCAACGTCTTTGAGGGTGATTAAATTCGCAACGATACCTTTAACTTTACTTCTATTGAATCCTTTAGATGGATCTGTGTATGTAAATTCTAACCCACTCAATTGTGCCGATGCATTACCAACCTCTTCACGTAATTTCGATACCAATGGTTCCAATTGACGTTTTCTCTCGGTTAACTCTTGTTGTTTACTATTGCCCAATTGAAGTTCTTGAATTGAACGTGTTAATTGTTGAATTTCTCTCTCAACAACCTCTTGTTCGGCTTGTAGTTTCTTGTGATCAGATTGTTCTTGTGTGATTGTTTTTCTTTTTGCAATTAGTTCACTCTTTAAATGATTGATACGAAATTCTGCTTGTTTATGTTCAGATGCAGCATTCACCGCTGTTTTTTTTGCTTCCATCAATTGTTCAGTGTATGAACCATCCTCTGCAGCCGAACTACCATCTGCACCCGTTGAAATACCTGTAGTCATTGTATTGTGCTTGTTTTGTAAGGTTTTTAATTCCGCATTGATTTGTTGATTCTCTTCAACAATCGATTGAATTTTCTTTTCCATCGATTGTTTTTCCTTTTGCTTTTGTTGAATGGACTGTTTGATCTCTTCACGATTATCTGCTAAACTATTGATTGCACCTTCCTCTTTATCTAATAACTCTTTCTGATGTTTATGAGAGGTTTGATATTTAACCAACTCTTTTGAAAGTTTTTGTTCCTGTTGATCCATCTCCTCTAAATCGTTTTCTTTCTCTCTTTGTTTTGCTAATTCATTGATTTTACCTTTGAGATCTGTTGATTTTAAAGTGAGATCTTTTTTTCTCTTTTGACCTTTATCGATCTCTGTTTTAAAGGATTCAAATTCTGATGACTCTAATTTCTTCTCATAGGTATAATATTCATAGGCGATAATAAAACGTTGAAGACGATCAATCATAGTCTGATTGTTTGTAAACTTCATATAGCTTGTACGTTCACCTCTAAGTTTATCCAATGTTGGTGTAATCTCCTCTGCTAATACTTTTGTGATTTCATCGACTTTCTTTTGTTTCTTTTCAATTGTATTCAATGCTGAATTCTTTTTCATTTCAAACATTCTTGTACCTGCTGCTTCTTCTATCATCGCCAAGATCTCTGGTGGTTTCATATTCAATACTTTGGTAATACGACCTTGCATAATTAAAAAATGTGGATTATTTACATTTAATTGCACTGAATGGAATAAATCTTGTACTCTTGATAATTGTGCATTATGACCATTAATTAAATATTTATTACGACCACCAATTGCAACCTTGGAAAAAAAAAGAATTAGTTTATACAATTTAATATTATTATTATTATTATTATTATTAT
>CM069766.1:3005000-3017500 GCA_036169595.1 Dictyostelium firmibasis
AAGATTAGAAAAACAAATCCAAATGGAAAAAGAAAAATTTCATCAAAAAGAGAGAGAAATTGAACAAAATCGTCAACATCAATATGAAAAAGAGAAACAATTAGAACGTGAAAGACTTGAACGTGAAAAAGATAAACAATATCAAACTGAACGTGAAAAACTTGAACGTGAGAAACAACAACAGTTAGAGAAAGAAAAACTTGATAGACAGAAACAACATGATAAAGAAGAACGTGAACGACAGAAACAACATGATAAAGAAGAGCGTGAAAAACTTCATTCAGAACGTGAAAAACAAAAACAATTTGAAAAAGAGGAGAAAGAAAAGCAACATCAAGAACGTGAACGATTAAAACAATTGGAAAAAGAGGAAAAAGAAAGAATTAGAAAATTAGAACGTGAAAAATATCACTCAACACCACAACCACAAACAACAAGTAATTCAATAATTTCTCCAGTCCCATCATCACCATCAGTTTCATCACCATCTTTAATCGGAACTATTAATACTGATAGCGGTGATGAAGAACATTCAACAATTTCAAACCATTCAACTAATACCGCTACCACCACCACCACCACCACAAAAAAGAAAAGAGATAAAGAAAAACAAAAATCAAGAATATTCTCATTATTTTCAAGGGTAAAAGATGATGAAGAAGAAGATGATGATGAATTAGTTATATCAAGTCCATCACAAAATATTAATATTTCATCTCCAACAGCATCACCAACACCTGATAGTCCAAATCAACAATCGTTTATAATGAATGAAAAAGAATATAGTGATAAGGATAGAGATAGTGGTGATTTCTCTTTGGGTAATAATGGTGGTACAATAGGTGAGAGTCAATTAAGAAAGTGGGCAATTAAAAGGAATGAATTACAAAAATCTGAAGGAAATTTATTTGCACCATCATCACCATCGCAATCATCAATTTCTGGTGCAAGTTTTCCAATTGGTTCACATAGTCCAAATAATAGTAGTGGATCATTACAATTAACATTAAATGGTAATAATAATAATAGTAATATAACAACATCATCATCGTCATTTATACCATCATCATCACCGTCAGGAGTTGGTGGTATTTCACCATCAGGATTTCAAATGGGAACATCACGTATATCATCACCAAACCCACCACCAGATTTACCAAATAATTTACCACAAGCTATTGAACAACGTGATCGTGTAATTGAAGAAATTATAGTTACAGAAGCAGATTATATTAGAGATTTAGAGATTATGGTTTGGTTAAAGAAAGAGATGACAATTAATGACAATGATGCAACTAAAGGTAGTACATTAGAGGAAATTAATTCACTATTTAGTAATGTTGAACAATTGTTATTGGTAAATAAGGAATTGTATAAAAAGTTTTGTAATTTTGATAGTTCATTCAATCCAAAACTTGACGAGTCTTCATTAACATTTATAGATCATATTGCCAATGGATTTGTTAGTATGGCCGATTTCTTAAAGTCTTATTTCGTTTATTGTAGTAATCAACAAAAGGCATTATCAACATTCTCTGCACTTAAGGGTAAAAACTGTACATATTTAGCATACCTATTGACAAGAAGAGAATGTAGATCATTACCATTTGATAGTTTCTTGATTAAACCTGTTCAAAGAGTTTGTAAATATCCATTATTAATTAGAGAGTTAATTAAAACTACACCACAAGATTCAAAATCCTATGAGAATCTAATAAATGCACAGAGTAAGATCGAAAGTATTGTATTCGCTGTCAATGAAAAGAAGAGAGAATTTGATTCACAAATGAAAATGTTAGATATACAAAATAGAATTATAGAATCTGGTGATACCACTACAAAGATTTTATCACCAAGTAGAAAGTTAATAAAAGAAGGCTCTCTTCAAAGTTGGGGTTCAACAATACCAACTGGTACACGTGATTTCATCTTCAAAAAGAAGAATAAAGAAGGTTACTATTACCTCTTCAATGATCTATTCATTTATGCAGAACTAAAGAATGATAATTCAAATATTTCACCAATTAAAGTTAAATCAGAAATACCCTTTGAATATTCTGTAATTTGTGATACACCACTCGATGATTGTGCTTTCGAATTAAAGAATAAAAATCTATGGTGTATGTTCTCTTTAGAGACTGTCGATGATAAACAAGCATTATTCAACGAGATTGAAACTCAAATGTTATCATATCAAAGTATACTTCATGAATATCAAAAATATGTTGATGATAGAAATGGAGGAGGAGGAAGTAATAGAAATTCAACCATTTCAAACAATGGTTCCACCGCTATCACCTGTAGTAATTTATCATTATCTTCAAATTCCATCACCTTGAATGGAGCTTCTTCTTCCTCATCTTCCTCTGAACTATTATCAATTGAAGAATGGAAATTATTGGTTAAAAATAAACCGTTACCTGCATTACCAACTTCAAATAATAACTCCCCATCAATTTCTAGAATTAGTAAAGCATTACCAACTCCTCCACCACCTCCAATACCTCAAAAAAACAATTAAAATAATTTAAAAAAAAAAAAAAATTAAAATTTAAATAAACATTTAAAATTTCTATTTATAAATAATAATAATAATAAGAATATTAATAATTATAGTTATTTTTTTATTTATTTATTTTTTTGAAAAGAAATTAATAGAAATAAATTTTATTTACTTGTTATTTTTTTTTTTTAATTTATATATATATTTTTTTAATTATATTTATCACCATTTTTAATGTATTCAATATCTTTTGCAACCATCTCTTTAACAAGTTCATCAAAGGAAGTTTTGATTTCCCATTTTAATAATTTCTTTGCTTTATTTGGATTACCAAGTAAAAGATCTACTTCAGTTGGTCTGTAGTATTTCTCATCAATTTTAACGTAAACTTTACCAGTCTTCTCGCAGTAACCTTCTTCATTCTCGGCTTCACCTCTCCATTTAATGATGATATCAATTTCTTTGAATGATTTCTCAACAAATTCACGTACTGAATGAGTTTCACCAGTGGCGATGACGAAATCCTCTGGTTTCTCTTGTTGTAACATTAACCACATTGCTTCGACGTAATCTCTAGCATGGCCCCAATCACGTTTGGCATTGATATTACCCAAGTAGAGTATTTCATCTTTACCACATGCAATACCAGCAACGAAACGGGTGATCTTTCTAGTTACAAAGGTTGGACCTCTACGTGGTGACTCATGATTGAATAAAATACCATTACATGCGTAGATATCGTATGCTTCACGATAGTTTACTACAATCCAATATGCATATTGTTTTGCAACAGCGTATGGTGAACGTGGATAGAATGGAGTAGTCTCTGATTGTGGGATCTCTTGAACTTTACCATATAATTCAGAGGTTGAAGCTTGGTAGTATTTGACTTTTTTCTCTAATCCACAACTACGAATTGCATCCAATAAACGAAGACATCCTAAACCATCAACATCACCAGTATACTCAGACATATCGAATGATACTTTAACATGACTTTGTGCTCCTAAATTATATATTTCTGTTGGATTAACTCTTGAAACAATACTATGTAAATTCTTTTTAATTTTTGAAATGAAGAAATAAATAAATAAAATAATACAACGTTAATTTCTTATTCTTTTATATATATATATTGATTATTTGAAAGTATATCATTAAATTTAATAATATTTAACATACACTAGAATCAGTTAAATCACCATAATGTAAAGTAAGGGATTCTTTTTTTTTTCAAAAAAAAAAAAAAAAATTAAAAAAAAAAAAGATATAAAAATATATAAAAATAAAAAATTAAAAAATTAATAAAATTAATAAAATTAATTAATTTTAAATATGTACAATTAATATTAATATTAGGTTTACTTTTTCCTTCTTTGTGTTGATCTTGATATAAATGTTCAATACGACTGGTATTGAATGATGAAGATCTTCTAATAATACCATGAACATGATAACCTTTATTAATGAGGAACTCTGTTAAGTATGAACCATCTTGACCCTATTTTATTATTATTATTATTATTATTATTATTATTATTATTATTATTATTATTATTTTCATTTTTTTATTTTTTATTTTTTTTTTAAAAAATAAATAGTAGATAATTTACAGTAATACCGGTAATTAACGCAACTTTTTGATTTTCTGCCATTGTTGTTTGTTGTTATTATTTGATAAGGGGGTGAAAATCAAAAATAAATTTGAAAATGAAAAATAAAAATAAAAAATGAAAAACAAAAATAAAAAACTTTTTGTGAGAAAAAAATTTGGTGAAAAAAAAAATTAATAATTAAAAAAAAAAAAAAAATAATAATTTGAGAACAAATATAGAGACTAAAATGGCAGTAAAATAAAAAAAATAAAAAAAAATAAAAAAATTAAATAAAAAAAAAAAAACTCCAGATTCAATTCCTTTTTGCAAAAAAAACAAAAAAAAAAAAAAAAAAAAAATTAAAAATAAAAAAATGCAATGGAAGTTAATATAACTTTGTGACCATATTTTCAATTTTAAAAATATCTATACTAATCAAGCCACTATTGCTGATGAACATAAAGTTTGATTCTTTATTGATTGGCCATAGTTTTGGTTAAAATTTGGTCATTTGATGGAGAAAAATAAAATGCTTTGTTGGTTCTCAAAAAAACAAGTGTGATATTTTTGAATTTTTAAAAAAAAAAAAAATAATCGGCCGAGCCATTGGTGACCCATTTATTTTTTTTTCAAAAACACTTAAAAGGATTTTTTGTTGCCTGCAAAGAAAATTTTTATTTTTTATTTTTATTTTTTTATTTTTATTTTTTTTTATTTTTTTTTTATTTTTTTTTTATTTTTTATTTTTATTTTTTCGCGAATAGTGCTGCAAAGAATTAAATGATGGCAAATAATAAACTCGAGCAAAGCCAAGGGCACAAAAATAGTAGAGTTGAGATAAAATATGATTTTGAAAATGGTGACCCAATAATTAAAAAAAAAAAATCGCAGACAAGTTAACCGAAGAAAATGATCCACCATATGAATCACCATCGTTTGGTAATAAAAACCCATCTAATGTGAAGTCCAGTGGTGTTGTGCCAGTAAATCCAGAAAACAATATTCCATTGAGTGGTAACACCAACCCTTTGCCTAATTATAGTACCACCACCTCGTTATATGTCATACTATAATCCACACATGCCTAGTTACCCACCACAACATGAAGATGGCTTTCCAAACGAATTCATTAATACAATCAATAATGTTTCAAAAAACAATAGCCCAACAAAAATTGGTGTTATTGTTAATAAAACAATATATATTAGAGACTCAATGGTTTATCTTTAAATAAAATAAAATAAAAAATAAAATAAAAAAATAAATAAATAAAATAAAATAAAAAAAATAAAAAATTCTTTTTTTTTTCCCTATAAAAAATTTTCATCTCGCAATAAAAGGAGAGACAAGACACACAAAAAAAAAAAAAAATAATTTCAATGAGAAACAAAAAAATAAATAAAATACAGAGAAACAAACTGACATGTTTCAAAATAAAAAAAATTTTAAAAGGAAAAATTACTAAAACCATTTAGATCCTAAAATTTTGGGGAAAATTTTTTTTTGGAAATTAAGAAATATCAACTTTTTTTTTAATTTTTTTGAATTTTTTTTATTATTTTTAACCGAGCCATTATCGATTTTTTTTTTTTTAACGGAGCCACCACTATAAAACTTTTAACGGAGCCACCATTATCAATTTTTTTTTTTAATGAAGCCACCATTTTAAAACTTTATTTTTTTTAAACCGAGCCACCACTATAAAACTTTTTTTTTTTTTTTTTTTTATTTTTTATTTTTTATTCCATTTCATTTTCTGTTGTGTTGTTTTTTTCAACCCAGTCACCACTATTTAACTTTTTTTTTTTTTTTTTTTTAATATATTTTAATTTTTTTTGTTAACAGATAAATATAAAAAAAAAAAAAAAAGATGAATTTCACAAAATTTTCAAAATTGCCTAAAATAGTTTATATATTATCCTTTATTGCAACTATTTCAATCGGATATTATATTTTTTTTGAAGAGAACACAGAATTTATTAACGGATATTTCAACAACCAAATGGGTCAAAACAACACTAGATATAAAATTTATGAAAGAAGCAATAGAATGAAGAACTACAATATATATAATCTAGATAATGATATTTCATATGATAATTCAAAAAAAAAAGGTGAAAAATTGGTTGAAATCAAAGATTCAAATATTACACGAGACCAATTTGTATACTTAAAATATGTTGGAGATTTTGAGGTGGTTATAAATAAAGGAACAGCATTTAGGTGTCAAGGAATTGATGGTGAGAATTATTATTTAGTTGGAGACCCTGCATATGATGATCAGAGAGTTGATTTAGAACTATACAATGATTTTATTATATTGTTCAAATTTCCCGAAATTCCTTCATCACCAAAAGCATATATACCACCAAGAGCTTTATTAGCAATTGAACCTCAAGTTTATAGAACATGTCAATTCGATCCAAAATGCGTTGGACTTTTTAATTTTAAAATTTCATTCGATTCAGACTCTGATGTTAGAATAGGATTTGATTCATCAATTTCAAGTGCATTTTTAGAGTATAGAAAATCATTAGATCAAA
The DNA here is from genome assembly GCA_036169595.1 of Dictyostelium firmibasis. NCBI lineage: Eukaryota > Evosea > Eumycetozoa > Dictyosteliales > Dictyosteliaceae > Dictyostelium > Dictyostelium firmibasis. Next base: position 3,011,642 of record CM069766.1, read on the forward strand.
TATTACAAATTCAAAGTCAATTTAGAAAAGAGTATGAAATGAAGAAATTAAATAATACATTAGAACCTCATCAAACATCATTCCCATTGGCTAATTGGTTTTGTTCAAATTGTAATAATCTTTCAAATCGTAATGAACTAGTTAAAGAGCTTATGAAATATATAACAGTAGATTCATACGGTTCCTGTTTAAATAATATGCCAACTTCTGATTTTTTGAAAAGATCATCTGAAGATCCATTCAATAGAAAGAGAAATTTCATAGTTCGTTATAAATTTACAATTGTTTTCGAAAATTCAATATGTAAAGATTATGTTTCAGAGAAAGTATTGGATGCATTAGCTGGAGGATCAGTACCAGTTTACATGGGTCATCTAAATACTCTCAAATATTTACCATATAAATCTTTTATTTTCGTTGGTGATTTTGACTCTATCGAAGATTTGGCAAATTATTTGAAATATTTAGATCAAAATCAAGAAGAATATAATAAATACCAAATTTGGAGAACAAATGAAAATGCGATTGAACAATGGAAAGGTGTAAATAATTATCCAAATAAACCTGGTTTCAGAATTAATGAACTTTTATGTCCGTTATTAAGACAATATCAACGTTCAAAGAATGGTATAATACCTTTCAAACAATTAAGATATGTACCACTTAAAAATGTTTGCTTTCCACCTGACTTTTACTTTAAATAAATTTTTTTTGAATACACATAATTTTTTTTTTTTTTTTTTATTTTTTTTATTTATCATTTTTTTTATGTTTTTTGAAAAATTTATTTTATATTCCATATAATAATAGAGTTATTAAAAAAAAAAAAAAAAAAAAAAAAAAAAAAATACCAATACTCTCAAAAGTTATATTTTAGTAAAAGAAATCTAAACTAAACAAAAAATGGTAAATCCATGTGAGAGAGTAAGAAGTAAAAAGAGAGAAGCTAGAGAACTCAATTAAAGAAAGAGAAGCACAATAACACAAGAAAAAGTTGAAGGATTCTTTAGCAACAATGTGAGATTCACTGAAAACAAAAAAAAATTCAAGGAAACAGTTTTTTGGTTCTAACATTAAAACCTCTGGCTGGTGGTTTTTTTTTTTTTTAAAAAAAAAAACTGGTGGCTTTTTTTTTTAAAAAATAAAAATGAAAAAAGCCCGGGCATTGGGTAATTTGGATTTTTTTTTAATTAAAAAAACTTGGAAATTGTTGAAAAAATTGTTCAATTAATAATTTTTATAAAAAAATGATTGAAAAAAATTGAAAAAAAATTATATTAATGACGCCCTATGGTAACTATTTGACCTTGTGAGAGAGACAAACAAGAAGGAAATGAAATTTTTATTATTTAATTGAAAACAAAAAAAAATTAAGTCAAACACAACTTTTTAATTTTTTGTGGACTTAAAAAAATATTCGGAAAAAAGTTTTTTTATTTTTTTTAAAATTTTCAAAGCAATTTTTTTCTCTCCCATATAATTTTTTTTTCTTTTTTGTGTATGATTTCTGAAAATTTATTTTTTTTATTTTTTTTTTATAGTTTTTTAATATTTGGTTTTTGTTAACTAAAACGTTATTCATTTAGTTTGGTAGATATTCTATAAAGTAAAGAAAAAAAAAAAAAAAAAAAAAAAAATGAAATAATTTTTAAAAATGAATTAAGTTGTGTTAAAAACACATAATCAATTATTTTTTTTTTTCATATTAATATTTCATTTTTTTTTTTTTTTTTTTTTTTCAATAATTTAACTATTTTAGTTGTATGTTTTATAATTTTTACTAAACTAGTTCATTTTTGTATCTTTTTTTTAAAAAAATTTTTATTATTTTTTTTTTTATTTTTTTTATTTTTTAAAAAAAAAAAAAAAAAAAAAAAAAAAAAAAAAAAATGAACTATTATTATAGCATATTGTTTAAAAAAGTTTCTACATTATGCTTTTGTATTATTATTATAGCAATATCATATAATAGTTTTTATTACAATTTTCTTGGTAATCCAGGTATTTATTTCTATAAAAAAGATATAAAAAGTATTAGTTATGGCAACTATTACAATAATGATGCAAAGTATCACAACAATACCAACATTTACAACGTAGATAATGATGACCCATATGAAAATACAAATATAGATGGTGAAGGGTTTGTTTATAACTTTAAAGACTTAAACATTTCAAAAAATCAAATAGTATTCTTTAAATATATTGGAAGAATTGATACATCAAAAATTGATCTTAACCCAATAATAAAATGCAAAGGATTGGATGAAAAGTTTTATTATATAGTTAGAAAACCTGTACATAAAAATCAAAAAATTGAAATGGAGATTCGGAGTGATTATAAATTAGATTTCGAACCACCAATTAAAAAATTATCAACAAAAAATGTACCAAGAGTATTAGTATCAATGGAACCTCAACCAAATAGAGCATGTGAATTCGATAAAGAATGTTTTGAATTTTTTAATTTTAAAGTGTCATTCGAATCTGAGTCAGATGTTAGAATGGGATTTGATACACAAAGTTCAAGTGCATTTGGATCATATAATAGATTATCAATACAACAAATAACAGACATTCAAAATCAATTCAGAAAAGAATATCAAACACAAAAATTAAATAATAAATTAGAATATCATCAAAAATTGTCATTCCCATTAGCGAATTGGTTTTGTTCAAGTTGTAACCCTCATTCAAATCGTAATGAATATGTTCAAGAACTTATGAAATATATAGCTATTGATTCATTTGGAAAATGTTTAAATAATATGCCAACCTCTGATTATCTGAAAAGAGGATCAGGTGATCCATTCGAAAGAAAGAAGCAGTTTATAACAAGATATAGATTTACAATTGTTTTCGAAAATTCAATATGTAAAGATTATGTTTCAGAGAAAGTATTAGATGCATTAGTTTCAGGATCAGTACCAATTTTTATGGCTCATCCAAGTACTCTCAAATATTTACCATATAAATCTTTTATTTTCGTTGGTGATTTTGAATCTGTTGAGGAGTTGGCAAATTATTTAAAATATTTAGATCAAAATCAAGAAGAATATAATAAATACCATGCTTGGAGAACAAATCAAACTGCAATTGAACAATGGAAAGGTGTAAATAATTATCCAAACAAACCTGGTTTTAGATTTCATCAAGTCCAATGTCCATTATTAAGACATTATCAACGTTGGAAAATTGATGCAATACCTTTAAAAAAGTTAAAATATGTACCACTAAAAGAAGTTTGTTTACCATCAGACTATTTTAAAATAAAAAAATTATAAAATTTTATTAATTTAAATAATTTAAAAAATATGTATGTTTTTTATTTAATAGTTTAAAAACTCAAAAATATTAACTGATTGGCAATATTTATTGTTACTTTTGGTGGGGTTGATTTTTTTATTTTTATTTTTATTTTTATCTCAAATAATTATTATTTAAAGTGCCAGTGTTTTTTACCAAAAAAAAGTTCATTTTAAATTTTTAAAAACTTCTTGATTTGTTTATTTATTAATTTATTTATTTTAATAGACCCTTTTATTAATTTTTTTCTATTTTTGTGTCTATTCAAAATTTTAAAACTTTTTGATATGTTTATTTATTTTAATAGACCCTTTCATTTTTACTAAAAAAAAAAAAAAAAAAAAGGTATTGTTGAAATTATTGAAATGACTATTAAAAAAAAAAAAAAAAAAAAAAAAAAAAAAAAAAATTGAAAATTGAAATTTTTTTCATTTATTTTTAAATTGATATGTATATATAAAACAAATAATTATGGATACGACATTGGCTGAAACTATCCAAAATAACAATAATAAATCTATAAATAAAAAAAAATTAAAGCAACAAAAGAAAAAAGAACAAAAAAAGAAACAAAAACAACATAAAAAAGAAGAAAATATATTACAACAACAACAAAATGATAAAAATACAAAAGAAGAATCATATAAAATTAATGAACCTTTAAAGATTGAAAATGAGGAAAATGAGGAAATAGTTAGTACTACACCGATCGATGGGTTCTCAGTTGATGAGAATGATCCATCATTTGAATTATTTTCTAAATTAGTTAAACATTTCGATAATCCATATGAAGACCTAAAAGAGATTGAAAGAAAAGAGCAAGAGGAACAAGAAGAAAAAGAGAGAAAAGAAAAAGAAGAAGATGAAAAAAAGAATAAAGACAATGATAATGATGATGATGATGACGATGAAGATAGTAATAATAATAATGACGATGAGGATGATGATTCAAAGAAACTATCGAATAAAGAGAGAAAAAGACAAAGAAAATTACATTTACCAATATTAAAACAATTAGTAGATAGACCTGATGTTGTGGAGTTACATGATGTAAACTCACCAAATCCTGGTTATTTAATTGCTATGAAATCCTACAGAAACACAATACCAGTGCCTGCACATTGGTGTCAAAAAAAGAAATACCTTCAAGGTAAGAGAGGCTTCGTCAAACCACCATTTGAATTACCATCATTCATTGCAGCAACAGGTATCACTAAAATTAGAGAAGCAATATTAGAGAAAGAGAAAGAGATGAAATCAAAACAAAAACAACGTGAAAGAGTTCAACCAAAGCTTAGAAAGATGGGTATAGATTATGAGATTTTACGTGATGCATTTTTTGTTCATCAAACTAAACCAAACCTCACCATTCAAGGCGACCTATACTACGAGGGCAAAGAATTCGAAGTCAATCTAAAGAATAAGAAACCAGGTGTTTTATCCGATGAATTAAAACGTGCATTGGGTATGATCGAAGGTTATCCACCACCTTGGTTAATCTATATGCAAACATATGGTCCACCACCATCCTACCCAAATTTGAAAATACCTGGTGTGAATGCACCAATCCCTGAAGGTGCTCAATATGGTTTTCATCCAGGTGGTTGGGGTAGACCAGTTTTAAATGAATTTGGTAAACCACTCTATGAAAATGTAAATAATGGTGATCAACAACCCCATATACCAACCAGAGAATATTGGGGTGAACTATTACCTGAGTCCGAAGATTTCCGTGAAGAGGAGGAACAACTAGAAGAAGAGGATGAACAATCACAACAACAACAACAACAACAACACTTGGAAGATGATGAGACAATTGGTGATGGTATATCAAGTGTACCAAGTGGTTTAGAAACTCCAGATATTGTTAATATTAAAAAATCAAAATATGACCCACAATCTCAACAAACAAGAGAATTATATCAAGTTATTGAACAACAAAATAGGAATTCCTCAACTGGTGGTTTAATGGAATCTTCCCATCGTTATAATATACCATCAATAATTAAACAACAACAGCAACAGCAATCTCCATCATCAAGAGTAGACATTATTAAATCTCAACGTTCAGCACCTGTCGAAATTACATTGAATCCATCAGAAATTGAAAACGGTCACGAAATTGATGAAGAACTTTTAAAAAAGAAATACGAACAAGCAACACAAGCTTTACAAAGACCAAAAGAAGATGTAAGTGATATCATTGAGGAACAATCTAAAAAAAGAAAAACTCAATTACAAAAAGAAGAAAAACAAAAGAAATTCAAATTTTAAAAAAAAAAAAAAAAAGAAAAAGAAACTGTTTAATAATAATAATAATAAAAAAGTTTTATTTAAGTTTCTATATACATTTCATTTTCGTCATTATTGTTATTTGGTGGTTGTTGTTTTTGTTGTTGTTGTTTGTTTTGTGACTGACCTTCAGGATTTAAAAAAGATGGATGAATAAAACCAACATCACGAATACCATATTCAGCTATATCAAAAGGATTAAAACAAGATTTATTTGATGGTGATTTATAAAGATGACAAAACCTTTGTTTTTGTTTCCAA
>CM069766.1:3022500-3110000 GCA_036169595.1 Dictyostelium firmibasis
AATCAATAATATTTTTGTTTTGTGAATTTAATTTAAATTTTGTTTTTCAAACCTTTTTTGCATCTCTTTTAAATATAAACGAATAATTGGTGAATTGATTGACACAATTGGGATAATAAAAAGTTTGACATAAAACTCTAATGGATTTTTATTTTTAAAAAAATTAAAAATAAAATAAAATTTTTATGAAAAAAAAAAAAAAAAAAATAAATAAATTAAAAAAAAAAAAAAAATTTAATAAAAAAAAAAAAAAAAAATGTATATGTATATATATTGTTAAATTTTGAGTTTTTTTTTTTTATTTTTTTTTTATTCAAAAAAACAAACAAAAATATACAAATAATATTAAAAAAGAAGAAACTGAGAAGAGGTCGTGAAGATTTTAAAAATATAAAAAAAAAAAAAAAAAAATGAAAAAAATTAAAATTAAAATTTTTTTTTTTTTTTATTTTTTTTTTTTTTTTTTTTTTTTGAATCAGACAGTTGGTAACAACCTTTTTTTTTATTTTTTTTTTTTTTTTATTTATATTTTTTTTTTTTTTTTTTTTTTTTTATATTTATTTGATTCCACAGTTACAACTTTTTTTTTTTTTCATACTTGTGTACTATCAAAATCGATTGGGGTTTTTAACCAATCACAACGTGATGATAGTGGCAATATAAAAACAAAATTTTTTTTTTTAATGAAAAAAAAAAACTCTTATTAAAATTAGTTGAATACACATTAAAAAATATCACATCACATTAAAAAAATAATAAAAAAAATAAAAAACAAGAAAAAAAACAAAACAAATTTATTTTTAAAAGAAGAATAGATATCCAATCAATAATTTATTTATCAAAAAAAATAAAATTAAATAAAATAAAAATAAAAAATAAAATAAAGAAAATAAAAGTTAATAAAAAAGACGAACAAGCAATATGGCAACTACTCTTTCATCTATAAACCCAAATAATAACAATAATAATAATAATAATAATAATAATAATAATAATAATAATAATAATAATAATAATAATAATAATAATAATAATAATAATAATAATAATAATAATAATAATAATAATAATAATAATAATAATAATAATAATAATAATAATAATAATAATAATAATAATAATAATAATAATAATAATAATAATAATAATAATAATGATACATCAGCAATTTCTTTATCTTACAAATATTCAATAGATAGTTGGAAGAATTTAAATTATTTTAAAGTATTAAAGTTAAATCAAGACCCTATATTCTCAAACCTTATGCAATCGTTGTATTCTATTCAACAATTCAATAAAGATATTATCAACAACAGTAGTAGCAACAACGATAGTGGTAGTGGTAATGCAACATATCAGTCAAAGAATTCAGAAGAATCATTATTAAATGAAAAAATAAATAGTTATATTGATGAAAGTATAAAGAAATTAAATAGTTTTCAACAAGTTTTATTTAAAAAGAATAAGCAATCAATTCACCCCGTTGTAGATAATAATAGTAGTGGTGGCGATGATAGTGATAATATAGATGAAGCATATGTAAATTTAGTTGATCCTTTTAAAAGGAACTATCTTTGGATAAATGGTAGTGCACCTGGTAATAATATACCACACAAAGATCAAACATCTCAAACTTATAATAGTAGCAATAATAGCAATAATAACAATAATAACAATAATAACAATAATAACAATAATAGCAATAATAGCAATAATAGCAATAATACAAATAAAAATAATAATAGAAATAATAAAAATGAATGTAAAATAGTCACATCTGGAGACTCTGCAACAAGTGCTACAATAACTGCTTCAACAAACTCAATACCAACACCAACAACATCAACACCACCAATTCAAACAAAGTACGTTTTAGCTCAACCATCAACAAATCCTACACCATCAGTGGATTCAAACCCTTTAGCATTCTATTCATTATTAAGTGGTAGCTATAGTTCAAAATCTATTGTTATACCTTATCTTAACAATTCTGGTAAATACTCATATAATACTCTTATTTATTTAAAGTTATTTTAAAAAAAAAACTAATATAGTTTTCTTCTACCTCTCTTTCTCTCTCTCACTTTCTTTCTTCTTTCTCTTCATTTATTGTAGGTAATGTACCAATTAAATGTTCAAAACCAAAGATAGAACAAATCATTAGAAATACAGAAAATGAAAAAGTGCAATTTTTATTAAATTGGGAATGCTCTTCAATTGTAAGAGAGTATAGTTTGACTATGATGTCAAATACTACAAAAGATAAATTTGAAGTGATCTATAGAGGTTATAATAATTTTTATACAACACCTCTATTAGAGCCTGGTGATTATTCATTTAAAGTGAAAGCAACTAATAGGTTTGGTGTCGGTGAAACTAGTGAAGAGCTTTTAATTGATTCGTCAAATTTCAAACCACCACAATCTAAAGAAATAGAAACAGAAATAAAAAAAAAACAAGACCAAGAACAACAAAAGGAAGAATACCACCAACAGCAAGACCGAACAGATGAACAAGAAAAAAATATAATGATAGAAGATATCGAAATAAATAAATCGAATAATGATAATGATATAAAATTAGTGACGAAACCAACAACAACAATAATAACAACAACAACATCGACCACAAAAATAAATAACAAAGATAAAAAACGAAAAAAGAATCAGCAAATTAAATTTAAAAATCTCTTGGGTGAGATCAATAACTATTTAAATCAAATTGGTAAAATTACAAACCAAATGACCCAAATTCAATGTGAAGAAATTCAAAATCATTTGATAACATTTAAAGACAAGTATAATGCGTTTACAAAGGATGATGATTTATCAAATTCTACCGCCTCAAATAATCCATTATATTTAGAATCAACCTCAACTTTAGATAATTTAGAGTCAACAATTGAAAGCGCAAACCAATTAATGCAATCTTATAAATTAGCCTTAGAATGGAGAGACATCATTAAAAATGTTTATACCGACTATACAACGGCTACGCCACCACCAACATCAACAAATTCATCTTCATCTTCTGCACCTCCACAAAATATTGAGAAATTTTTAACAGAATTTGTAAATTCACTTTCGAGTGATCTCACAGAACATGTTAAAAATATGATTTTTAAAACATTAATACAAATTTCAAAGAAGAAACATTTGGAAAATTCTGCAAACCCATTAATTAAATTAAAAGCATCTTATCTTTTAGGTTTATTTTCAACTAGAACAAATATTTTCACCTCAAACCAATGTTTAGAGTTGAGTAGTCTTTCTAAACAGATTTTACAACAACATCAACAACAACAACAACAACAACAACAACAACAACAACAACAACAACAACAACAACAACAACAACAACAACAACAACAACAACAACAACAACAACAACCACAGATACAGACACAACAACCAGATATTTTAATACCTAAAAAACAATCAAATAACAACCAACATAAATCCAATAATAAGACAACAATGTCCACTAAAACTTCTACTGCCAAACTACAGATAAATACAACCCCTCCAACTGTAATTCAACCATCTCCTACCCTACCTATTGACATTAAGCAAAACCCCATCATGACTGTAACTAAACAACCACAACAACAACCACAACAACCACAACAACCACAACAACCACAACAACAACCACAACAACCACATATACACCAACAATCACAAAAGCAATTACAGCAGCAACAACTACAACTACAACAGCTACAACAACAGCACCATCAATTACAACAGCAATTATTACAACAACAACTATTACAACAGCAACAGCAACAACAACAGACATATCAACATTTTCGACAATCACCTCCGTTCCAAAAACATGATCCACCTCAATCAGCATTTCAATCACCACAAAAACTTCAAAAGATTAATCAATTTCCTCAACAACAACAGAAGCAGCAACAACAACAACAACAACAACAACAACAACAACAACAACAACAACAACAACAACAACAACAACAACAACAACAACAACAACAGCAGAAGCAACAACAACAAAATATGTTTTATAATCAAACACAATCAATACCTTCACAGGTCACACCCCCTAAACTACAAACATTACCAACATCATCCTCACATATAGGGTCTCAACCAACATTCCCCTTACCTCCGAATCCACTAACAACAATCTTTCAAAATAATCAATTCCAAACATCACAAATGAAATCTTATAGCACACAGTTTTCACCACCAAACTCTTGGTCTTCATCATCCACTTCAACAAGTTCATCACCCTCAACATCACCATCATTTATGTTAAATAGTCTTTCCGATCAAATTTATACTGACATAAGAAATCAAAGTCAAATTGAAGCAAATTGCTTCATTGTTTCACCTCCACAAAATAATAATAATAGTAATAGCAATAATAATACACCCACCAAATACAATATTGAAACTCATGATTTCTACAGTAATCAAAAAACAAATAATGACAATGGTTCTAATATTCTTACCCCATTTCAACAATTTCAATGGCTCACTCCTGTTCTTTCAAATTTAGGTCAAAATATAAATTTAAATCAAGAATCAGTTTCTCCAAGAACTTATAACCATTTTGATAGTAGTAACAATAATAATAATAATAATAATAATAATAATAATAATAATAATAATAATAATAATAATAATAATAATAATAATAATAATAATAATAATAATAATAATAATAATAATAATAATAATAATAATAATAATAATAAAAATGTGAGTGATGAAAATATAAATAATGGTAATATATCGCCAAAGAATAATGCACTAGATTTTAATTCATTTTTCATGCCGAACTATAGCAATTATGTTCAAAACCCTGGTCACCACGAAAAAAGTAAAGATTTTATTATTTCCAGTGAAAAGTTTAATCATTAGCTAACCAAAATAAAATGATGAAACCAAACAAATATTGTAAATTAAACAAACAAATAAGTGACAGATTTCTTTAAAAAGATTTTTTATTTATTTTTTATTTATTTTTTTATTTTTTTATTTTTTTTGATGATTCAATTCGGGTGTTAAATGACGTGACTCATTTCAAATAATTAAATTAATTTGATTTTTTTTTTTTTGAATTTTTAAATTTTTAATTTATTTATTTTTTTTTTTTTTTTTTTAACTGTAACCACAGATTTCTTGAAATATCCTTAATTTTTTTTTTTTTTTCTTTTAACTTTTTTTTTTTTTTTACTCTTTCAAATTTAAATTTTATTTGTGTTATAATTTTAAAACAGACTTTTCGACGCAATGGAAAATAATGAAAATAATTCTGCAAATATTGAAACAGTTGAAGAGAAAGGACCAAAATTAAAAAATGACATTGATGAAATTAAAAATGAGGAATCAACTTCTGTAACACAAAACCATAATAATGATAATAATAAAAGTAATAATGTAACATCAAATGAAAATGATAATAATAATGTAGCATCAAATGAAAATAATAATAATAATAATAATAATAATAATAATAATAATAATAATAATAATAATAATAATAATAATAATAATAATAATAATAATGTGGCATCGAATGAAAATAATAATAATGAACCTGTAACATCATTTACTTTAAATAATAAAAATTTAATAGAAAAAGAACCAACTTTATTTGAATTTAATCAAGAACAACAAATTAAATATAAAAATAAAAGTATTAATAGTTTGATAATAAAAAAATCTGGTGTAATAATAAGATTAAATACAAAGAAATCTACCTACATTTTTCAAGACTCTATAATTGGTTGTTCAGATTTAACCGATGATACTAATACAACTGCAGCCTCAACTTCACCAACGAAAATAATATTATTCACATGCATTTTAAAGAAAAAACAATTAAGTGTAGATAAAGAACAAAGAAAAAGAAAATCATATTCTTTTCTATTTAAAACAAATCAAGATTCTTTAAATTTTTATGCATACATCCAATCAACATTTTTAAATTCATTACCAAGTATGTAAAATAATATTATTTCATCCACACTTTTTTATTTATTTATTTTTTAAAATATTAATAATTATTATTATTAGGAGGTAATCCAAAGAATAGAAAGATTAGAATTATGGTTAATCCAAAATCAGGTAAAAAAGAAAGTCATAATATTTTTAAAGAGGTTGAGCAATTATTTAAGGACTCTGGTATAAAAATTAAATTAACTGTTACTATGGAACCAGAGCATGCAAAAAAGATTGGATTCAAAACGAATATTTACAAATATGACACAATTGTATTCATATCTGGTGATGGATTATTACATGAATTTATAAATGGGTTATTATCACGTGAGGACTATGAAGAGGCAAAAAAGATACCATTGGCATTAATACCGGCTGGTACTGGTAATGGTTTAGCAAATTCAATCGGTCTACAAGATCCAATGTCTGCTGCATTGGCTGTTTTGCGTGGTTTCACTAAACCTTTAGATATTTGTATTATACAGCAACCTGCAACAACTACCTCACCAATAATTCCAATAGATCATCATGATACTGAAACTTCTAATGCTTCACCAATCATTTCATCATCTTCAATAGCAACTACAACAAATAATATAACTAAATGGTGTTCGATTTTATCATTAACTTGGGGATTAGTGTCAGATGTTGATATTGAGTCAGAAAAGTATAGATCATTAGGTGATTTACGTTTGATCATAGGTGCAGCAGTACGTATATTTAATCTACGTATCTATAGAGGAAAAGTGTATTATTTACCAGCAATTCCATTGGATAAATCACAAATGCAATCAATTCCAAAATGTTCATTTGATTGTAACATTTGTGATAGTTCAAACTCTGTTAAGATTATTGAAAATTTAGTTACTGAAAACGTAGAACAAAGAGAGAGCAATGAGCAAGGAGTAGTTGACTCGATAACATCATCATCATCAACTACTACAACTGCAACAACTGCAGCAACAGCATCACCATCATCATCATCAACTTCATCGTTGATATCGACAAAATCAAATACACCATCATCACCAAGAAGTGATATTAATATGAGTTCAAATTCAATTTCCAAATCATTGGATATTGGTGTTATACCACCATGTAGAGTTACTCATGATACAAATCTTTTAAATGAGTCAAGTGAATCATTGATTTCAAAAGGATGGAAATGTGCAGAGGGTGAATTTATTGGCGTCGTTGCAAGTACAGTTTCTCATTTAGCATCAGATTTCATATCATCTCCAAATGCTCATTTATCAGATGGTTTAATTGATTTAATTTTCATTAACAATCGTTCGAAATTAAGTAAAGCAAGTTTATTATCGATTTTAACAGACTCTGCAACTGGTGATCATTTAAAGTCAGATCTAATCGAACATCATAAAGTGAAAGCTCTCATACTTGAACCTTCAACTCAAAAACATGGTATCATTGCAATTGATGGCGAAAGAATACCTTATGCTAAAACCTCTATGGAAAATATTAGAGGATGTTTAAATTTAATTTGCAGATCTTATCATTAATGATCCTTTTTAAAATAAATCAATAAATAAAAATAAAATAAAAAAAAAATTAAAATTAAAAAAAATTAAAATAAAAAAAAAATAAAAAAAATATAATTTTTTTTTAATTTTTTTTTAATTTTTTGAATTTGTGAACAGCATTTTTTTAATTAATTTTTTTTTATTTTTTTTTTTTAATTTCAATTTTTTTTTTTTTTTTTTAATTTTTTTTATTATCCACACACAGTTATCATCAACATCATATATTTATAAAGACATTGACATATATATATTAAAATGTCAACAGAGGAAACAAAAAAAGAACAATCACTTCAAAATTATAGAGATCGTTTAATTGAACACAAAAATGCTGAACTTAGATTAAATAAAGCCCATGAACTTATTAAAAAATTAAAAAAAGATTTCCAAAAAACAGAGGATCACATTAAAACTATTCAATATATTGGTGAAATAATTGGTGAAGTTTTAAGATCATTAGATGAAGAAAGATGTAAGTTTTTCTCAATTTCCTTTTTAATTTATTAAAAAAAATAATGCTTTAAAAATTTATTTCTAATTATTTAAATTTTATTATGAACCAAAATAATTTTTTTTATTTGTTTTTTTATATTTATTTTTTTATATTTATTTTTTTATAATTTTTTTTATTATTGAATTCAATAATTATTAGTTATTGTTAAAGCATGTAATGGACCAAGATATGTAGTTAGATGTGCAAATTATCAAGATAAAGCACACCTATTAGTACCAGGAGCACGTGTTACATTGGATTTAACAACATTAACCATTTTAAAGATATTACCACGTGAAGTTGATCCAATTATCTTCAATATGACAGCAGAATCACCAGGTAGTGTATCATACAGTGAAATAGGTGGATTGAGTAATCAAATCAGAGAGTTGAGAGAGGTTGTAGAGTTACCATTGATGATTCCAGAGTTATTTATTCGTGTTGGTATTAAAGCACCAAAGGGTGTGTTATTGTATGGTCCACCAGGTACTGGTAAGACTTTGTTAGCTCGTGCTATCGCATCAAATTTGGAGGCAAATTTCTTAAAGGTTGTTTCATCAGCAATCGTTGATAAATACATTGGTGAGAGTGCTCGTGTAATCCGTGAGATGTTTGGTTACGCTCGTGATCATCAACCATGTGTAATCTTTATGGATGAAATCGATGCTATTGGTGGTAGACGTTTCTCAGAGGGTACTTCTGCAGATCGTGAAATTCAAAGAACACTTATGGAGTTGTTAAATCAAATGGATGGTTTCGATACCCTCTCAAAGGTTAAAATTATCATGGCCACCAATCGTCCAGATGTTTTAGATCCAGCCCTTCTCCGTCCAGGTCGTTTAGATAGAAAAATCGAAATTCCATTGCCAAATGAAGCTGGTCGTGTTGATGTTCTTAAAATTCACGCTGCAAACATCACTAAACATGGTGACGTTGATTACGAAGCTATTGCTAAATTGGCCGATGGTTTCAATGCTGCAGATTTACGTAATGTTTGTACCGAAGCTGGTATGTTTGCAATTAGAGCTGAAAGAGATTATGTAATGGAAGAAGACTTTATGAAAGCTGTAAGAAAATGTCAAGAGGCAAAGAAATTAGAAGGAAAACTCGATTATCAAAAAGTTTAAATTTTTATATAATTATTTCCTTTTTTTTTCTTTGTGAAAAAAAAAATAAAAAAAAAACTAAATCATACTTGTATCTATCAAAAAATAATAAAAAAAAATTTTAACAAAAAAAAAAATTTACAAAAAAAAAAAAATTAATACAAATATAATAAAAATGTAATAATACCTATTATTTTTAAGTTTTTTTTATTTTTTTTAGTTTTTTTATTTTAGAAATTTGGTTTATTTAAACAGCAGAAAAACCCATATCACCAAAGTTTATATTTGGAAAATTCATAAAACCAAGACCAGAATTAAAATCAATAAAATTGTTTGAATTTTGGAAATCTAATGATTGTTGGTTTTGTGGTGATTGTTGTTGGTTTTGTTGTTGTTGTTGGTTTTGTTGTTGTTGTTGATTTTGTTGTTGA
Organism: Dictyostelium firmibasis; assembly: GCA_036169595.1. Taxonomy (NCBI): domain Eukaryota; phylum Evosea; class Eumycetozoa; order Dictyosteliales; family Dictyosteliaceae; genus Dictyostelium; species Dictyostelium firmibasis. Next base: position 3,032,044 of record CM069766.1, read on the forward strand.
TTTTGTTGTTGAATTGCAACTTGTTGTTGAGATTGTTGCTGTTGTTGTTGTTGTTGTTGTTGCTGTTGTATATATTGTTGTTGTTGTTGCATCAAATATCTTTGTTGTTGTTGTTGTAAATGGTATTGTTGCATATAGTATTGTTGTTGTTGTTGTTGGTCCATTGTTTGTTGCATATATTGTTGTTGGGCTGCGGCTTGTTGCATTTGTAATTGTTGTTGCATTTGTAATTGTGGATCAATATAAGTAGTATAGTCAAGTTGTTGTTGTTGTTGTTGTCCTTGTGGTTGTTGTTGTTGTTGTTGTTGTTGTGGTTGTGGTTGTGGTTGTTGTTGTTGTTGTTGTTGTGGTTGTTGTTGTTGTTGTTGTTGTTGTTGTTGTTGTTGTTGTAGTTGTTGTTGTTGTTGTTGTTGTTGTTGTTGTTGTTGTTGTGGTTGTTGTTGTTGTTGTTGCAATAGTTGTTGTTGGTTTTGTTGTTGAGGGACAACAGAATTTGAATTTGGAGTGTTAAACATATTGAAATAAGTTTCGTAAGATTGATTTATGTGATCAACTTTTTGTTTATAAGGACAAACTTTGCAAGAACATGGATTATCGGGATTTTCACCACATGCTCCACCACTTGAACCACCATTGCATTTATCTTTAAAGTTTTCATCTTTTTTGAGCTCAACTTTAACCATTTCTAAAATTTCACACATTGTTTGAGCGTCATTTGCACAAGTATTAATTTTAAAGGCACCATCAGCACCATCTGGGTCAAGACATTGCAATTGTTTAAAGGCTCCAATAAACTCTTTGAATGCACTTTGGAATTCATCTTTACTATTTAAAATTTGTTTATTATTTTCATCATTTTCGGTAGTACTGTTATTATTACATTCGGTATTTTCAATTTTAACTATATGTTCGTTAGTTTCAATATTATTATTATTATTACAAGAGGATGTAGTGGTAGTAGTAGTAGTGGTTGTTGGTGTAGTAGATGTATTATTACTATTTGTATTATTTAAATTATTTGTTACATTATTTAAAAGTTGTTGTTGTTGTTGTTGTTGTTGTTGAATTAATTGAATGATATTATTCTCTTTATCATGATAACATAATTTCTTAAGTAGACGTTGTTGTTCTTTTTGTTGATGTTCAATTCTATTGAGGGTATCCATTAAAGAATCGGTTGGAGCTCTCTTTCTCTTTTTGGCCTTCTTTTTAACTTGGTCAGGTTTTGATACCACTCTAATTGGATGAGTTATAACTGAGAGACCATGTGTTTCTTTACGAGTTCTTGGATCGACAATTTTAACTTTGGCACGGAATAACATATCTTCAAGTTGAGATGAGAGTACTTTAATTCTAAGTTCAATGGTTAATTGATCACCTTCTTCGTTGGCACGTGTTTTATATTCCAATGGTTTTACAGTAGCGGAATCAACCTCTTTTAAACTTTCACTATCGTAAACTAATTGAACTTCGGGTGTTAATTGATGAAAGTTTAAAGTATTATCCAAAAGAGATAATGTTAAAAGGAAAGGATTATTCTTTACTACGACATGGACATTCTTTTGAACACCATTTTTACTAAATTTCTCTTCAACTAGACATGTTTGCTGTGATATCATAATTCTTTTATTTGAAGTACCATTCAATAAAAGGTTTGGACTACTGGTTGTCGATGGTGAATTTAAACTTGAATTATTGGAAATTGTTATCGGTGATGAAATGGCCGATGGTGAATTTGTAAGATTAGCAGGTGATGCTTGTAATTGTCCAATTTGTGGTGTGTTGGTAGATGATGATTTATTTGATGTTAAATTACTACTACCATTAGTATTATTATTATTGGTGCTACTACTATTATTCGTATTTATACAGTTTGGAGACATTGTATTACCAGTTGCTCCATTTGGTGAATTTGTATAATCTGGTACATTTCTTAATTGTTGTTGTTGTTGTTGTTGTTGTTGTTGTAAATGGTGTAAATGTGGTACAACATGTTGTTGCATTTGTTGTTGATTCATCATCATACCATTGTTACTATTATTAAATGATTGATTAGAACCTTGAGTACTATAATGACCTAAATCAATATTATGAAAATTTTGATTCATTTTTTGATTTTATTTATAGTTTTTTTTTTTTTAGATTTTTTTTTTTTTTTTTTTATTTTACTATAAATAGTAAATTTTTCTATTAATTTTTTTTAAATTAATTAATAAAAGAATAAAAAAAAAAAAAAAAAGATTTTAAAAATATTAATTTATTTTTTAATTTTATTTTTTTAATATTTTGATTTTTTTTTTTTTTTTTTTTTTTTTTAATGATGGTACAAAATATATCAAGATATTTATAAATATAAATAAATATATTTATATATAATACTATATACTATATAAATATATTAGTATAGTAAGTTATTATATGGTGGGGGGTTAAATTTTATTTTATTTTATTTTATTTTTTTTTTTTTGTGTGCGAGTATGATTTTTATTTATTTTTTTTTATTTATTTTTATTTATTTTTTATTGATGAATGGAGGAACAAAGAGGAGGTATTTTTTTTTTTAATAGTAATGATAATAATAATTATTGAAATATAAAAATTTTGGAAACAATTATCTATCTTTTTTTGGGAAAAAAAAAAACAAACTGAATATATTGATAAAAAAGAATTGAAAAAAACAACTAAATATACAAATAAAAAAAAATAATAAAAAAATAATAAAATTTGTAAAATGATTAAAATAAAATTTGCTTTTCTACATAAAATAATTAAAAATAAATAATTAAGGATTATTTAAATTTATATGATAATAATAATAATAATATTATTATTATTATTATTATTATTATTATTATTTTTTATTTTTTTATTATGGAGACATATATATATGTGTGGGTGGGTATATAAAATAGTGGGTTTATTATATATGGTGGAATTAAATGTTTTTTTTTTTTTTTTTTTTTTTTTTCATTTATTTAAAATAATAAATATAAAATTATATGCACTCTAATGAATTTTAACCCCTCAAAAATATAATAACAAGGTTGTTTTTTTCTCGTCTAATGTTAGTGTGTGTTTGTGTGGGATATCTATTAGTCTATTGTGTCAAACAAAAAAAAAAAAAAAAAAAAAAAAAAAAAAAAAAAAAAAAAAAAAAAACCCACTTTTTTTTTTTTTTTTTTTTGGAAAATAATGTATTATCACTATCCAGTTAGTGAATGGTGAGCCATTATATTAATAAAAATATAAAAACAAAAAAAAAAAAAAAAAAAAAAAAAAGAAATCCAATTTACAAACACACTTAAACCCACATACTCAACATAGTGCTACTACTATGTTGAGAATGTGTTGTTATAATAATAGTTGTTATTTTAATTTTTTTTTTTTTTTTTTTTTTTTTTTTTTTTTCTTGTTTTTGCTTTTGCTTTGTTTATAGTTTGATGGTAGATATTATTGGTATACTAAATATATAAAAAAATGGAATTTTTAACAATACTCAACAATGGTGTTATTTAATCGTTGGTGGTGGGGGGGTGGTTTAGAGTGGTGGATAAGTGGTTATTTTACAAACTACCAATTATTTGGATAAAATTATTATTTTTCATTTGTTCTTTGATTAAATTTTATCATTTTAATATAATAAATATATATATAAACACGCCCGTCCACAACTACACAACTAAATATATACTCACTATGCTATATTGATGTTAGTTTATTTTACAAAAAAATAATTAATTTAATTGGTGGAGAAAGAAGGAGGATATAGATAAAACAACAACCTAAATTGTGTTTATTTACTTTATGTCTCTCTCTCTCTCTCTCTCTCTCTGTGTGTGTGTGTGTGTGTGTGTGTGTGTGTGTGTGTGTGTGTATCTCTGAAAGATAATCTTAAAAATAGAAATAAATTTTTTTTTTTTTTTTTATTATTATAAAAAAATTTAAAAACAATAACAATAATATCATGTATGGTTTTGTTTTAAATATGTTGTCACATTTTATGATTATCATTTATGATTTAAAATTATTCATCTAAGGAAATTAAGGTTTTGAAAAAAAAAAATAATAATAATATAAAAAAATAAAAAAAAAAATTTAGAGATTCTAAATAATATACATAACAACATTGCACTTTGTTTTTAATAAAAATATAATCTGTCTTTTGATGTTATGCTTGTAATTTAATATTAAAATATTTTTTTTTTTTTTTTTTTTTGTTTTTTTTTTGTTTTTTTTTTTCCAGATTTAATTTAAAACAAAAAAAAAAAAAAGATTGTGGTTGAAAAAAACAAAAAAAGAATTTCTTAGATGATCTCTAAGATTACCACTTACTGTGATTTTAAAATCTTTTATTTTATTAATATCTTTTTTTTTTTTTTTTTTTTTTTTTTTTTTTTTTTTGGAGTTCATCAAAATCATCTTATCATTTGTAAAAGGTTTTTTTTTTAAAAAAATTTTAATTTGTTTTTTTTTATTAATATAAAAAATGTTAATCTTGATTAATGTTAATTGATTAATGATTTAAAAGGAATTTTTTTATAAAAAACTATAAACACATTTAATAGATTTATCTTAAAAACATTAATATGTTTCTACCCCTTTGATTTTAAATAATAATAATGAAAAATATTACTTATGTATAACCAAAAGATTATAAATAAAAAAATAATAAAAAAAAATAAAAAAAAAAAAAGTGATAAAATAATAAATAATTTAAATGTGTGTTTGATTTTTTTTTTTTTTTTTTTTTGAAATTAATTTCAAAAAAAAATGAAACTAAAATTTGTGTTCCCGCTTTTTTTTTTAAAAATTTAAATAAACTGCTAAAAAACAACCCAGATCATCTCAAACCAGACAATGATTTTTTTTTAATTTTTTTTTTGAATACATAACTTTTTTTTTTTTTTTTTTTTTTTTTTATAATTTTTGTTCGTATTACTTTTCTTTTTCTTTTTTTTTTTTAATTTTTTTGTTCCTTTTTTTTTTTTTTTTTTTATTTAGATAATAATATTTAAAATTAAGCGCCAAATTTATTGGTATATATATACACATTATTTAAATAATATAAATTAATTCATTGTATTTTTAGATTTTCCGAATAAAAAAATAAAAAAATAAACAAAATAAAAAAAGAAAAAGACTAAACTCAAAATACAATTTATTCATCATATCATATATAACATAATTTTTTTTTTATTAAAAAAAAAAAAAAAAACCAAATTATATGCATGATATCGATGTTGCAATTCAAATAAATATGTTATTTCTTCCACCAACCAACGAATTAATCAGAGTTGATAGTAATTCTAAACAACAAAATCAACCACAACAAATAAATAATGAAAATGAAAACTCAATAAATAACCAAGAGAATAAAGAAAATAATAAAGATATTAATATCGACAATAAAATTGAAAATAATAAAGAAATTAAACAATCATCAGAATGGGGCTCAAAATTTTCTTCATTGTTTTCAAATATAACTAAAAAAAAGAAATCAAACTATGACCTTGAAATGGATGCCATTAAAGATGCTTGTAATTATTCATTATCATTAATTTTTTGAAAAATTTTAATATATTAATAATTCCTTTCTTTTATTTTATTTTATTTTATTTCATTAGTTTTATTAAATAAACCAATTAACAATGAAGAGGGTCTTTTAATTTATAATTTGGATAAATCAAAAAGATATATTCATTCTCTTAGTGAATTAGATATTGGTTATGTCTATTTAACTGAAAAAGAAACACCAATCATAAGACAAAATGAAGATGAAATCATTTTAGCAAATAAGGTTATAATTCAAGCAAATACAATGAAACGTTTTTCAATTGTAATACTAATTATTAGTTATTATTATTATTATTATTATTATTATTATTATTATTATTATTATTATTATTATTATTATTATTATTATTATTATTATTATTATTATTATTATTATTATTATTATTATTATTATTATTATTATTATTTATTGTTATTAAAATATTAATTTTTTTAATTCCATTTTTATTTCTATAAACTTTTAAATTATAGAAAGGTATTTTACAAAGTGATGTTACAACTATTGCTTTGGAAATATTTACAAAGAGAAAAATGTCACAAGGTGTTTTATTTTTGGAAGAGGATGGATCACTATGTAGAATTTTTTATAAGATTCAAGATTTAATAGTTGAAACGATCTATTGTAATCAAGATGATACAGTTATGTTACAAAAGTTACCAAATAATGAAGGTATTAGGTTCAGATTTCAAGGTAGTTTCAATAGGGAGCAAGTTCAACAAGCAATGTTAGCATTCTCACAACCATCTGATCCCACCACTTGGAAGAGAACAATCATTCTAAGGGAACAACAACATCACTCCACTCAATCATTCTCTGGTGATAGTGTTGCAAGTAGATTCCTAAGTAAACTATCAAGTAAATCTAAAGAGGAAGAGGAAAATAATGATTTGAAGACAAAGAGAGAAAATACAGTTTTAAAATTAAAAAATCGTATGAAAATCGATTGGGATTGGAAATATACTTCGACCTCTGTACCAATTCATCAAGAACCACCAACTTTCATTGATAATATGGTAAATCGTGTTCGTGAAAAAATATCTGGTTCAAATAACAAATTATCAGATCTATTATCATCTGCAAAGAAACAACCACAAGCGCCAAAAGATAGTGTTTCCTCACCTAATGATAGTCCATATTTAGACAGTGCTGATAAATCAATTACTTCTACAAACTCTTCAAGTCCAATTCCAGATTTCAATAAACTTTCATTATCATCAGATGATAAAGTTAATGATAACAATAATGTACAAAGTGAAAAGACAACAACTACTACAACTACACCACCACCACCTCCACCCCCAGTTGGTGCTCCTCCACCACCTCCACCTCCACCACCACCTCCACCACCACCACCAACATCAAAATTAAATCGTAATAGTATAAGTACACCAAAGAAACCAAATAATAGTGGTGGACAATTAACACCATTACAAAAGAAAATGAGACAACTTCATTGGAATGCAATTCCAAGGGAGAAATTAAAGGAAACATTTTGGGATAATTTATCACCAGTTAAAGGTAATGATAATGATCAAACTTTAGTTGAATCATGGTTCTCTTTATCACCAATGGCAAAAGAAAAAATGAATAATAATAATAATAATAATAACAAAGAAATTACAAACAACAACAACAATCAAGATCAATCACTTTCAGATAGTGGTACAGTTATAACAAAAGTTTCAATTTTAGATTTAAGAAGATCAAATAATATTTGTATTTTATTATCACAATTTAAATTATCATATGGTGCAATTAAAGAGGCAATATTATGTTTTGAAGATGGTATATTATCAGTTGAACAATTGATTGCATTGGATGCAATGTTACCGATATCTGAGGAGGAGTATCAATTACTTTCAACTACCAATTATCAATCGATTGAACAACTTGGTAATGCCGAGAGATTCCTCATTGAAATGATGTCAATTCAACATTTACAACAAAGAGTTCAAACCTATCTTTTCAAACTAGAGGTTTGTTCATTACTAGACTCAATGGAGATTAATAACCATCAATTATCGAAAGCTATTGAACAACTAAGAAATAGTCGTAAGTTTATAAAGGTTTTAAAAGTTATCTTCCATATTGGAAGTATTTTAAATCGTGGTACCTACTTAAATTCAACCAAAGGCTTCAAGTTGGACTCACTCTCGAAATTGTCAGAAACCAAATCAAAAGATCAAAAACATACAGTTGTCGATTTCATTGAGATTTACATTCGTGAGAATCAACCTGACCTTTTAAATTTCTATAGTGAATTAGATCTCTTGGATAAAATTCCTCAATCATCGTTGGAGAATATTTTAGAGGAATCAAATGAAATTGAAAATAAATTCAAACAAGTCGAACAAGAGATTCAATATCATAAACAACTCTTAACAACAAATAATGATATCGATCAATCCAAAGATACCTACCTCAAGAATATGTCACCATTCTATGAGACTTTCAATGCTCGTTTCGTTGCGATCAAACAATCAACTCAACAAACTCTTAAACAATTCCAAGAATGTTGTGTCTACTTTGGAGAGGATCCACAAAATATTACTTCAAAAGATTTCTTTTCAAATATCATTAAATTTTCCATCGCTTTTAAAAATAGTAGTAATAATGTTAAAAAGTCTTCAAATTTATCAACTTTAAACAATTCTAAATAATAGAGGAAAAAAAAAAACTAATAAGTATAAAAAAAAAAAAAAAAATCAAAAAATTTAAATAAAAAAAATAAATAATTGAAAATCTTCATTGATTTCCAATATAATTAATTCAATAATTTATAATTTATAATTTATTATTATTATTCATTTCTTCAGTTGTTTTATTTTTATTAATTACTTTTGAATATTCCTCTTCAGAAAATTGTTTTGGTTTTTCAAAGTGGGAATCAAAATCGAAATTTTTTGTATCTATATAATCATTTTCTCCTTCTTTACTATTAAATATTGCATCTAAATCTTCGATTGTAACAGATGATTTATTTTGAGAAGAGTTTGGCTTTTGTTCTTGTTTTTTTATAGTTGATTGCAATATTCTTTCAATTGGTGACGAATTATTATCATTATTATTATTATTATTATCAGTAGTATTTTCAGAGTTTATAGATTTATTTTGTTTCTTTTTTAAATAACCATCATCATCCAATTCAATTGTTGATAATAATTGTTCTAATGCATCCATTTGTTTTTTTTTATTTGATTCTCTTCTTTGATATAAGAAATCCAACTCTTGGGTTCTATCTTGAAATTTATGTTGTGCATATTGTAAATCTGCTATCATCTTTAATTTTGAAATACTTTCCATAGATTGTTTTTTTAATTCTTCTTTTCTCTTTCTATGTTCTTCATCTTGTTCTTCCAACATTTTATCTAATGAAAATGGTTTAAAGAAACTATCTTTAAAAAAGGTGAAAAACTTTTTTTGTGATGCTATAAAACTTTGAAATTTTGTTAAACCTGTCATTTTTTTTTATTTTTTTTATTTGTTTTGGTTGTGTGTTCGTGTTTTAAAATTATTTGTAAAAAATAATTCAAAAAATTGTCAAAAATGCAAAAAATCATAAAATTTTTTTTTTTTTTTTTTTTTTTTTTTGTTTTTTTTTTTATTTTTAAGAAAAAAACATAGTTTTTCAAATAATTGAAATAAAAAAAAATAAAAAAAAAGATAATCTACAAAAAAAGATTTAAAATATGTGATTGTTGTAATTATGTTATACCTCAATTATAATAGAATGAAATAATATCAATGATTTCTCAATTTACATTTTTAATTTTTTTATTTTTTTTTTTATAATAAAAGTGAATTGGGATTAAAAAAAAAAAATAAAAATCTGCTTTGCTTGTAATAAAATTTTTAAAAATTAAAAATTAAATTAAAATTAAAAAAAAAAAAAAAGGAAAAAACACACCAACATACATTTCCTACGATTTAAAAAAAAAGATGTTATTTTTATATCATAAACGATTTTTTAATTTAACTGTGGTTATATTAATAAAACAAAAGTATTTTTTTTTTTTTTTATTTTATTTTATTTTATTTTATTTTATTTTATTTTATTTTTTTTTACCCTTTTTTGCTATAATCTCACAGGATTGAATACGATTATGGAGTTTGAATTTGTGTTTTTTGTGATTACATAGCACAAGCTGTTTATTTTTTTTAAAATTTTTCTTTTTCAATTTTATTAAAAAAAAAAAAAAAAAAAAAAAAAAAGAAATCATTTAAATTTATCTATTTGTGTTAACACCATCACGAAACACCCCATATTTTTTTTTTTTTTTTTTTTTTTAAATTTTTTTTTTAAATTAATAAGAACCACACTTTCATCACCAATACCACGAATACCCAGATTTTTATGATTATTTTAGATAGATTTTTTTTGTAAAATAATCAATACCACAAAGGCATATTATAATTTTTTTTTAAAGAAAATGAAAGAAAATAATAAAGAGGTTCATTATTAATAATTCATCAAAAAAAAAAAAAAAAAAAAAAAAAAAAAAAAAAATACAATTATTTTCGTTAATAAAACAATAGAGAGGGGATTTTATTTGTATTTTTAAAACTATAAGAAACCAATCACAATTAAAAATAAACCTTTTCAATAAGTTAGTAACAAAAGATCTTCCTAATTTTTTTATAATTATTTTTTTTTTTTTTTTTTTTTTTTTTTATTTTTTTTTTTTTTTTTTTTTTTAGTATAAAAAGGTATTTTACCAATTATTGTGAACAAAAAAAAAAAAAAAAAGTTTCTCAAATAAATAATATATATACAAATTATAATATTAATAGTTGATATAAAAAAAAATATATATATAGAAAAATGATTTCATCTTCACCAACATATACATACACAAATGAAAGAGGTATGGGGTTTATAATTATTATTATTATTTTTTATCAATTTTTTTTTAAATAAATAATTTTAACTCCTTTTTTATATAGATAGTACTACAATTGATAATTATAGAAAGCAAGAGAATGAACCATTTCAAAATCCAATTACATCACCTTTTAAAGTTTATATAAATAATAATAATAAAGGTTTATATGGAACAGGAAATTCCATTTGTATAGGTTCTAGCTTTTATATAATTTCAGCTGCTGGTCAACAAGTTTTATTAAATAGTAATTTAAATAAAAATATAGAATCAAATATAAATACCAATAATTCAAAAACAAATAATAATATAAATTTTAACATAAACGCTGAAAATAAGAATAATAATGATGATGATAGTTTTGAAGGTTTAAATAATTTAAATAAGGAAATGTTAATATCGGTTGGGTCATCTTGTGAACAAATTAAAGTTTTAAAATTATTTGTCATAGAGTCAATTAATATTGCAGTTTCCTATTCAATTCACAATGTTCCATTTGTTACCAACTTTATAAATGAAATTGGAAAAGTTAGAATCAAACAGATTGAAAGTACATCCCTATTATATAAAGAAGGCGAAAAGATTAGAAAGAATGGAGTTGGTACAGGTTTCACACAAGGCGTAATTATCAAAAATTTATCACATCTTTTCATTTCAAAACCTGATTTTGCAAATAATGGAGATTGTGGTTCTTTAGTTGTAAATGATGATGGTTTTGTTTTAGGTGTAATATTATCTTCAAACCTAAACCATACAATAATAGCAAAATTAGAATTATTCATCTTTTTATTTAAATAAAAAAAAAAAAAAAAAAAAAAGAAAAAAAATGTAATAAAAAAAAAAAAAAATTGTATAGATATTTAAAATTATTTAAAATTTTTTATTTATTAAATTTATTATTACTATAATAATACTACTACTATTGAATTTATTTTATTTTATTTTGATTGATTGATCCTTTTAATTTTAATTATTTTTTATTAACATTTCCAAATTTTTATACATTTATCAGTACTACCTGAGAAAAGAAATTCTTTTGAAGATGTTAAACAAGAGATTGAAGACTCATGACCCAATAGTAGCGAATTTGTAGAGAGAAGAGGATCCCAACCTTTTATATTTGAGTCCTTTCCACCAGAGAATATCATTCCATTGTGAATACATAAACAGTTTACCCAATCATTGTGTGCATTATTTAAAAGTCTACTTTGTTGATAATGGTTGAGTAATGAGAATGTACTATTATCCAATGAAGATGAAAGTGATGATGTAGTACTACTTGGGGCAGATGACGATTTATTATTATTACTATTATTATTGTTGTTTATAATTAAATTACTATTACTATTTGCTGTATTTGATAAAATTGGTACAGTTTGTTGAGCTAGTTGATTTGTTATTAAATTATTTTCATTTATCGTAGTGTTGTTATTTATTATATTTAAATTATTAATTGATGAAACATCCCATCTTTTTATGGTTCTATCCCTAGAACCACTATAGATAACATCATCCAATACGGCAATAGAGGTTACACCATCATGATGAGGTGGTTGTAATTTTTGAGCCAAAACAAAACTATCACGATGGAATAGATTAATGGTATGATCTCTACTACCAGTGACGAGATACTTTGAGGTTACAGACATTGAAAAGATAGTACCAGTATGATGAGGAGTTGTGGTTAAAGGTGTTTTCAAAGGTTTTTGCATGTGTCGAATATCCCAAACCTTGAAAGTACCATTCTCAAGACCACTAACAACATAGTTACCATAGGTCACTAAACAATTTGCATCACTTGGAGTTTTAAAGATACAAAGATTAGTGTTACTAGGCGAACGAATATCCCAAACTTTAACGGTTCTATCTGCTCCACCACTAAACATACAACCACTGGAACCATTGATACACAATGATCTAACAGGACCTGGGCTACTTAAATCCAACATATTATCACCGGTATGTAAATCCCATAGTTTAATGTTTTTATCTGACCCACCGCTATATAATGTTGATGGGTTTTGTTCGTCCAATACCAACGTTAACAAACCACCATCATGACCATTGAATGTCCAGTTACAACGCATAAAATTCTCATCCTCTCTATTCATATTTCTCTTTATTGCCATTAAATAATCATCAGTATTCAATTTATCTCTATATTTCTTTAATCTTGAATCTGGTCTTGGGTGTGATGCTAATCTGGTAAAAACATCATTACTATTACCACTATTTGCATTTGCAAGTGCGGTTGCCAATCCACTCTCTAATGATAATGAAAGTGGTGATGATTGAAGTGATGCAGTTTTTCTATGTGGACGTGTTGGTGAATGAGGTGGTTTCTTTATATTATTATTATTGTTGGTATTAATAATACTAACATTATTTGATGTATCATTACCAAGTATATCGACATCTAATAAATCCTTATCAAACTCTGAATGATCTAAAGATTTATCATCTGAAATTAAAAGTACAGGTGAAGAATTTATATTATTACTACCATTATTTAATGGAGCTATTGATTTTGGAGGAATTGGGTGTTGTTGTTGAGTATTGGTTGCTGATGTTAAGAATGATGAAGCTGACAATGGTTGTGGTGTTGGTGGATTAAAATAACCAATTCCATTCATTGGTGGATAACCATTCAATAGTTTGTTTTTTTCTCTCTTTTCTTTATCAATTTTAATCTCATCCAATAGTTGATCTAATTTCATACCTAAACTACTTGTACTTGGTGATGCATATTCTTCTGCTAACTCCTGACTTGATGATAATTTTTGTGATGGTAGTATTGGTTGTGATTTTGCTATATTTACATTATTATTATTATTATTATAATTATTATTATTATTATTATTATTATTATTATTATTATTATTATTATTATTATTATTATTATTATTATTATTATTGTTATTACTTTCACTTATTGCTAATTTAATACCTTCCAATAAATCTGATGTGCTACTTCTTTGTTCTAACATTTGTTCGGATATTGGTTGTTTTTGATGTTGTTGTTGTTGTTGTTGTTGTTGAAGTGGAAGTGATTGAAGTGATTGAAGTGATTGCAGTGGTTGAGGTGGTTGAATATAAAAGTGTTGTGATTGTTGTTGAGGTTGTAAAGTTGGTGGAGTTGGAATATTAATAAACTGAATTTGTTGATTTTTTCTATTGATTTCAGCATATTCAATACAAAGTTCAATTGAGGATTGAATTAATTTTGGTAATTTATCGAAACTAGTATTTGATACCATTCTAAGTATTTCGGATGAATCTAAACAATCGTTTGAAATATTTGCTAAGTCTTTTTGACTCTTTAAGATCTTTTCATTTTGTAACTTAATATTTGCTTCCAAGAATTGTGATTGTTCATTGTATTCTGATTTTGAGAGTTTTGGAGGTACATTTGAGAATGCTTTCTTTAAATCATTGGCTTGTCTCACAAAGATCTCTTTATTTTTAAATTCCCTTTGTAAAAGTTCTGTCAATTCGTTCTTTTCTAAATTCTTTTGAATTTGATGAACTAACCATTCCCTCCAATATGGTACATTTATTGACTTTCTATGTAATAATCTTCTATTTATTTGTTCAGTTGTTGGTGTATTTGATGATGTTGTAGAAGATGATGAAGATGAAGATGATGATGAATTTGAGGATACACTTGCAGAGGACGCAGAAGATGCAGTTGACCCATTTGATTTTATATTATTATTGGATGCATTTGAATTATTATTTGTTGACTTAATTGGTTGGATTACTCTTTGTTTATGAACTTCAATATCTTTTAATTTCTTTTTATATGATTCAGATTCATCAGTTTTCTTTTGAAGTAAGAGATCTTTCTTTTTCGATTGATTTTTGAGTTGATCAATGATTACTTCTGTTTTTCTAGCCTCACGTTTAAGTGCGTCTAATTCTTTGGCTTGAGTTTGTTTTGCGTCGTCACGTTTCTTTAATTCATCCCTCATCTTTTTCAATAGATCCGATTTTTGTCTCTTTGTATCTTTGATATCTTGTTGAAGAGCATCGATTTTCTCTTCACTCTTTCTCTTTAAATCTATTAAACGTTGATAGTCTTTTTTATTTGAACCTGCATGTTGATCCAATTGTTGTTTCAATTCATTTAATTTCTTTTCATAGTGTTGAGTTAATCTTTGTTTCTCATCCTCATAGTATTGATCTTTGTCTGAGGAATCTTTGTCCTTATCTTTATTATTATCTAACTCTTTGAGTGCTTGATCTTTTTCAACTGTAACTTCTTCTAATTGTGATTGCAACTCTTTAACTTTTTGATCGAATTGTTCCTTCATTTGTTGATATTGTTGTTTGGTTCTACTTATTAATTCTAATTCCTCTTCCTTCTCTGAAATATATTGATTTAAATCCGATAATTCTTCACTATCATTTTCAAATAATTCTATACCCTCAGTTGAGTTTATTTGATCTTGTTGCTGTCTACCTGCTGGCATTATATTATCCTCAGCCATTGGCAATAATGAATTTGAGTTTGCAATGACATTTGAAGATGAAATTTGTGTTGAAACAGCTGCAATTATTGGTGTGATTGGTGAAATGGTTGGTTCATTCAATACTGAATTAAATTGTTCGAATAATTCATTAAAGTAAGTTTGATCTTTATTTGGTGAGAAATTATTTATAAAATTTTGTGAAATCTCCTCCAATTGTCTACTTCTACTTGCTAATGATTTATATTTACTTGTAATTTTATTGGAAATATCTTGAAGCATATTATTTTCAAACTCTAATTGTGAAACTTTCATATTCAAATCAAATATCTCTTTCTCTTTCTCTTTACTTATACTTGTAACTATAACTGATGTTGGTGATGGTGTAACTGTATTAGTTGATGGTGTTAATGACGATGATGATGATGATGATGATATTGTTGATGATACACTTGATATTGTTCTAGAATTATTCGTTTGTTTATTTGTTGATATTGCCTTACTATTAGTAGTTGGTGGTAATGAAGAGGATGATGGTGTTCTACTAAAACCACTATTACCTCCACTACCACCAATACTTAATTTACTGCTATTATTATTACTATTATTACTATTATTATTGGTTAAAGTTGGAGTTGATAATGGCGGTGCTGGAGCTATTGAAACAGTTGGTATTGAAGCTAAAATTGAGTTTATATCACCAATATCCCTACATGTACATTTTTCTAATAACTCTTTCAATGTTTGAATTTGTGTTTTATATGTAAGAATTTGTTGTGTAACTGGATCTATATTTACAACTGGTTTATTCATAATATTTCTTGCTCTATATGCATATTTTAAAGTCTAGATGTTTGATTAGTTAATATATTATAATGGTTTTAAAAATTATTATTATTATTGAAATGGTTTACATTTAAAGTTTCTTCAAAATTTGAATCAGCAGGACTAACACATGCAATCATTAATGTTTTTGAATTACCACCTAATGATGATTGAAGCATACGTGTTAATTTTGAATCTCTATAAGGGATATGTTTTGGTTTAGTTGTTGTTCTTCTTGTATCACCTAAAGCACTGATAACATTACCTAATGCTAATAAACCACCATTGATATTGATACCCTCTTTAAGACGTTGTCCTTCAGCCTTTGTTTTCTTTACTCTTTCACTTCCTGCTAAATCTACAAAATGAAACATTGACCTAATCGATGGATTTGTTTCGTCCATTGACATAATATCATCATCATCATCCTCCTCATCATACTCTTCATCATCGATAATAATTGATGATTCATCATCTTTATTTGGTGATAATGAAGAATCTGTAGTTGGTGATTGTTTCTTTTTCTTTTTACCACCCTTTGATGGTTTTTTATCAGATTGTTCAACAGATGTTGATGATGTTACTGGTGAGTTGATTGGTGTTTGTTCAACGATAATTGAAAATATTGCATGTGATCTACTTGAAAGAGAATTCATTAATGTTGAACCGGTGGTTCTAGATTGTGAACCTCTAATTAATGCTTCTTCCATCTGTTGTCTTGATCTTACAATCTGTTCCACTAAACCTGGTATATAAACTTCACCATTTGATTTCTCACGAATTGGTAAACCACCTGCTGTTGGATAAGGATTTAACATATCCCTAATCTCCTCATTATATAACTCTAAAAATGATACTTTCAATACTAATTGATGTGTATCCTTTTTTCTATCTATCTTGTCATATATAAAATCAATAACTCTTGGAATTACACCTAATTCTTCTGCTGGTATACCAATTGTACTCGTCGTACCCATTGTAAATGTTTTACCTATTAATTATTTTAAAAATAATAAATATATATTTATTATTATTATTATTATTATTATTATTATTATTATTATTATTTGGGTTTATATATATTTATTATTATTATTATTATCATTCTTTTTTTTTTTATAATAATTAATTATTTAAATTTTAAAATTTACCTGAACCAGTTTGGCCATATGCTAAAATTGTAGAGTTATAACCTTCAAAAAGGCAATCGACTAAATTTGCAACACAATCATCAAAAATCTCTTGCTGTCTAGATTTACCATTAAAAACATAATCAAAAGTGAATGTTTGATTATTATCACCCATAATAACTTGTGGTTCTCCTTCAACATATTTTACAACTTCCATTGACCTTTCCGCTTCTTCTTTCTTTGATAAGGGTCTAACTCTTAGAGCAACCCTTACACAATTATTATCATCTGAATTTATTATTGGTGATGACATTTTCTTTTTAAATTTCGTATATTATATTTATCTTTTTAATACTAAAGTATGATGTTTTATTATTACTATTGTTATTGTTGTTGTTGTTGTTGTTGATTTTGTTTTTATTGTAATTATTTTTGATTTTGATGATATTATTAAATATATATTTATTATTTATTATTATTAATATTTATATTAAGTTTATTTTATGTAGTGTACAATTGTATAAATTAAAAAAAAAAAAAAAAAAATTTATTAATATTGTTATAAGTGTCTCCTTTATGAATGATTATATGTATTACTGCTCTTTTAATTTTTATAATGTCATCTTTATTGTTATTTTTTAATTTTATTTTATTATTTTTAATATTATTATTATTATTATTATTATTATTAATATTATTATTGTTGTTTTTTTTTTTTTTTTTTTTGGTTGAAGTGTAACGCTATTGAAAAAAATTTTGAGTGCAGATTACTGAGATAGAATGTTTGTTTATATAAATATAAATGTGAGGTGGGGGGAGTAGAGGGTGTTTTATAATATATCCTTTTTAATTATAAATCCAAAAAATAAAAAATAAAAAAAATTTAAAATTTAAAAATTAAAAAAATAATAAAAATGAAAGCAATGTGTGTGAGAGAAGTGTGAGTTGAATTAAAATAGTAATAATAAAAAAAAAAAAAAAAAAAGATTAAATGTTGCAAAAAAACAACGTTTGATTTTTTTTTTTTTTTTTTTTTTTAAATTAAAAAAAAAAAAAAAATGATTAACGATGATATTTATGAAAAAACCAAAAATAAAAAAAAAAATAAAAAAAAATAATAAAAAAAAAATGTTTGGTTTTTTATGAAAAAAAAAACAAAAAAAAAATCCACAGAAACCATGACGGATTAAAAAACTTTTTTTTATAATTTAAAAAATCAAATCAAAAATGACTGATAATAATAATAGTTTAAATGATGAAATTAAAAATAAATTAGAGAAACAACAAAAACAAAAAGATCAAAAACTAATTTTAGTTATAATGGGAGTTAGTGGTAGTGGTAAAACTACTATTGGTAAAGCAATCGCATCATCATTAG
This sequence comes from Dictyostelium firmibasis, assembly GCA_036169595.1. NCBI lineage: Eukaryota > Evosea > Eumycetozoa > Dictyosteliales > Dictyosteliaceae > Dictyostelium > Dictyostelium firmibasis. The sequence goes on from CM069766.1 coordinate 3,050,301, forward strand.
GTTGTGGTTTTAATGATGCTGATGAATTTCACAGTGAAGAAAATAAAGAAAAAATGAGATCAGGTATACCATTAAATGACGATGATAGAAAACCATGGTTAGCATCAATCAATAAAAGAATGATTGAATTTTTAAATGATGAATCTGTCGCTGATTGTTGTTCAGATCATGTTTTTACATGTTCAGCTTTGAAATCAATATATAGGGATCAATTATCAAATGGTATTAATAAAGATAATATATTATTCATATTTTTACAAGGAACTAAACAATTGTTATCTGAACGTTTACAATCTAGAAAAGATCATTTCTTCAATCCAACCTTATTAGATAGTCAATTGTCAACATTAGAATTACCAACTCAATTAGAATTATCAAATCATCATTATGCATTCATTGATATTTCAAATTCTATTGATGATATTATTGATGAAATTTTTAATTACTTAAAATAATTGTATTATAAAAAAAATAATAAAATAAAATAAAATAAAATAAAAATTACCAGAGATTCTGGAAAAAAAAAAATTAAATAAATATTTATTTTTCATTAGATGACTAATTTTCAATTTATTATACTATTACTATTACTATTATTATAAATACTATTACTATTTTTATTGCCATTGCCATATATTATTGATATTTTTATTTTATTTTGATTAAATTTTCTTTTTTTTATTTTTTTATTTAAATTTACCAGGTGCAAAATTAAATTTTTGATTCTTTTTTCTTTTTTTCTTTTTTTTTTTTTAAAAAAAAAAAAATTATTGTTATTATTATTACTATTATTATTATTATTATTATTATATATTAAATATTTATCTTCTTGCTGTGAACATCATATCTTCATCATCATCGTCAAAATTCATTTCTTCTAAAGCATCTTGATCGAAATTACTAAAATCTATATTTGCATAGTCATTATTCATTAATGAAAAGAAATCATCATCTGTAATTAAATCATTATCTTTTTTACCACCACCACCTGCTAAAATTGCAGAACCAATATGGTTCATCTTTGAAGCACCATCGTTAAAAGTTTTGTTATTTTTATTTTCAGCAAAATCGAAATCATCAAAATTATTATTATCATTTGCAGATGTGAAATCACCCATTTCAATCTCTTCTATGTCAAACTCATTAAAAACTTCATCCTTTAAACCACTGTATAAACCTGTTTTACCATCAGTAATCTTTGTACCTTTAAATGATTTGACCGTCTCTTTTACCATATCCTTTTGACTGACCGAGTTAATTACACTCTTAAATACTGTACCCATTTCAACCCTATGAATTAATGGTGCTGCACTAAATGCTCTTACCCTATATAATTCATATGGGAAAGCATATTGATGTAATATTGCAACTCCAAACATTTCAAAACAAATTAAAAAATTCTAAAAATAAAATAAAATCATTAATATAATAATAATAATAATAATAATAATAATAATAATAATAATAATAATAATAATAATAATAATAATAATAATAATAATAATAATAATAATAATAATAATAATAATAATAATAATAATAATAAATAATTAAACTTACTTGTAAACCAGTTGAAACTTCACCAGAATTCCAACCATCTACAGTTGGAATCCAACCAAAACTAGTCATACCAGAGATAGCAATTGATTGCCAAAAACAAAAGAATACTACTATTTTAATTGAAGTGAATTTTAATAATGGTTTATAGGGTGCCAATTCTTCAGCCGCCGCTTGATAGAATAATACAACTATATACAATGCTACTGTGACTGAAACATTGATAATGAATGCATTATAAAAGTAAAATCTATTGATTGCATAACTACCTTCATCATATAATCCAAATATTTCAAAGATTGCTGATGCTAATGTTACAGCTGGTCTAACTAATACATATTGTAACATTCCCATTCTACAAACTTGTAAAAATGCTCTATAATAATTAAATCATCATATTAAAATTAATATACATTTTATACATATTTATTTTTTTGGATATTGGCTTACTCATTTGGTTTGAATTTAAAAAATAATGGCATTGGTAACCTCATTACGGGGTGTGAAGTAAAGTGTGTAACTAAATTTTTATCACCTCCCCCATAACTAACGCATAATGCGAAAAACATATATAATACATAGGCTTCGTAACTATAGTTTATATATTTGGTTAGTAACTACATTATTATATTGGATCCAAATAAAAGTATATATAGATATATATCTATATATATATATATATATATATATATAAAAAAAAAACTTACCAATCTCTTAACAAAGCGAAATAAACTTGATAATTATGTAAAAGTAAAGATAGTAAAGAATAAATAGCGTATATGGGTATCATAAATACTATTCTAACTATATAACGTTGATGATCTGGTTGTGTATAATATTTTAAATGTTTATAAATTAAATGTGCTGATAATATGGTTGCCAATAACACAAACAATGATGCTAACGCAAACATTGCGTACAACGCTGGCACTGAGTCATGTAGGAATGGTATTCTGATTAAAATTTCATTGCTACTCCCCTCACCATTGTTATTGTTATTATTATTATTATTGCTGTTAAAACTACTTTCATCTATATAATGATTAGATGATGATGACATTTATTATATATTCTAATTTGAATATACTATTATTACTATTATTTACTACTATTATTTATTACTATTATATTATTATTACAATTATTTTTTTAATTTATTTTAATTTATGTTAGTTTTTTTTTTTTTTTTTTTTTTTTTGTGTTATAATAATTTCAGAATGAGATTTCTTTTTTTTTTTTTGTTGTTTTTATTTTTTTTTTTATTTTTTTTATTTTTTTATTTTATTTTTTGTTTTTTTATTGTTGTTTCAGGGTGGTTGTGTGGTGAAATCTTTTTATATGTTTATATTAAAATATTTTATTTTATTTTTTTAAAAAAAAATAGTAATAACAATAATAATAAATAAATTGTTGCACTAATATAGTGTGTTTTTACAACTAAAAGTATGATTTTTTAATAATACCTTTTTTTTTTTTTTTTTTTTTTTTTTTTTTTGTTTTATTTTTTTTTTTTTTTTTTTTTCGGATAAAAAAAATCACTCACTAGTGGTGGTTATGGTGCTCATATTTTAATTTTTTTTTTTTTTTTTTTTTTTTTTTTTTTAATTTTTTCAAAAAAAACAAATCGACTAACTGCTCATTTTAATTTTTTTTTTTTTTTTTTTTTTTCAATTTCCCAACAAATCACCATTTTTTTTTCATTGTTTTTAATCAAAAAAAGAATAAAATAAAATCAAAAAAATAATATTATTATATTAAAATGAATTTTGTTGATAGTGAATATTTGTATTTGAATTTTTAATTTTTTTTTTTTTTTTTATTTTTTTTTTTTCAATTTTATATTCCATTCAAATTTCAAAAATATCTTAAGCATATTAATAAAAAATGGAAACATAATGTTAATGTTTCCATTTTTTTATTATTTATTTGTTTATGATTATTGACCATGTAGTTCATTTGAGGAATTATTCCAAAAAAAAAAAAAAAATTATTATTTAATAATAAATATATATTCTTAAAGATATTTTATTAAAATATTTTTATATATTTTGTGGATAATACATTAGGAATAAATCAACATCACATTATCAAAAAAAAGGTAAAAAAAAGATTTTTTTTTGTCACATATTACTACGTTTTTAGTATGAATATCAACATCTTAATTCCAAAACGAGAATATTGTTTCTTATTTTAGATTTTTTTTTTTTTTTTTAGGAAACAAAATTAATGAATTTCATTGTTACACACACACATTTTTTTATTTTTTATTTAATTTAATTTTTATTATTTTATTTAAAATTTTTGATATTAAGCTTATCGTTTTTTGTTCCTAAATAATAATAAAAATAAAAATAAAATTAAAAATAAAAATAAAATTTTTTTTTTTTTTTTTTATTTTTTTTTAATTTTTTTTGATTTTTGAAAACTCAATTGAAAAAAAAAAAAAGTTTATTTTGTGTTCCACTCCTTATTTATATATTAAAGACATCAAAAAAAAAACAAAAAACAAAAAAATATAGTAATAACACATAAAGTACTATAAAAAAAAAGAACAATATTTTAATAATTGAGTGATTTAATAATAAAAAACAGAGAATTTAAGAATAAAAAAAAAGATGGAGGATAATTACGAAGATTATGATAATGCTTTTGTTGGTAACTTAGGTGATATGGGTTACGGTGAAGATACACAAGCTGCAGGTGAACCAGCATCACAAATTGAAAATAAACCAAAAATATTTTTAATGGGTTTAAAGAGGTAATTTATTAATATAGAAATAATATATAGCTCACTCACTCCAAAATGACGATACTCAATTCAAAATGATAGTGATGATATACACCCATAAAAAATATCATAATATATATATATTTCTATAATACATGGCATATATACATACACACTACACACATATACTCATTCCTATATTTATATAAAAATATTGCGCATTTAAAATATTTATCCAATTAGATCAGGTAAATCATCAATTCAAAAAGTTGTTTTTCATAAAATGTTACCAAATGAAACATTATTTTTAGAAAGTACAAGCAAAGTTGTAAAGAATGACATCTCAAATTCATCATTTGTTCAATTTCAAATTTGGGATTTCCCAGGTCAATTAGATTTCTTTGACCCATCATTCGATTATGAATACATTCTCAATAATTGTGGTGCCATTGTTTTCGTCATTGATGCTCAAGATGAAATCATTGAAGCATTACAAAAACTTCATCAAACTATTGCTAAAGTTTATCAAGTATGAATTCAATAATAATAACAATAATTGTTTATACATTTACTAATATTATTTATATACTTCATATCAAATTGTACCATCACCACTACCACTATATCACTATTAATTTTTATTTAATTAGATTAATCCAAATATTCACTTTGAAGTATTCATTCACAAATCAGATGGTTTATCTGATGATCATAAAATTGATAGACAAAGAGATATTCAACAAAAAACAACTGAAGAATTAACAGATGCAAATATTAATGTACACCCAAGTTTCTATGTGACTAGTATTTATGATCATTCAATTTTTGAAGCTTTTTCAAAGGTTATTCAAAAACTTATTCCACAACTTCCAACTTTAGAGAATTTATTAGATGTTTTTATTTCTGTATGTTATTGTTATTTTATATTTTATTTAATTATTACTTTTCCTAATTATTCCCTTTTTTTTTTTTTTTTGAAATATATTCAGAGATCAAGAATTGAAAAAGCATTTTTAGTTGATGTTGTTAGTAAAATTTATGTTGCAACTGATAATTCACCAGTTGATATGCAGACTTATGAGTTATGTAGTGATATGATTGATGTAGTTATTGACGTTTCATGTATCTATGGGTATGTTTAATTTTAATTATTAATAATAATGAATAATAATTTTCTAAAATTTTTTTTTTCTTTTTTTCTTTAAAAAAAAATAGTCTTAAAGAAGAAGAGGAAGGTTTGGGTTATGACCAAGAATCACACTCTGTTATTAAATTAAATAATGGAATGGTTTTATATTTAAAGGAGGTAAACAAATATTTAGCATTGGTCTGTTTACTCCGTGAATCAAACTTTGATAAACATGGTTTAATTGATTACAATTTTATTTGTTTCAAAAAAGCAATTGAAGAAGTTTTCAGTAGAAAGACAACTAAAGCTGGTGCAAAGAAAACTATTAAAAAAGCAAACTAAATAAGTTTGACTTGTACTTAATAAAGTTAGAGGCGCACCAAAACTTAAACAAATCTAAATAAAAAAAAAATAAAATAAAAAAAAAAAAATAAAATAAAAAAAAAATAAAATAGTAGTACAGTAATAATAATAAAAATAATAAAATAATGTAAAAAGGTTTTTCATTTATTTTTTTCATTTATTTTTTATTTTTAACAATTTAATTCTAATTTAAATTTACCAGTTGAAGATGTGCCTGAGTCAACTTTATATTGACCAGTAATTAAATCTAAAACCTTTGGATCAGATGAGGAGGTAAGAGTACCAGTATAAACAATTGGAAGTTCAACACCATCGCCACTAATGATATCGGTTTCAGTTAAAGTGATTGATAAATCATTTTCATTTAAAGTACCTTTTAATTTTGTTTTTGTCTTTAAATCCACCCAATCTACAATACCTTCAATATCTTGTTGATTCTTTCTTGATGTAATTTTAATATTGAATTTATAAGGTATTTCAAACTCACCCTTAAATTGATTACCAGCTATTAGATAATCTAAATCTAATTTTGGTGTTGTTGAAGTAGCTGATGAACCTGTACCATTGGAAGTATTTGATGCACTTGAAGCTGAAGTCGATGTTGATGATGATATTGAAGAAGTTGAGGTTGTTGATGGTTTAAAAGTTAAATTAAAGCTTGCTTTTAAATCTGGATTTGCAGAATCAGCAGGATCACTATAGACAATTGTACCTTTTATTGATGGTCTATTACCATTTATAACTTTTGCTTCATAGTTATTTGGTAATGAAACTTGATCAGTAGTAGTGATTTGTGTGTGTTCTTCAATCTTTAAATCATCATCTTTTAAAGTTGCACGGAATGCTGTTTTTGCATCCTCTAATGTTGGCCAATCGATTGTGCCCTCTAATTTACTTTCATTAGTGTTTATATCATCAACTCTAGATTCAATATTTAATGAGAATGGGTAACTTTCACTTGTGTTAATATAAAATAATGCTCCCATCCATGTTGATCCAACTTGTAATGAATCAACTTTTAATCTTTTACTTGGTTGTTGTTGTTGTTGTTCATCTGAATCACCGCTACTACCACTCTTTGATTTTGTTATGAAATCATCAACATTTAATCTTTTTTTTTCTTTAATTGATTCTGTGATGAATTGTTCACTAATAGTTTTTAAATCGCTCTTGATTCTCTCTAATTCCTTTTTATTATTTTCATCATCAATATCATTACAAATTATTAATGTAGTCTAAAAATTCATATATAGTAGTTATTTATTAATATTCGTTTTTTTTATAAATATATATATATATATAATAAGAGGTATTTGAATGAATTACTTTCTTATTTAAAGTTTTTGAGAAGATACCACCACATTCATCAATTGAGTCTGTTAAACTATCTTTATCATTCACTGTTCCAATAATGATAAAATAATCATTTTCAAATAATTCTTCCATTTTTAGTTTATATATCAAGTGTGGACTTGTTTTGTGTATGTTTAAAATTATTAATAAAATTCTGAAAAAAAAAAAATAAAAAATATCAATTTTTTTTTTTTTTTCTATTTTCTTTGAAATCAAGATTTTCTTTTATTTTTTTTTTATTTTTTTTTTTTTTTTTTATTTTTTTATTTTTTTATTTTTTTTTCTTTTTTTTTTTTTTTATTTATATGTGTGATGATGACATTTTTTTTTTTCGCGATGAAAAAAAAAGAAACCCTTTTGTTGAGCTATCGTTTTTTTTTTATTTTTGGTTTTTTTTTCTTTTTTTTTTTTTTTGTCATCGCGAACCAAATTATTCTCTCTTTGCTTTTATAAAAATATAAAATATTTTTTTTTTTTTTTTTTTTTTTTGAGGGAATAAGAAAATGTCGGATAGTATTTTATCGGCAGAAATTAATCTACCATTATTAAAATGGATGACTAGTTTTAAATTAAATTCAAATCTATTTTCAACATCAAGAAATCAATCAATGAAATCTATAAATGAAATCTATAGAGATCTTCAATATAATATCATACCACCAAAAGATGAGGAACTTCAAAATTTATGGTCACATCTTTATGATTTAAATAATTATTATTCAAACTCTATTGAATATAATCAAGTTGTAAGTTTAAATTTTTTTTTTTTTTTTTCAATTACAATAATTGTTAATATAAATTTTTTTTTTTTTTTTTTTTTTAAATAGGAAAAATCATTAATTGGTTTAAAATCAAAATATAGAAATAGTTATTTAAAAGGATATTATGAAATCATTAATTTATTTCAATCTATTGCAAATGACTTTGAAAAAGTATCAACAACAATAACAACAACAATGAATAAAAATAGTGTATTGGATGCAATTAATAATAGAAAGAATGAGAATAAAGAGAATAGTTTTAAATTTTTATCATCATTTGAATCATATGTACCAACTGTAGAAGATATAAAAAGAATTTATTGTATTGATAATAAAGATATCTTGGTCGATAAATCTGGTAGTTTACCAGTTGAATATAAATTATTTCATGGTTTCTCTTTATTAAATTTATATGTTTATTTAATTATTGTAAATAGAATTGTTAAATTAATAAATGAAATATATCGTCAATCATCAAGTGGTCAAGATAATCAAGAGATAATTAATATGTTGAAAGAAAATTCAATTCATATAAAATCAATTGAAGATTTTCAAATTCAATTAAAATCAAATAATCTTTACTATCAACCAAATAAAAAGGAAATACTTTTAAAATATTCAGTTGAAACAAATTTTAGTACCAATAATAATGAAATTATAAATAATAATAGTGAAATTTCAAATAACAATAGTGAAATTACTTATAACAATAGTGAAATTACAAATAACAATAGTGAAATTACTAATAATATTAATAATAATAGTATTAGCATTAATAATAATTTAAATAATAATAATATTAAAACATTTGAATTCTCAGAAAAAGAATTAAAATATTCAAAAAGATATTATTCATTTAATGAATTTACATTAAGACCAGCGGAATTACCAAATAATAGTTTAAATATTGAAACACAAAATTTAATATTTTATACAACATTGAATTATATTGGTAATAGCGGTTCCAATAATTCAAATAATAATGGAAGTAGTTTAATATCAAATAGTAATTCAGGTGGTAATAGTAGTAATAGTTTAGCACCAAAAATTAAATTTAATTATCATAAACCAAAAGATATAAATCCAAAAATAATTTTGGCAATTTATAATAATATTTTATCAATGTCAAAAGTTATTGATAAAAAAACAATTTATTCAATGAATGAAATCATAAAAAATAAAAATAATAATCATCATAATCGTCATAATAGTAATAGTAATTATGATGATGACGATGATGACGATGAAGATGATGATGGTTATGATAATGAAGAGTATGAATTAAGTAAAGAATTTAATAATCAAATAGAGTTTGGTAGTGAAATTATTGAACAGGATAAAGAATGTTATATATGTAGATTTAGATCAGAGTTTATAAGTTTTTGTAATTATTGTAAATGTAGGATGGTTTGTGACCTATGTTCAGTAAATAAGGTTTGTTGGAATTGTTATTTCAAAGTTGAACCTGGTGAAGAACAAAAGAAATCACATCATTTCATACCACTGGAAGTGGTTGTAAAATTAAAGGATAGAAAATATCCAAGATTAATCTATATGTTACTTAGATCCTATTCATTCCGTGATCTTATGAATACACTATACCAAAATCGTTTCGAAAGGGATTCAACCATATCAGCAAAAGATAGATTAACCTATAAATTACATAAAACTAAATTATACAATTTTCATTTGGTTATACCAAATTCTAAAGATCCTTCACAAACTAAAGAGATTCAAATATTTGATGATTATAGCTTTATAATTGCATTACGTTTATTAATGAATTATATTTTATCAAATTATAAAATTGATCACAAAGAAATTTTACCACAACCAATACAACAACAACAACAACAACAATCTTCATCAAGACCTCAATCGCCACCTACTGTACCATCATTAACACCAATAAATAATCATCATCTTAGTGGCGGAAGTTTATTAGAACATGCTATAGTTAAAAATTTTAACAGTAGTTTTGAAGTACCATCAGATGATAATAATACAAGTGGCAGTGGAAGTAATAGTAATAGTAATACGAGTGGTAGTTATAGTAAATTTATTAACAACAACAACAATAATAATAGAAAGAATAGTACTGGTAGTGGCACAAATAATAACAATCACCATAGTGATAATGAATATTTTAACAATAATAGTAATAATAATAATAATAAAATTATAAATAATAATAGTATTGTTACAATTGAAAATCCAATTTTATGGAGTATTGATAAATTTACATTAAATGTTACAGAGAGTTCAATTGATATTGAACAGTCATTAAGGATACCATCATTATGTATAGAGACAGATGTTGAACCATTTGCATCTGGTGGTCAAGCAAATATTTATATGGTAAAACATATTGATTGGCCAATGTTATCCAATTGCCCAGAGGATTCTTATGTATTTAAACAATTTATAGAGACAAAAGATTCACTTCAATTGGAAGAGGATAGAGAAAGAGAAATCTATGAGGAGAAAATTTATCACACCTATAAAACCGGAGAATCAGCTGATAACTTTAAATATAATTTCAGTAATGTTGAACAGACCGATAAGAAATCATTAGAAACTTTATTCTATGAGGAAGTTGATAAGCTAAAACGTTTACAATTCTCTGATTACATTATTAAAATGCCAGCAATCTCTGATGATAATCCAAATAAACGTGGTATGCTATTAGAATGTGCAAGTGCAGGATCATTGAAAACCAATCTTTTAGAGTATAGATCTTGGAAGTTAGTAATTAGATTCATGATGGATATCTGTTTGGGTATGATTGATATTCATAAATGTCAAATAATTCATCGTGATTTAAAACCTGATAATATTCTTGTATTCGAAAATTTCAATAGTTGTGATGCTTCAGATGAAAACGATGAACGTCAGAGGGAATTTGGTGGATTGATTTGTAAAATCACTGATTTGGGTGCATCAATTCAAAAGGAGTTGGTACATGATAATAATTTCACTTCAACTTTTCATACCGATGATTATGTTCCCGAAGAGTATGGTAGATTTCAATATGATGGTGAAAAAGTTGATATCTATTCTTTTGGTTGCACATTCTTTGAAATGGTTACAAAACATAGATATCAATATAAACATCCAACACCATTACATCGTGATTTCCTTACAACTGATTTTCAATACATTCCAATTCGTATCAAAACTTTAATTGCTTCATTATTGGCTGAACAATCTCAAAGAAAACAATCATTTGAAGAAGTTTATAATGATTTACAAGATATCTATAAAAATGTTATTCCTGGTTTACCAGATATACCTCTATCACCAGTTTCTACAAATGGTAGCCAATTTTGTAAAAGATGTAACCCTCCTCAAAAATAAAACACTTTTTCAAAATGAGATGTAACATAACAATTTTTCCAAGTTTTTTTTTTTTTTTTTTTTTTTTTTTTTTTTTTTTTAAATTTATTTAAATGATAACATATTTAATTCATTTATTAAATCAACCCATTGTTTTGATTGACCATCTAAATCATAGAAATGTCTTGATCTACCCTTTGAGTTTATTATGAAATGTTTTGAAGATTTTTGTTGAGCTGATAATGAATTATCAACAGCTATTTCACCTTTTTGGGTCATTTTAACAGGGTCAACATAAAAAATTCTTGGAGTATCAGTAATAATTAACTGTCTTTTCTTTGTGATTAAACCTGATCGTTTCTCTGTTATACCACATGCTAATATGATTTCATCGTTTGGTAAAAGAAATCTACTCCATTGATATTGATCAATTTGTTGTTGTTCTCTAATATATCTTTTTCTATCTCTATCCATTAATACCAATTCTGTGGGTTTCAATAGAATTCTTGGTGATCCAATTGGTGGTGCCATTGAAAACAACGATTTGTCAATTGATGAAAATGATTGTTGTAAATTTCTTTGATGTTGATTATGATGGTTTGATAAAAATGTTGGTGATGGTGTTGTTGTTGATGCTCTTTCCCTTTGTTGTAATTGTTGTAGTTGATATTGTTGATTTGATAACGATGAGGATGGTTTCCCCAATAAATTATTTGATGAGCATGAGGTTACAATTGGTGGAGAAGGTGTTGATTTTAAAATTGTTGAACTTGGTGTTGAACTATATGATAATTTATTTTGATGTGTTGGGGGTAATTGATTCATATATCTAGGTGTATTATTTGTGGAAATTGATGTTGGTGTAGTAGCAGTAGCAATAGAAGTTGCTTCCATTGAGTTTGTTGAATTTGTTGTAGTTGTTGTAGTTTGTTGATTCCCTCTATAGTTTTCGTTGTTATCTAAATTTAATGGTTTTATTGGTGGTTGAGATAAATAAGTCAAAGAAGCATTAATTGGTGAACCAACTGAAAGAGATCTTTTTTTTAATCTCAATGAAGAGTTTGGTGAAGGAAATGGTGATTGTGGTACCATTTGTTCAATTGGTGGTGGAGTTTGGTTTGGTATAGTTGACCAATCTTTAATTGACGAAAAGAATTCATGATTTTTAATTTCATTGATCGTTGGTCTTTTATAGGGATCTAAATCTAATAGTTGATCTATTAAATTCATACAGCACCTATCGAAATTATCAGGGTATGAAAATTCTCTTTTAGTAATTAATAGAAACGTTTGATATTCGTTGAATCCTTTAAATGGCAGTTTACCACTAACTAATTGATATAATAAACAACCATATGACCAAATATCAGCTTCAACACCTGCTGATTTCTCTGTTAGTAGTTCTGGGCAAACATATTCAGCAGTACCACAAAAAGAACCTGATCTACTACCTTTATGATGACGTCCTATACTTAATTGTTTTGCTGATCCAAAATCACTCAATTTTAAATGTTGATTTTTTCCCAATAAAATATTCTCTGGTTTTAAATCTCTGTGTGCAATACCTTTTCCATGTAAGTATTCTAAAGCTATTAAAATTTCAGCAGCATAAAATCGAACTACATCAATTGAAAAACAGCCCGCTTTCTTTAATGCTCCTAATAAATCACCATTTGGGCAATATTCTAATATAAAATCTAATAAAAAAGTAATCGTTTAATATCCATTAGTTTTTTTTTCAATTAAAATTATAAGAAAAAAAGAAAAACATACATAAATTATTTTCATCTTGAAATGTATAAAATAATTTTACAATGTTTGGATTATCCAAGGAATCTAATATAGTTTTTTCAGTATTTACATATTTTGCTTTTTTTTCCTTAATTATGAGTTTTTTATTCAAGATTTTTGAAGCAAATATTAATTGAGTTTCTTTTTCGATAACAAGTTTCACTTTACCATAGGCACCTTTTCCTATGGTTCTTAAGAAATCAAAATCTGATCTACATTTTTTATGTGGTATTGTTGAATTTGGTTGTAATCCAAATGATGATGTTTTTGGTAATTCTATATTATGTTTTGGTGGAGAAGGTGGTTTTTCATTTGACGCATTTGGGGTAGAGTAACTTAATTGATTTTGTGAAGACTGTTGTTCTTGTTGGTTATGTTGTTGGTTCTGTTGTTGCTGTTGTGATTTTGATAGAGCTTGTCTATGATTTACATAACTATCAATGCTATCACTACTATCTGAATAATTTGAATAATCATCATATAGTGAAGATGAAGAGGAAGAACTTTCATACGATGTTGAAATTGTTCCAGTATCTCTACTACTCGTTATACTTGTTGCTGTATACGATGTTGTTTCGTATGTTGTAGATCCTCCTTTTCCACTAATTGATGAGTGAGATAATACGTTATTATTATTATTAACTTCATTGTTACCACCAAAGGATTTATTATTATTATTATTATTATTATTATTATTATTATTATTATTATTATTATTATTATTATTATTATTATTATTATTATTATTATTATTATTATTATTATTATTATTATTATTATTATTATTATTATTATTATTATAATTATTAATATTATTATTACTATTGCTATTATGAATATTTATATTATTTATTGTTAAATCATTTAAAGTTTTTTCAATCGATTCTAAATTTAAATTATTGTCATCGCAACCATTTTCTGTGTGGTTATGACCATTTATCATTCTTTTTTTTTTTTTTATTTATTTTTTATTTTCAAAAAAAAAAAAAAAAAAAAGTGGAAGTTGTTATTTTAATTATTATATTTACATACAAACTGATAAAATTTTTTATTGGTTGCAATTATTGTAGGTTTTTATTTATTTAATAACAAAAAAAAAAAAAATTAACAATAAAAAAAACTAAACACAAAATTATTATGTCTGAAAATTTAAAATTTTTTTTAAAAAAAAAAACAACTGTTTAATGGAGTGGTATTTATTTTATTTTTACCATTATTCTGTAAATTTTGTGTGAGTGTTAGACATGATATATATAGGTGTGTGTGATTGCGGGTGTCTATTTATAAAAATTAAAAACATTTTTTTCAAAAAAAAAAAAAACAAAAAAAAAAAAAAAGGAAAAAAAGGAAAAAACAAAAAAATAATAATTTAACATATAAGTACTTATGTGTTAAATTATTTATTGAATAATACATCTATCAACACTATTATTAATATTGATATTATTATTATTATTATTATTATAATTTTTATTATTATTATTATTATTATTATTATTGTTATTATTATTATTATTTTCTTTTTGATCCTTATAGTCTATAAAAGGATTACTTTGGGTCTCACCATTATTATAGCCAATTGAATTATATATATATTGCTCTTGATCATCAGGGATTATAAATGGTGTGATTTTACCATTTGTTATTCTATCATCTAATAATTTAATAAATTGAAATACTTGATGATCTAGCCATTGTTTATTTGGCATTGATTCCAGCATATCCTTAGGTAAATTTGAATAGCCAATTATAGCACCTAACAAAGCACCTGTATTTGCACCATAATTATCACCACCTTCTCTAATTAGTTCGTCTAAAACTTTTCTAAATAGAAATGATAAACTACCACTACTATTTCCACCACCATTAGTATTATTTTCTTTCTCTTCTTTAAAATATTGATTAAATTTCTTTAAACTATGAATTAAACTACCTATACCACTAACTGAATATCCACATTGTAATGATCTCGTTAAATCTAAATGAGCCCAATCTTGGACATTCTCGAAATAAAATTTAAAAGAAAATAATTTTCTTTTTTTATCAGTTTCATCTTCATACATTCCATTGTTTTCATTATAATATCTAATTAATTTTTTATATTTTCCATCTTCATTCATACTGTTTATTAATATTAATAATAAATTTGAAATTATTGTTTCATTATTTTCATTATTTTCATTTTTTTGGTAATGATAGAAGTAATATTTTAAAGTTGTTGAAATTAAATGATTTTGAATTATACAAGATGATATTGATCTTGGATCATAGTGAGTAACCTTGGACAATTTAATAGTATTTAATAGTTGTTGTTTATCATTTAAAAAGTTCATACAAGGTATTATTGATGATCTCATTAATGCTCCTGTATCATTTGGAAGTTTATTGGATTCTTTTAAATAGTAATATTTACTGACCATCATTGGATTATTTAAAAATTCTTTATTGTCTACTACAAGTTTTGTAGTTCTTCTACCTCTGTTGAATTCAAACCATTTCTTTTCCCAATCTCCTAATTCTTCAAATCCTTTTCTTTCATAATAAATTTTTAATTTATTTATAAAAATTTTTAAAATATCATTACATTCTTCTTCTTCCTTATTATTATTATTATTATTATTATTATTATTATTATTATTATTATTATTATTATTATTATTATTATTATTATTATTATTATTATTATTATTATTATTATTATTTTGAAAAACTTTTATGATTGATTGCAAGAGTAAAATCATATTATCAGAATCTACACTCCAATCTCCTTTATCATATGTATGACCGCCCTCCATATAATCTTCAATTTTATAATTTGGAAATTCTATGAATGAGTTTTCGTTTACTTTAGGATACCATCTTTCAATTTTATTTTTCATTTTACATATTGTGCTTAATCCATAGGCGTCTCCTAAACACTGACCATATATACACCCCAATATATTATTCAAATACTTTTTTTTAATTATTAAATCTTCCATTTAATATGGTTATTTTATATGTTAACTACACAAAGGTGTTTGGTTATTTGAATAAAATTTTTTTAAAAAAAAAAAAAAAACCATGGTTATGTTTTTTTTTTCAAATTAATTTCTTTTTTTTTTCAAAATTATTTCTATTTTTTTTTTTTTTTTAATTTTGACAAGGCAATAAGACAAATTAGTTCAAATATTAAAAAAATCAAAATAATTCCAAAAATTTTATTTATTTTCAATAATTATTTTTCTTTTTCCTTTTTCCTTTTTTATTGAAAATAAATAATTTTTTTTCCTTTTATATTGAAAACAAAATTTTTTTTTTCAATTATTATTAATTAATTAATTTTTTTTTCTCATATAAATATTGTTTTGAAAAGAAAATTGATTCATTAAAAAAATATGTTTTTTAAATGGTGTGTGTTTGAAAAAAAAAAAAATAAATTGAAAAAAAAAAAAAAAAATTATAGTTTTTTAATTTAAATTTTTTATTTTAATTTGGTGGTTTGTGAAATTGATTTATTTTAATTTTTTTTTTTTTTTTTTCATCAATTTACAAAAAGATATTAATTTAATTAAATTTTTTTTTTTTTTTTATTTTTTTTTCTTTTTTCAATTATTAATTTTTTCAATTAATTTAATTAAATTTTTTTTTTTTTTTTTTTTCTTTTATTTTTTTTTTTAAAATTTTAATAATTAATAATAAAATAATGTTTTCATATTTAAAGAATGTTCAAAAAGTTGGATCTACCTCCATTAGATTTTATTCATCTATAAGTTTGTATTTGGGAAAAAAAAAAAAAAAAAAAAAAAAAAAAAATTTGGAAAAAATAAAATATTTTTTTTTTATTAATTAAATTAAAATAAAATTAGAAAAGGGTAGATTAGATGGTAAAGTAGCATTAATTACTGGAGCAGCAGATGGTGTTGGTAAAGAATCATCATTATTATTTGCTAAAGAGGGTGCTAAGGTATTATTGGTTGATGTTAATGATATAAAAGGTAAAGAAGTTGAATCATTGATAAAATCATCAGGTGGTGAGGCATCATTTTTTAGAGCAGATGTCAGTAAAGCATCCGATGTCAAAGATATGATTGATGCTGCTGAAAAAACATTTGGAAAATTAAATATCCTTTTCAACAATGCCGGTATTATGATCTCTGAAGATGATGATTCTGTAAATACAACCGAAGAAGTTTGGGATAAAACTATGAATGTTAATTTAAAGGGCGTTTTTTTAGGTTGTAAATTTGGTATCCCTGCTTTATTAAGAGCTGGTGGTGGTACTGTAATTAATACTGCAAGTTTTGTTGCTTTAATGGGTGCTGCCACCCCACAAATTGGTAATATTTATTAATAATAATTTAACAATAATATTTATTAATAATAATTAAAATATTTTTTTTTTATTTTTTTAAAAAAAAGCCTATACTGCAAGTAAAGGTGGAGTTTTGGCAATGACAAGAGAGTTAGCAATTATTCATGCAAGACAAAACATTAGAGTTAATGCATTATGTCCAGGTCCATTGAGAACAGAGTTATTGGATAAATTCTTAAATACCCCAGAAAAAAGAAATCGTCGTTTGGTTCACCTTCCAATGGGTAGATTCGGTTTGGCAAATGAAATTGCAAATGGTGCTTTATTCCTTGCAAGTGATGAGGTATTTATTATCTATTTTTTTTTTTTTTTTAATTTTATTTTTTTTTAAAAAATATTTTCTAATTGATATTTTATTTTGTCTTTCATTAGTCTTCATATGTCACTGCCTCAACATTTTTGGTTGATGGTGGTTTAACAGCATCTTATGTTACTCCACTTTAAAAAATTAAATAAAAATACAAAATTAATAATAATGAATTTCAAATTTTTAAAGCTACATAAAAAAAAAGGGTATTAATAACAAAAAATAATAAATTGTGAAATAAAAAAAGCATTGGAAAAATATTTCTAAATCTATAATTTTTTTTATTTATTATGTTGCATAAAAACAATGTTAACTAATTCATTTTTTTAACAATTTAGTTATTTAATTTGTCAAAAATTTTTAAAATTGAATTAAATGAATCATCGTTATAAATATTATCCAAAACTTGATCTTTAAAAACATAAATTGATATAACATCACCACCAAATTCATCAATTTTTGTAATTGGTTTTGAATGAGACCCACATAGAATGAAGGTTAAAATAACATGAGTTTTTGTAAGCAAATTTTCTAATTCTTTTTTGTATGAATCATAATCAACTCTTGCACCGGTACAATAAATTGAAAAAAGTGTAACACTTTTTTGATCGGTTTTTTGGGTCTCTTGATTGTTTGAATTTAATGAGTTTAAAGATCCTACATTTTCTAAATTAATTTCAATTTTGGATTTTTTATTGTATTCATTATATACTTCAACCTTTTGATTGATAAAGTTTTTTATTGAACAATAATACTTTTCAGAACTTGAAACATAGTTAAATTTTATATTGTGGAATTTTGGTTTTGATAATTCATTAATAGGTAATTGTC
Organism: Dictyostelium firmibasis; assembly: GCA_036169595.1. Classification (NCBI taxonomy): domain Eukaryota; phylum Evosea; class Eumycetozoa; order Dictyosteliales; family Dictyosteliaceae; genus Dictyostelium; species Dictyostelium firmibasis. The sequence continues at coordinate 3,068,811 of CM069766.1, forward strand.
GATATTTATTGTAATAAAGAAGTTGTTGACCTGTTTGACTCTGTTGACTTGTTTGATTTTGTTGTCCTTTTTGACTTTGTTTATTTTTTTTACTTTGTTGATCTTTTTTACCTTGTTGATCTTTTTGACTTTGTTGACCTTCTGGACCTAGTTGACTGTAAAGATTTGGTTCATTCTGTTGACTTTGTTGTCCTTTTTGACTTTCTTGACCTAGTTGATCTTTTTCACTTTGTTGATCTTTTTGACTTTGTTGGTCTTCTTGAGTTTGATGACTATTTACGATTTGAATTAGTTGTTCAAACATTCTATTATTTAATAGGTCTTGAGTCTCATTTTCTTTAGAATTATTATCGTTATTATCATGTTCTCTTTTTGGGATTACAAATCTATAAAAACCATTCAAAATTTTACAAAGTCGGGTCTTTTGTTCGTTCAGATTTTCTACAATTGAATTTGTATTTCCATTTTGAGAATGTATTAATTTTGCCAAATATAATATAATCAAATTATGTACTTCAATTTTTTCACAAAATTCTTTATTTTGATTTTTTATCTCATCTTTTACTTTTAGTATTTCATCTTTAATTGAAATTTGTTGGTTTTGTTGATTTTGTATTGATTTCAATTCTTCGTATAATATTTTTGGATCTGAAGAAAAATTTCCTTCTATACAAAATTCTAAATATTTAAATATTTTTTCCATTTCTATATATTTTTTTTAGAACAATAAGTATAATAATTTTCATTTTTTTTTGAAAAATATAAATTAATAAATTTTTTAAAGGGATAAACTTCTTAGAAAATTAAAAAAAAAAAATATAAATCCGATTTGGCAATTTAATGTTTTTTGAGCCAAAAACTTGAAAAAATTGTGTTGGAAATTTTTGGATAATAGATTTTATATAAATTTGGAAATTTTTTAAGGTTTAAAAAAATAAGTTAATGAAAAAAAAATCTATAAAATTGAAATTCTTTTTTAATTTTTTTATTTGGCACAAAAATAATTTATATGACCAAAAATGTTTGACAAAGAGGATAATTTAATATTTGGAGAATCCTTATTAACAGATTTGGAATCAAATATAATTACATACACAATAATAGTTGATACAAGTGGGTCAATTTCCTCATCGGTTTTTTCTACAGTAAAGTTGTGTGTCTTGGGTCTTATTAAAATAATTTCAAAAGAGAGCAAAATATCTGTGATTAATTTTTCAAATGATGCCAAAGTGGTTTCAGAATATAAAACTGACAAAAAAAAATTAGAAGAAGAAGTAGAGAATGGTAAGTTTGCATCTTTCTATAAATTTAATTTTGACAATAATACTAAAATATAATATGAATAGGACTTCATCATTTGAGTGCTGGAACAAATTTAATTTCTGCACTAGAATTAGCATCAATGAGAATTGATTTATTTCAACCAAATAAAAAATCAAAGAATATAATTATTATAATTACAGATGGCCATCCTGATAAAGATCCAACATTCTTAACCATTGATTTAATAAAAAAAGGAATTGAATTTTTAGGAATTGCAGTTGGTAATGTCTCAAAATCAAATTTTGAAAAAATGTTACCTGGTCAACAAATTTTTTATTTTGATACATATAAAAATTTGTGTGAAAATATTCAATCAAATTTAAATAAAAAAAAATTTCCGTTATCTTATAAAGTATACCCATCAAACAATAATATTCAAAGATCAAATGAAACCTTATTTTTAGATTTCGAAATTTCACCTTCAGCGAATTTGGATTCATTTGATAAAGATACTATTGAAATAAAAATTTTAGAAAATGATTATTATTTTGGATTTACTTGTAAAGTCGGGATCAAAATAGATCAAAATAACCCATTTATAGCAAAAATGTGTTTAAAAGTAAAAAACAATTCAAAAACAAAAGATTTGCCTAAAAGAATTGAATTTGAAATTGAAATAATAAATGATGTTTACTCTGGTTACTTTCATATGGATTTTGCATGGTACAGTGGCGATTTAAAAAATGATTATAATATCAATATAATGGTTGAAGGTCAAATTGGTAATGGTAAATCGTCATTATTAAATTCAATTTTTAATTTGTTTACTTCAGATCAAAAGATTCAACACAGTTTCACTACATCGAGAAGTTCTGGTCATGTTACAACTGCTATTGAATATAATCCAATTTTAAATCTTCTAAATAGTAAATCAAGAGATAGGGATTTTCTTCCTATTTATCAAAAAATTATTGAAAATATAAAAATTACATTAGTAGATAAACCTGGTATGACACTAGAAAATGAAGGAAGTATTAGTATTCTTAAAGCTAGAGAAGGTTGTTATGAAAATGGTATGTCTAAAGATAATATTGTAGCAGGTCTTCCAAATCCATTTTTCTCAATTCATGCTTTCATTTTTGTTGTTTCTATTAAATGTTTTATTGGTGAAGAAAGTGATCTTAAAATGGTTAAAATCAAAATCGAAGAATGTATATCAAAAGCCAAGATTAAACCAATTCTAGCTATTACTTTTTGTGACCATTTTAGTAATGAAGAATTAGAATCTTGTAAAGGAGATATAGAAAAGTTACCTGTTGATAAAGAGAATGTGTTTTATTTTTTATCATATATTGATAATGAAACAAAACGTGATCCAAATAAAGACTTCATTGCTTGGAATTTATTAAAATGTGCATTTCAAATTGGTAAACAAACAATAGAACTTGAACGTGTCAAAGATTCAAATAGACAATACTTTAATAATATTATAAATAAATACAACAACAACAATGATAACAATAATTACAATAACTTAAGTACAGGTATAGTTGGAGAATTTTCAAGTTCAAACTCGTTGAATCTAAATCTCCCACTTGAAAATGTCTCTCTTGGAATGATTACATCACCAATTAAACCATGGACAATTTCAGTTGAGGAAGGAAATAGTACATTTAAATTCAGGGTATCGCCAAAGATCACCTTGGATAATTTTAAATTAGATGTTTCAAAGCAAATAGAAAAAGACCCATCTGCATATTACTTCGAAGATGATCAAGGTTGTATTTTATCGGGAAAATCCACAATTGATGAACTATTAGATAATACATCAAAAATAACAATTGTTTACCAATAATCTTTTTTTCACACTTTTATTAAATTCTTAAAAATAAAATATAGACATAATAAATTTCTTTGTATCTTATCCGATCTGTTATCATAATAAAGGACGGTAGTATTTGGAGTAAAGTTATATTTAAAGATAATGTATTTGCACTATTTTTATCTTTACCACAATCGGTATTACATGGATAATGTCTACCTGTAATTGAAAATGTTGAACACTAATATTGGAATTGGATGTTGATGTGAATTTTTCCTATCAATTTCGATTGGAGATGCCTTGTGGAAATTTTGAAAATAAAAATAAGACCAAAAACCCAAATTTATTAAATCTGCCACTGTTGATTTAAAATTATTGTTATTGTTATTAATATTGTGCTTTACTAGATGAATATGTTGAGTTTTTATAATAAAGAATAATTAAGTTTTTAAAATTAAACTTTGGAGAGAAAAAAAAAAAAAAAAAAAAAAAAAAAAAAAAAAAAAATGGTGAAGTCGTTGTGGTGTATTTGTATTACACAGTTACGTACCAGGAATTTATTATAACTAGTTGGCTACTATAAATGGGTCATCTAATATTTCCAACTACATTATTATTTTATCTTTGTGAATAACAAATACATAAACTTGATTCAAAAAGAATAAATTTAAAATATAAAAAGAAAAAAAAAAAATTAGCGAAATTTTTTTTTTGAAAAAAAAAAAAAAAAAAAAATTAAAATAAATTATTATTTTTTGTTTTTCAAATTCTCTGAATTAACTTTAATTTCAATTTATTTATATATTCAAACACGTGTAAAATGAGTAAATATAAAAATTCAAGTCTATTGAATGACCAAAGTGGTGGTAGACAACCATCACTATCTGGTGGGTCATCTGTTTTAGGTGTTTCCAATCAACTACCACCAAATTCATTATTTCATTTATTTTCAACCAATAATCAACAATCAACAACTACACCAACGACAGTCACTATTCAACCATCTTCATCAAATATTTCAACACCATCACCTACAACTACTACTAGTAGTGGTATTAGTCTTACAACAGGTGGAGTTGGATCATCTACATCAACTGTATCATCAATTAACAATCCATCATCTGGAGGAGGTACAACAACACCAACCAATAGTAATATAGTAGTTATTGAATCTAATAAAGAGGATGACAAAGAATGTGGTACAATATTAATGGAGATTAATAAAGGTATTAGAAGTGGTAATTTGGGTGAACAAATTGAATCTATCCTTTTCTTTAGTCATCTAATTAAATTTCATCCATCACCATTGATTGTAAACTCGGTTATAACTAGGTTATCCGATATCTTTAGAAATACAAGTAACACTGTTAAATATCGTATCCTCAAAGTATTTCAAGAATGTTCTTCAGAGATTCATAAGGTTTCAAACATTGAAGAAGTCTTAAAAAGAATTCACTCTGTCATTCTTTCAAATGATCCAATTGCACGTTCATTATCTTTAAGAGTTTTGGGTAGTGTACCTCATTTAATAGCTGATAAACTTTATATTCATCATAGGTAAATATTCAAAACAAAAAAAAAAAAAAATATTTATACCAACAACAATACTCATTTCTAATATGTAATAATAAATAAATAATAATAGTATTAGAACATGTATGCAATCACATGACCAAGTTGAATTAGAAGCAACAATTTTTATTATGGATAAATTATGTGAAATATCACCATTATTTTCAGATAGTATTATAGAAAAGATTCATACAGTGATTCAAAATGTTGAAACACCACCAATCACAAAATTAAAATATACAAGATTATTTAGACATATGTATCATAGTCATTCAATTGCAACACAATCTAAGGAGATGTTGGTTGGTTTATTGGATTTATATCCTTCTGTTGGTTTCGTTTCTGTAATTTTAGATACTCTAACAAATTTATCTTTAAAGCATATACTTTATATTGATGATCATGTATGTATGCAAAAAATTAATATATTTTTTCCTAATATATGTATATATATACTTACTATTTATTATTATTAGATTAAATTTTTAAAGAATTATGGATTTTCAGATTCTAGAGTTGAAGTTAAAGTTATAGCATTAAAATGTTTACAGAAATTAGCGATAATATCACCACATTCACAATTTCCAATCATAGAGGTATTCAACATCATAAAAGATACACCATCCAAATGCTATAGAGAGATAAAATATAATGCATTATTACTTCTTTCAATCCTATCACAATCTCAATACACAAAGATATTGGAGTTAAATCAGGCCAATGATAATGATATAATTGATATTCTATATCAATATTCATTGGACTATGATTTAAAATTATCTGAATTATCAATTCAAACACTTGTTAATATTATAGTAGAATCATCCAATAATAATAATAATAATAATAATAATAATAATAATAATAATAATAATAATAATAATAATAATAATAATAATAATAATAATAATAATAATAATAATAATAATAATAATAATAATAATAATAATAATAATAATAATAATAATAATAATAATAATAATAATAATAATAATAATAATAATAATAATAATAATAATAATAATAATAATAATAATAATAATAATAATAATAATAATAATAATAATAATAATAATATTAATATTAATATTAATAATGATATCAATAATTTAATAGAATCAATATTAAATCAAACAGTAAATAATATATGTATAATATTAAAAACTCAATTTACAACAATAACAACTAAAACATCATTAAATAAAACATCAATTTTTTTAAAATCAATCATTAGATTAATTAAAAAGGATCCAAAGCCATTAAAGTCAATCACAATTACAATTATATCATTATTAAATGAAATACCTTGTTAGTATTTTTTTCATTACCATTATTTATATTACTCTGATTTATTTACTAATTTTTTATTTCATAGACTCAATATTAAAATCACTGTTTCATTGTTTATCAATGTGTATACCAATGAATAAACAAGTTTTAAATCAGAATGGTTGTTTTAAATTAATATTAGATTATTTAAATAATTTAATTATTAAAGAGAATAGCGTACAGTTAATAAATATTAACAATAGTGATAATAATAATGGTTTTATTAATGGATTAAATAAGCAAGAATGTAAATATTCACTACCTGTATGTATTTTTTATGTAAAAAAAAAAAAAAAAAAAAAATAGCTTTAAAAAATGTATTAATTTTTTTATATTATTATTTTTACTTTTAGATGTCAATTTTCATGTGTATATTTAAAACGTTTGATGAAAATAGTCAAAAGATTCAAGAGACAACAGAACAACTTTTACCATTGATTCAATATATTTTAAAGAATCCAAAACCAGATCAGTTATGGAGTTGTTATAACTTGGCACAACTATCACAACGTCATGGATTTCATAAGATTGCAATGGTTATTTATTCAACCTTAATTCATAGAGTTGAATCTGAGTGCAACTACCTTTGGTTGAGAGGATTATTATCTATTGCAACATTGGAGAATGAAATATCAATTTGTTGTATCACCAATAAAAATAGCAACAATAATTCAAAAATATTAAATCAATTATCAAATTACCACACATCTATAGTATCTTTAAAAGCAAGCTCTCAACAAGAAAGATCACTCCAATTTCAAGAGGATTTTATATTATTACACGAAAAATATTTATTTAATATTTTAAATTTGAAATCATTATTATTACAATTCAACGATGATCATCCTGATAATAATAGCAATAATTGTGAAAATGAAATATTATTAAAGAAAATTTTAAGTAAATCATTAATTTTCAGACAATTAGAACAAAAGTATCAACTACTTCTAACTATTCAATCAAAATCTATCAATCATATAGTACCATTGGACACAAAACAAATATTAGAATCATTTATTATTTCTTGTAATTTAATCGTTAAACTAATAGATTTAGTAGTAATCAATAAAAGTAATAGAAGTACCAATAATACAAATAACAATAATACAAATGGTAATAATTACCACCAAGAACAAAAATATCAACAAAATCAAGAACTTATTAACTATTTCCCACTTTTCAAGTTTTGTGAATTTGTTCAAAAGAAATTATGTCAACAACAGCAACCAATTTCAAATCCAATTACATTTTTAGATCAAGTTTTAAACGGCTTAATTAAAATACCAACGGTGTATCCAAGTTCTTTTTATTTTAAATTTTAAAAAAATTTAATAAATATGATTTATTATTAGTGATTAATTTTTTTTTTTAAAGTTTATCGATTTCTTTTTATTTATATTTGTTGTTAATTTTTTAATTTATTGTTTCTAAATAATAATTAATATAATTTATTGATTTATTTCATTTTCTACAACATTTTTAGTTTCATTTAAAATAGTTTCATTATTGAGTGAGGTATCATTTTCTTGGTTTAATTTTTTACTATCATCACTTTTTTCTTTTTCTAATATTTCTGCTTTCTCTTCTTCTACTTTCTCTTTTTCAACTTTCTCTTTTTCAACTTTCTCTTCTTCTACTTTCTCATTTTCTACTTTCTCATTTTCTACTTTCTCATTTTCTACTTTCTCATTTTCTACTTTCTCATTTTCTACTTTCTCATTTTCTACTTTCTCATTTTCTACATTTTCCTTTTCTTTATGTTTTTCTTCTTGTAATGCTAAATTATCCAAGGTTAATTGTTGATTTTGAACTATTAAATCTTGAATTTGATTTAAGAGATGATTATTTTTAAGTTTTAAAGTTATTGAAACCTTTTGCCAATCCATTGGTTCTTTTAATGGATTTCTCCAATAACGAAGATAATAACCTTTCCAAAGGGTAATATGTTCACTTCTCCATTCTGGTAAATGGAACGCTCTAGAGGTTTCTTGCTCATAGGATGTATAGAATGGATTTAGATAAGGAGTCAATGGGTTTGAATTTATATAGCTCCAAAGTGATATGGTATCCTTTTTAAGGTTTTGTCTCTCCTTTTCACTGTTACAAAGGAAGGTACCAAATTGACAAGAATAGAGAGCATCTAAGATTGTGATTAAATAGTTTTCATTGAATTGGAAGTAATCATGATATTGATTCATCAATTGGTAAACACAATCGATGAATTGAAGGAATACAGGTGAACGTTGACTGTCGGAATACCAATTACGATCACCATGTCTAACACGATTCATAAAACAATGACCAAAACTTAACCACTCCTTTTCAATTAAAACTTGGAAACCTTCGATTGTACGAAAGTATGGATCTTGAATGATCATAGTCAATGAGGAGAGTTGAGAAGTTCTATCCCAACCATCACTGCAATGTAATAAAACTGGATGACCCTTATTGATGAGACTAACTGCTCTAGCAACACCTAATAACAATGTACGAATATGATCTAACCAACGAGTTTCGTTGAGACCACTTAACCAATTCTCATCGTTGTTTGATTGACAAAATTGTTCCAACTTATTGATAGAGTCACGCATTGAATGAATATTTGCAATTCCAAGGAATTCAATATCACAATTGTAATTCAATTCATAGCCCATACCCTTTGCAACGTTTGCAATTGCATTTGCCTTTGGACGTGCATCTAAAAGGAACAATGATTTACCGGATGGACAAGCCAAACGAATAGAGTCGACTAATTTCTCATCGACAAGACTCTTTTGTCTGGTGATACCAACCATTGGTTGAGAGGAACGTGCCAATGGTACACCATCTCTACTGATCCAAGATAATGCTGGAATACGTCCTTTGGAACGGAAATTCATACAAATACCAACCTCTTCATCGGAGATATTATGTGGCACCACCAACCATTTTGGATAGGTTGGGTTAATATATTCGATATTCTTTTCAGAGTAACGCCATTTAATGTATGAACCTGGTGTCTCTGTAAGAATACCTTGACGTAACCATTCACCGAAATCATTCAATATTCTCCAACCATCTTGTAATTGAGATTTGTTTGGTGAGTATTTGAATGCAAATAGATTTGGTACATCTTGAAATGCAAATATTCTCATTCTATAGATGATTGGTTGAGTTATATCACCAACGTATTCACCATTACTACCGCTATTAATCAATGGATTATTATTACCACCGTTGATATAGGGTGATCCATTATTCCCACTACCACTATTGCTATTATTATTATTATTTACAGAAACACCACCCAATGTATTGAATGATTGTTGTTTGAACTCCTTTGGCTCAATATGGAACTCAATCCTCCTAAAATTTTTACCCCATATTGATATTGCACTATCAAATCTAAAACTTGTTACCCTTTCGATACGATAAACAGTTGCCAATGGTATCCATGTTAGTTCGGTCAAAGTTTGTTTACTAATGAATAGGAATCTAAATTCGGTTATATATAATAATGCTTGAATTATAGCACCATTTAGATGATCTACATAGTAAACTGGAATATGATCTTGATCTCCAAACCATACTATTCTATTCTCTCCCTCTAATCTACTATAGTTAATACTATTACTGCTATTATTTAAATTATTTATATAAAAATTTGCCGCCACCTCTTCTTTCTTTGGAGTTAATGGTGATTCAAATACCATATTTGCATTTAAATTTGTAGTATTATTATTATTAATATTATTACTATTACTATTTAATGGATTAAAATTTTGTTCGTTCTAAAAAAAAAAAGAAAAAAATTAGTAAAACAAAAATCAGCAAAATTAACAAAAATTTTAAATTAAAAAAAAAAAAATTTTTTAGTTTTTATAATTTTTTTTTTTTTTCAATTTTTTTTTGGCTTTCCTGGGAGATCTTTTTTTTTGTCCCAAAATTTTATATCTTTCAAGTAAAAACTGAAAAAAAAAAAAAAATATAAAATATAATAAAACTTTTAAAAACATACATTTGGAGTTATTAAAGCTATATATTTTCTAAACTCTGGTTCTAATTTGAATAATAAGAATTCAAGTAATACATCAAATAAATTATGGGTAACATGAGCTGATAAATCATCTTTAATCTCTTTTTGTTTATTTAGTTGTTCTTTTGTTGGTTCTTCAGGATCCTCAACTGTTGTAATATTTGGTTGATCTTTGTTGGTTGGCATTGGTGTTGTAGTTGGGGTACTGAATAAATCTGAATCTAATGGAGATGAATCAAATAATGAACCACCAATACTAGAAGATGATGTTGATAATGGATTATTGGTTGTTGTTGTTGTATTGGATGAATTATTTAAAGAAGTTGGTTTTTGCCATAAAGGATCTAATAAAGCTTTTAAACTATTATAAACACTTGTATCAATGAAACCAATATAGAATGAAGAGGATGGATATAATGGTTGAGTTTGTGGTGGTGATGATCCTGTTCCACCAGTGCTACTGTTAGAGAATAGATTAGAATTACTTGTATTTGGTGATACATTTGGTTTTATTAAGAAAGTTGATATAATATCATTTGCTAATTTCAAATTAAATGGTGGGTTATCAACTAGAAATGATTGTTTAAATGATTGAATCGATTCATAACATTGTAACATTGATGCCAATGAATATTTATTCTTTTCAATTAAATACTTTCTAAAATCACTAAAATGTTTAGAATTCTCTAAATAGTTTTTTAAATCATTTATTTTATTATTCTTTTGATTTTGTTGTATATTATTTATTATATTATTAATTTCTGGATGTTCATTTTGAATTATTGTCATGGTTATATGTATATAATATATAAAAATATATATATATATGTGTGTGTGTGTTTTTTTTTTTTTTTATATTTATTCTGTTATTTTTCTATTTTATTTTTTTTATTTTTTATTTTTTTCTATTTTTTTTTTAAAATAATTTTCTTGTATTATTATTATTGTAGTGTGCTACATATGATAATATAAATTTTAATCTTATTTAAATATATTTTATAGTTTTTTTTTTTCCACAATCCAAAAAAAAAATTAAATATAACACTGTTTTTGAGGATGTGAAAAAATATTTCTTTTTTTTTTTTTTTTTTTTTTTTTCCACAAAAAAAAAAAATTAAAAAAATTAAAAAAATAATAAAAAATAAAAAAAAATAAAAAAAAAAAGGTCTCGTGTTCCAAAAAAATATCTATTTTTTTTTTTCAATTTTGCCGTCATCGATTTGATTTTTTTTTTTTTTATTTTTGAAAAACATACATTTGAAAAAAAAGAATGCATATGTCGATTCTGGGTTGGATTTTTTTTTTTCAATTTTGCCGTCACCGATTCACAATTTGGAAAGTAATTAGTCATAAATAATAGATTCAAAATTAAAAAAAAAAGATCCAACCCAGAATCGAACGCCATGAATCAGGGTGTTATTTAGTTGTTTAAATTTAGGTATTGCAAACATTTTTATTTCTTAATTTTATTTTTAAAATAAGAATAGGAAATACCAGATCCCATTGTTAAATTTTCAAGTTGTGAATAATTTATATTTGAATATTTTAATAGTAATTCAGTACAATTAATTTGATTATTAGAAATTGAAAAAGCTATAATATCATTAAGTTTTGTTGGTGTAAACCAACCATTACCTTTTGATTTCTTTTTAAGAATTTCACAATGATGTTGTTGAATATGTTCTAATAATTTTAATTGACCAATTTCACAGATTTTAAATAAAATACTATAAAGAAAATCTTGAACAATACGGTCACCTTTTTTTTGATTCACTTCTTTCATAATTATATCAAAAGCATCGATGTCACATTCTTGAACTATAAATTCAATAATTAATTCAGTAATACTATCTTTTTTAACACCTTTCGAGAATAATTCACCAATTTCATTGGTTCTACCAGTTAGATATTTAAAAATTATTAAATTTTTATCATTAACTAATCCATCTTTTGTAATTGGATAATTAACTGAAAATAGCCAATCTAAAAATTCTAACATATGAAAGGGTGGTTTTTTACTAGTTTCTAGATATTTACAACAATGAATAAAAAATGAATCGATTTTAATATCAGTATTATTAACAATGTATTTTAATAAAGTGATTAAATCATTTTCATTATTATTATTATTATTATTATTATTATTATTATTATTATTATTATTATTATTATTATTATTATTATTATTATTATTATTATTATTATTATCATATAATGTTGTTGGATTAAATGAAAATTCTTTAATTTCATAAATTTTTTGATGATTTTTAACAACATGAGTAATCATTGGTAAATTGAATGAACTTTTTTTAATGTTTTCACCAGATAGGATAATTTTCTTTTCACTAATAGTATCATTGATATTCTCTAATTTTTCAAAAGATTTTAATAGTTCAATATTTGAAAGACGTAAAATAAATATTTCTAAACCATGATTAAAAAGATTTGTTTTAAATTGTTTATAAAGAAATTCTAACATTTCAACTGACTTAATATAATCTGATACTATAATATTTGGTTTTTGAAATGTAAATGGTGATTTATCATTTAATTTATCAATTGAAAACTTTAATAATTCTATATCATCATTTTGAATTAATAGAAGTAATAAGAAAAATGATAAACCATTATTATTATATTCTATATTAATGAAATCAATCCATGATGAAATAAATTCTTTTTGATTTTCTTTAGAATGATAATGAGTAAATAAATAATTTCCTTTAAATCTATTATCATTATCATGTGTAATTACAGTTTTTTCAAATTCCTGTAATCCTTTTGGATGTTTAAATAGTTTAAACAATAGTTCAAGATTTCCATATTGTAACGACATTTTACAATTTGTTTGATGAACTGAAAATCTACCCTTATCATTCTCTAAATTATCAAAACAAATATAATATTCAAAATCTATTTCTGAAATATTAGATTCTTTATACCAATGATTTAATAATTGCTTTATGATTTGTTTATTTGTATTTTCATTTAATTGCCAATTAATTGGATTAATTAACTCTGATTCTAATTGATCATTTGTAAATTGTTTGAAAATTTGATCATAATTATCAATGGTTTTATTTTTAATATTTAATAATTGATCTAAAACTTTACAACTTAATATTAAATCTTTTAATTTTAATTGATTTGAAATTGGTGAGCTTGTTGGTGGAAATAATGATATTATAACATCTTTAATAATACTACTTTTTTCTGGTTTTTTTATTAAATTATTCTCTAATAAATATAAAATTGTTTGAAATTTTTCTTTTTTATAATTCATATTTAATTTACCATAAAAATCTTGAGATATATTTGTTGCTGCAACTTCTTTCCAAATTAAATCATGATTGTTTTTATTATTTATATCAATTATTAATTTATTTTTTCTTTCTTGATTTTCATCATCAATCAATAGATATTTAATGATTGGTAATGAACTATAAACTATTGTATTTATAAAGAAATTATTAAATGTAGGTATAAAACCTAATTCATTCATTAATACTTTTAATGCTGGTACACAATTATACATTATCATATTTCTTAAAAATTTACTAGAACTAATAATATAATCTGGAAGTGTTGAATTTTGATATTCTTCAATTACTTTTAAATCTTCAATGAAATAACCATAGTTTTTAAATAGATTTTTAAAAAAATTATACGTATCTTGATCATCAGTTTGAAATTTTGAAAAGATTAATTCAAAGGTTTTATCATAATTATTACTTTTACTATAACTTAAAAAACAACTCTCTTTAGTATCAAGTGAATTAAATACAAGGTATTTATCATTATTGTTTACTCTATCTTTGAAAATTAACCATTGGTCATTTCTTAGTAATTTTTCAATTGAAAACATTAAATCATAATTTGGTGATAAATGTAGCTTTATTGATTCTTTTGTTGTTGTTGTTGTTGTTGTTGTTGTTGTTGTTGTTGTTGTTGTTGATATTATTTCCTTGTTTTCTAAATGTACTGTTTTTTGTTTTTTTTTACCAAAATCTGATTCTAATTCAGAGTTATGTTCTTTTTTTTTATTTGGCATTTTGGATATTTTTTTTTTAATTATTTGTAAAAAAATAATAATAATAATACTAATAATAATTTAAAAAAATAAAAAAAAAAAAGTAAAAAAAAAAAAGTAAAAAAAATATATTTTTTATTTTTTTTTTCTTTTTTTTATTTTTTTTTTTTTTTGTAATCAGTTTTTTTTAGATATTTTTCAATCAAAAGTAAAAAAGTAAAAAAATCTAATTTCAAATAACACACCAATTTATAAACCAACCGATGAACGAGAGATTCCATTATTTATGTTAAATTATTGCACTGTGTGCATTAAATAATTAAAATTTAAAAGAAACACTCTAACAAATTTGTTCTCTTTTTTTTTTTATTTTTTGTTCACAAAGAATTGAAAAAATAATTTCAATGATTTTTTAAAAAATTGAGATAAATTGGTTTGGAAAAAAAAAAAAAAAAAAAAAAAAAAAAAAAAAAATATAAATTATATATTAGGTGCGAATGGCCGAGGCTGGGTAAAACCATTTTTTTTTTTTTAATTTTTTTAAATTAATTTTTTTTTTTTTTTTTTTTTTTTTTTTTTTTTTTAATTTATTTTTTTTTTTTTTTTTTTTTTTTTCATTTTATCATTCTTTCATATAAATTAAGGAATGGATCTATTCGATTTCGATCCATATAGCCCAAACAACAAGGGTAATAATAATAATAATAATAATAATAATAATAATAATAATAATAATAATAATAATAATAATAATAATAATAATAATAATAATAATAATAATAATAATAATAATAATAATAATAATAATAATAACCAAACAACTACAATAACATTTAATAATACTTCAGATGACTTTTTTAATGGCTTTCTAAGTCCACAACCACAACAATACCCACAACAACAACAATACCCACAACAACAACAACAACAACAACAACAACAACAACAACAACAACAACAACAACAACAACAACAACAACAACAACAACAACAACAACATTTCAATCCATTTGATGATATAGAATCTTTGTTATCACCATCAACAAACTCACAACAACAAAAACAACAAAAAGAAAAAGAAAAACAAGAAAAACAACAAATTTTAAATGAAATTCATAATATTGAAGAGAATAGATTTTATGTTGAAAAGTTTGAAAGATTATTGATGGAGTTATTGGATTCAACAGTAATTCAGAGTGCAATTCAATCAGAGAAATTAAAGAATGAAGTAGAGATAAGAGACCTGTATAAAAAGCTATGGACATTTAATGATATACCATTAGAAGTTCAAGATTATTGTCCATGTGGTTCATTATGTAAACATACTGTTTCAAATCAATACTATACAATTAATGAAAATGTTGTAAAGCAATTAGCATCAATCTTTACACAAAATCATTCCTATAATACAACTGAAGTAATAGCTAGTTTCTTTACTCAAACCCTAAATCAACATCGTTTAAATTATTATATTTATAAATTCATCGATATTGATAATTTACAACAATCAATAATACCACAACAACAACAACAACAAACAAATGTAAAACCAAATTTAGAATCACTACAAAATATAATTGTAATTTTAGAATCAGTGATAAGAGTATTTAAACAACTTACATTACCAGATAGTTTACAAACGATAGTTAATCAATTATCAATGTATTTATTCAAGTATGTAGAATTATTAGATAGTGGTGAAATTAATGGAGAAAGTGGTGATAGACCAGTTCAACAAAGAGTTAGAGGTATGACATTATTTAATGATTTATTAAGTATTGAATCATTAGATATTAATGGTAAAGATAACGCAATCAATAAAGAGATTGAAAATTTTACAAAATCATTAAAAGAGAATTTAGATCCAGATTTCTTAGAATGGGGATATTCGTTAGTTCATCCAAGTTTATTTGATATTGTCCAAAAGGATTGGTTAATCAAATTATTTAGTCCAAATAATAATAGAATATTAACTGAATCACAATATGTCAATCTATTATTACAAATTGATTTCACAAAATTAAATACTTTAAACAATAATGATATTTCAAATTTAAATGTAATTGATAAATTATTTACACCACTTCAAAACGGTTTAACTTTATCACTTTCAAAGAATATGATAAAATTATCAATTTTAATTTCAAAAATTTTATGTGTAAGTTTTTGTTATTATAAAAAAAAATATAAAAAAAAAAAACCAAGTATTAATATTTTTATTTATTATAAAAAATAGATCTTTACATATTATTTTAAAATTGATAATACAGTTAATATTTTATTTAAGAGTATTTGGCCATCACAATTTATAGGTTGTTTAGTATTACCATTAATTAATTGGGAAGATATTGAAATGAATACAATGAGTGATATGTTTTGTGATGTTTATCAATTAACAATTACACCACAAAGTTATTATAGTCGTAATTTTAATGATAAATTACCAATTAGAAGTCAATTTTTTCAAACAATGTTTAGATATCAATATTTGGTTGAGCAATCTTATCAAAAGGATTTAACATTGGCTGAAATAAATAATGGTTGTAAATTCCCTCAGTTGGCATTATTAAGAAGAATTGCCAATCAATTTTCAAATCAATTTAATGAAAATAGTATTAAAAGTGGAAATAATAATAATAGTAATAATGAAGAAGAATCATTATTACTTGATGGTGGTTTAAAATTTAATTTGTCAAGATTAATATTTGATGAATTGTTTTATTTTGCATTTGTATCAAGACCACAAAATTATTTTGGCAATATTGATAGTGCAACTGCAAATGTAATTCAAACTCTATATCCTATTTTTAAATCAGAGATTTTCAATCATCTATTCATTCTATTACAAAGTCAACCACATTTAGTGAATAGATTTATGTTTAATGTTTCTCAAAATTTATTATATTTGGATACTGAATCATTTACACAATTCATTTGTCCAATTAATAGTAATTCCTCTTTATCTAGTAGTGGTAATTATAATAATCCATTATATTTTTGGGATATGTCTGGTGATGGTATTCATTGGTTAGCATTGATTTTATCACATAAAATGATACCAACTCTAATGGATAACGAATTCATTCAACCAGATTGTTTAATGAATTTAGTTATTGAACCATTGTTATTCGCTTCACAAGCTAATGAAATGGCACAATATAGAATCAACGCTCAAAATGTTTCTATTGCTTCAGATGTTGTTTTCAAGATTTTATCAACCACCAATTGGAATAAGGTTACATCGATTTCAAAATTAAAAGTTATTTTATTTTTAATATTAGGATCTCGTAAACATTTAGCTATCTTATTAGAGCCACAACCAATACAGCAACATCAACAACAAGGTTATAGTAATCCAATTAGAAATATTATTAGATTTTTTTTAAGATCAAAGATACTATTATCAAATGAGACAAATGTATCAATGATAAAACAAATGATAAATATTGATTCAAATAGTATAGACTATAGAAATGACAATGGTCTATTTTTGTTTGTTCAAATTTTGTTATCATTACAACTTTCAAATTCATATGCTGATAATGTAGATACACCAAATATTCAAGAGGCATATAATATATTGTCAAATATAATGCCAAAAATCAATCAGCTTTGTAACAATAATACCAATAGTCCATATGGTTTTGAATTTACATCAACCATTCTTTGCTCAGTTATCTATATCTTTAGAACTACTCCCTTCATCGTACAAAGTGAAGTTGATGAAATCTTTAGAATGATTACACTCTCAAAGAATGATTTTTCAATGGGTCTCAATGTCTTATTGGATACATTAAAGATTTGGTTCGTTCAATCATCACCACAATTCTTCACGGACACTTCTTTGGTTAAGAATATAACAGCATGGGTTTATCTAATGAAATCATCAATTAATTCTGAAGAAAATATGACAATTTTAAATACTTTATTTGCTTCTTCTTTCTTTAAATCTTTAAAATTATCATTTAATAATTCATTAAATCAAAATCAAAATCAAAATGATTTAATTAATGAAATTATTGATTCATTATTATTAGATACACCAAATATTATACCAAATAGCAAAGTATTATTAAAATTGGTCGAAAGAAGACCATGGTTAGTTTATATACTCGCAAGAGCACAAATTAGGGTTAAACAAAATGTTTCCACATTAATTAGAAAGGAATCATTAGTATTATTAAAGGATTTAGCAATGCAATTTAAGACGGAACCAATCTCTATGTTGTTTTGGGAACATTTTTGGGTTATTTATTATGATGGTATCATTGGTAGTAAAGGTGTTGAAACTTTGAGTACAGATTTCAAGAATCATTTAATATCAACAGCAGTACATCCATACACTAAAACCTCATATAAAGGTCCAATTAATCCAATTATTAAAAGAATATTCGAATCATTTGAACTTTGGAATTTACAATCAACATTACCTTACTCTAAAAGATTAATTCATCCTCAAAATACAGAGTTGTACAATCTACTATTATCAAATGTTCCTTATCAATTTATTGATCATATCGATTTAAGGAAATATGATATCAATCAAAAACAATGGTTACAAAATCAAATTTTAAATTTATCACCAAATCAAATAATTTCAAAATATTTTATTAAACAACATCCAGAACAACAAAAAATTGATAATAATAATAATAATAATAATGAAGAATATGATAAATTTAATAATTTTAAAAATCAAATTAATATTATTAAAAAAGAGTTGGATAATAATGGTCATGATTTACAAACAGTAGATTCAATTAAATTCTTTAGAGATATTAGACAATATTTAGGTCAAAGTAAATCATTGTCAAGATCAATATTACAGGATGATAAAGAGTTTTTAAGTAAGAGTGAAAAATTATATTCAACTGAAACAAATGAAATTGTTCAAACTATAAAATGTTCCTATTCAAGATGTATTGGTGTTGATGTTACACTAAAAGTAAAGAAATCAACAAACAATGAAGACGTAGCATTGAAAATCTCTGAAAATAGAAAACAATTCTCTGATGATTATTATAACTTTTTCGAAAAAGTTCATCAATTATCAATTCTTTCAAGTATGATGGAAGATGACCATTTCATTGCACAATTTAAAAAGTATCAACAAAAAGAAAATCTATTCAAATTTTTAATATCATTAATGTCTGACTATCAAGATTCAATTCATAAATCTATTTTCATTCCTTTCTTTACAGAGATAGCCTTAAAGATTGGTAAAATTTTAATCAATGAAAATAATGATAATCAATTCTTTTTAATTGATACATTTTTACCAACGTCGTCATCGTCATCACATACAAATAATCTAAAGAAATCATCATCAATTTCAAGTCCCCAAAAAGATAATAATATTATTATTGAAAATATCGATAGTGTAAAAGATTATTCAATTTTCATTCAATTATTTCAACCAAACAAAATATCAGATATTCATGAATATATTGATATTTTCCAAAGAGTAATCACAACTTTACCTGCATTATTATCTAAAGAGAGTGACTTGAAGAAAGTGATTTCATCATTCAAATTAAATGAAAAAATACCATTTATATTACAATTAAATAATGGTAAAAATTGTTTACTTAATTTATTACAATTATGTATTCAATTACCTATCTTAATTGATATTGTTGAATTAATTTCAAAGGAATTATTAAGAAATGATATTATTTTAATATTTAATATTTTTGATATTATATTAGATAGTTTTAATAATAGTAATAATAACAATAATTTTAATAATGATACAAAATTACAATTATTAATTTGTAATATTATAGTTGGTAAACAATCAATATTTTATAAAGATATTCTTCAAAATCAAATGATTAAAGATAATGTAAATTTACAACAACAAAGAATGATGCAAATTTCAAGTATGATTGATTATTTAACTAATCCAAAATCAGCTATTCCTTCAATTACAACCATTTTCTTATTGAATAATATTTTATCATATGAATTTATAACACCTCAATCATTGGATGGTCATTTAAATAATACTAGAGATATTATTATCAATTCAATAAAATCTACAATAGTTCAACCTGGTAGTGGTAGTGGCAAGAGTTTATTGATATCAATTCAAGATTTTAGATTGTCAATCGATTTACTTACAAATTTAATTAAAATTGTACCAAAGAGTATTAACTTATTATGGGATGTATTCTATAATTCCTATGTACCATTGTTGGAATCATTTACCAATAATAACTCTCCAATAATGTCACCAACAAGTATTTCCAATTCACCAACTTCTATCTCATCGGATAACTATGATCAACAACTACAAAAACAACAACAACAACATCAAAACTATTTAATTGAGCAAGAGATTGAAAATCAATATTTAGATGCTATAACTAATTTCTTTGGTATGTTAGCAATTGATGGTTATTTGTCATCGGCAGTTTTCCATATCATTAGTAGCGATACTTTGGAGCAAATGAATTATATTCTATCAGAGACAATCTTTGGTAATGTAGTTGTGATATTATTCTCAATATTGGATTGGAGTTTATTATTTAAACAATCGAAAATACCAAATAGAACTGCTTTAAACTATTTGAAACTTTGTATGTACATTTCCATCGTCAATGGCACAAACATCACCTCACCGGAGTTTAAACTATCGTTAGCAACTGATGGTAATTTAGATTGGTTCAAGTGTGGTGACTTGTCAGAGGCATCACTTATTTTCGATGGTTCATCATTTGTAAAGTTATTAACTCGTTCATCGTTGGTACAATCACAACAACAACAATCACCAAACCATTTGATAATGAGCTGTCTAACTCTATTCAAAGATATAACATTATTATTGGATAACTATTCATTGGCAACTGCATTGGCTTTGGAAATTCGTTCATTGATCTATTTAGTCATTCAAACACCAACAAACTATTGGCATTTAGAATACACTGAACAAGAATCACTGCTAAAGAATATTCTATTACCATTGATTAGGTCATTGGCTGACAACCAAATCCTAAAGAATTCACCCACTGAGATCTCTGGTGCACAACAGCGTATGAAATCTATTCTCAAAGTTACATTATCTTGTTTGGATGATATCTCTTATCCAATGAGAAGTTTAATAAAGTTTGCCATATTCCCAATTAGTGGTCTTTCAAATGATAGCCATGCCAATAAGGAACTCTATGGTAAAATCTCTGCTTTGATCTTACAGTTTTGTTCATCTTGTTCTATAAACCTTTGTTTACAAGTTATGTCCTGTGCTCATTTAACCTTAAATCAATCGTTGGTAAACTATTGTAAAGTCATCGATAATATCCTAAGATCCTTCTACTCGATAGATACCAATAAATCAATGGGAATTGGTGGTGGAGAAGCCGATGAAAATAGTAATACCACCGGTACAAACAATTCAAACCTCATAAACAAATACTTGGTATTCCCAAACAATCATGAAAATCCATCAAAACTTTTGAAAACTTGCATCCAAGAGAATTGCCATCTGCTAATGTATATTATTGCTATCCAAAGTCAACGTAATGATACCTTGAATCTTGCAGAATTCATTCAAGATGTAGTCAATATTTCATTTAGAAATAATCATGAATATGAACTTTGGTTATCTTGGATGTTGGTTATTAAACTAATTGAAAATCAATCACATTTAAGCTTTAAAAATAAAATTTTAATTCAAGCTGTAAGTTCAACTATAATTTAAAAAATATTAATAATAAATACTAATAAATAATAATTTTATTTTTAGATATCAGATTTTAAAGATTCAATATCAAATTATTTTGGAACTACAGGTAATAAGATAACATCATTATTTTCAAATAAACAAAAAACAATAATGGTGCAAACTCACTTAGCAGCAAGAGGTTGTTTATTATATTTACAAAGAATTATGGTTCAAAGAAAAGAAAAAGATGGTGAAAAACCAATTAAAGACGTTCAATTACTAAACCAAATCACTGAAAGTATCATTGATTTGAAAAAGAAATCAAACAATAATATATATTCGCCATATCAAGAATTCTTTAATGAATCTGAAAACTTTTTATCGCCATTGGTTGAATTTGAATTCTTTTCAAGCTCTATCATTAGAACACTTGTACCATTTGCAAATTATCTTTTAAATATTTTATCTTATGAATAAAAAATAAAATAAAAAAACCAAACAAAACAAATGTAGAAATAAATAATAATTGTTATATTTTTTAAATAATATAAAAAAAAAAAAAAAAAAAAAAATTTTCATTAAATTTTAATTTATTTTTTATTTTAAAATTAATTGGATAGCCTGTTTATTAAAATAAAAAAAATAAAAAAAATTAAAAAAAATTAAAAAAAAAATATTAAAAAAAGATTTTTTTTTTTTTCTTTTTTTCTTTTTACCAAACATTCTCATAAAATACATACATTTCATCCTTATTAATTTGTTTAATTTTTTAAAATTCTCTTTTTTTTTTAAAATTTTTTTTTATTTTTTCAAAAAAAATTTAATATTTTAACTTTATATTATAAAAAAAAAAAAATGTCTAGTAGTAGTGATACGAATAAAAAAACAAATGGTTTATCAACAACAACTACAACAACGGCATCAAATAGTTCAGAATCAAATATAATAAATGAAATTCAATTAGAGAGGTCATTATTAAAAGTACCATTTGAATGTATAAATAAATCATTTAGGATATCACAGAAATCAATTGAAAAGGAGATGAACAATGTAATAATACAAATAACAGAGATTAATAAAAAGAGATTAACCATTTCAAAGGATGATGCAATCAATACGGTTGATAAACTATTAACTAGAGTACAACAATTAAAGAGAAAGATGGAGGATGTTAAATTGGAAGAAGAACAACAAATAAAGAAATTGAAATCGCGTCTCTCTCATTTAAATATAGCTACAAATTGTCAAAATCAAAAAGATCATCGTGAATTATTTAACAATACAAGAATTAATAGAATTTTAATTGATTATTTTTTAAGAGAAGGTTATTATGATAGTGCTATTGAATTTTCAAATCAATTAAAAATTAAAGTAATTATTTAATAATATTAGTTATATAATTATTGATAATTAATAATTAATAATTAATATTAAAACACTTTTTATTTGTTTTTCTAGGATTTTGTTGATATCGAAATATTTTTATCATCAAAAAAAGTGGTTGAAGGATTAAATAAATTTGATTGTACAGAGGCACTAAATTGGTGCAATGAAAATAAATCAAAATTAAAAAAAATAAATAGTACATTAGAGTTTAATTTAAGGATACAAGAGTTTATAGAGTTGGTTAGATTAGGAAAGATGATGCAAGCCATTGCATATGCAAAACTTCATATATCACCAAACTCTTCGACCAATATGAAAGAAATACAGAGGGTAGCAGCAACACTTGTTTTTAAAAAGGATACTACATGCGATCGTTATAAAAAATTATTTGATTCAAAGAAATGGTCGGAATTGATATGTCAATTTAAGAATGACAATTTTCAACTTCATTCATTGTCTACGAAGTCAATGTTAGATATTTCTCTACAATCAGGTTTATCGGTCCTAAAGACTTCTTCCTGTGGTAATGAATCAACTTTCAATGTAAATTGTCCTTTGTGTGATCCTTCATTCAGAGGATTGGCAACCTCTTTACCAATATCATTACAGAGTCATTCAAGTTTGGTTTGTCGTATAACTGGTGAAATTATGAACGAAGATAATTATCCAATGGTTTTACCAAATGGAAATGTTTTCAGTAAAAGAGCAATCATTGATATGTATAAAAAACAAGATAAAATCATTGATCCTAGATCTGGTAATGAATATAAATTAGAAGAATTAAAAAGAGCTTATATCTCTTAAAAAAAAAAAAAAAAAAAAAAATTAAGAAAAAATTAAAAAAAAAAAAAAACATTCATATATATATTTTTTTTTTTTTTTTTACACTTTTTTTTTGTGTATATATAAAAATAAATAAAATAAAAAAAATAAACCAAATGATTGAAAATAAAAAAATATAAATATAATATATTTCTTCCTTTTATTATTTTTTTTATTATTATTATTTTAAAATAATTAATTGATTATTTAAATTAATTGAGATTAAAGTTATGAAAAAAAACACCAATCGAGATGGAAACATGACGGTTACAAAAAAAAAAATTTCATATTTTTTATATTTTTTTATTTTTTTTTTATTTTATTTTTATAATTTTGTGAAAAAAAAAAAAAAAAAAAAAAAATTAAAATTAAAAATAGTTTTGTTTTCACACTCACATAAAATTATTTTTCATTTATATAAATAATAATTATTATACAA
The DNA here is from genome assembly GCA_036169595.1 of Dictyostelium firmibasis. NCBI lineage: Eukaryota > Evosea > Eumycetozoa > Dictyosteliales > Dictyosteliaceae > Dictyostelium > Dictyostelium firmibasis. The sequence goes on from CM069766.1 coordinate 3,093,152, forward strand.
TGAATATCCTTCAAATCAATGGTATTATTAAAATTATTTTTTATTTTAAAATTTTTTATGGAATAAACCCCCCTCCTTTAAAAAAAAAAAAAAAAAAAAAAAAAAAAAAAAAAAAAAAAAAAAAAATATATATATATTAATTTATCTATTTTTATAAAAAAAAATAAATAAATTTAGTTATTGAAGGTAGAGATCTTGTTGCAAGTGATTCAAATGGATTTTCAGATTGTTATACAACATTAATATTAGGGGCACAAAAAAAGAAAACTAAAATTATAAAGAAATCATTGAACCCAAAATGGGGGGAAACCTTTTTAATGCGTATATCACCATTAGATGAAAAATTACATGTGCTATTACAAGATTGGGATCAATTTAGTAGTGATGATTTTATGGGAGAATGTTTTATTGATATAAATTCATTAGATGATACAGCAACATGGTATACATTATTACCACGTCCAAATAAACCAGATGATTTTGTTAAAGGTGAAGTATGTATAAAAGCACGTGTTGTTAAATCATCAAATATTGTCAAAGATAAAATTCCTTTGAATATGTTAACAGAGGTAAATAGTCGTTGCACTAAATTTGAAAATGGTGATGGTAAAGATCCATTCGATATCTCTGGTATTGGTCTTGAACAATTTCCAGATTTCCTTTTTGATCATATTCCAAACCTTCAAGATATAGATTTAGGTTTCAATCAATTTAAAATGTTTCCATCTTTAATATCTTTTAAAAAATTAACAACATTAGTATTAAATGGTAATTTCATTCTAACTGTACCCGGTGAAGTTTTAGATTTGCCAAAATTAAAAGTTTTATCAATTAATGGTAATCATTTAATTTCTTTACCTGTAAGTATTTAATTTAAAATCATTTATTTTATTTATTTATTTATTTTTAATGATTTTTTATTTATATATAATTTCTTTTTAAAAATAAGTCTGAAATTAGTAAATTGGTATCATTAGAGAAATTAGAGATTGCAAATAATAAAATTACAGAATTATGTCCAGAGATTGCAAATTTACCAAAATTAGAGGAATTAGTTATCTCTGGTAATCCATTAACTAAATTACCACCAAACTTTTCTTCATTAACATCTTTAGAAATTTTAGATGCAAGTGGTTGTCAATTAGTTAGATTACCTGAAGATTTTTCAATGATGACAAAATTATTAGAAGTTAATTTTGGTAATAATAAGGTAAATAATAAATGTAATCGCATGATAAATTTATTAAATTTAATATTAATATGTATAATATAAATTGGATATATATATATATACATATTCATAGTTAGTAGCATTACCAAATCATATTGGTAGATTAACAAGATTAGTAGTATTAAATTTAATGGATAATAAATTATTAGATTTACCAATGTCAATCGGTAATATTCAAGGTTTAGGTAAATTAGGAGCAGGTATAAACATTGAAGGTAATCCAATTCAATCAGAGGAAATCATGAAAAGATATAAGATTGGTAATGATCAATTAATGGATTATTTAGAAAAGAGAATGGCTTTATCTGGTTATTCATTACCTGAAATATCTAAAATTCCAAAACTAAATTCAAGTAATGGTAATATCCCAACAAATACAACTACAACATCAACAAATTCACAACAACAACAACAATATTCAGTGGTTGATGCATCAAAATTCTCACAACAACAACAACAACAACAACAACAACAACAACAACAATCATCGCCAAATGGTGCAAATATACCACCAACACAACAATCATTATCACCAACACCACAAACTCCAACTCAAACAAAGGATCAAGATGTTGTTAATAAAACAATTGCTCTTAAAAATTGGATTATATCAACAATTAGAGGTGAAATTAGACCAAAAATGGGTAAGATTAAAAATCAAATACTTCGTTGTGTTTCAATTCAAGAGGGTGTTGGTATTGCAAATGTATTTAAACAAATTAAACCTGTAAGTTTTTTTTATTTGTTTAGAAAAAAAAAAAAAAAAAAAATTAAAAATTAAAATAAAAAATTAATGTTATTCAATTTAATTACTAGGAAATTGAAAAATTAAAATTATTAATTCCACCAAATTATCCAATGCCTCCACCAGCTGCAAATACTGTTGGAGGTAAAACTTTCTCTGGTAATGATAAATTAGAGCAATTAAAAGATTTAGTGGCTATTTCAATTGATGACTACGACGTATTATTTGCTGTATTATATCAACTCATACCAAATAACACTGATCCACAATTAATTGTTTCTGTAACTCAATCTTTAAAGAAAATCAAAGAAACTATTCCTTAAGAAGAAAAAAAAATTTAAAAAAAATTTAAAAAAAACCTAAAGAAAGTGTATATTTTAAAAAGTGGTAAAGTGTAAGAGTATAAAAAAAAAAAAAACTAAAAAATAATAATAAAAATAAAAATATATTTATATATATTGAAATAAATAAATCAAAATATTTAGTTTAAATTTAAAATAAATAGCAATCACTAATTTCTTAAAGTTTCTAACTATTTAGATAAAATAGGTAGAACTATTTAAATTCTCTTAATATTGTTATTTTTATTATTATTATTATTATTATTATTATTATTATTATTATTATTATTATTATTATTATTATTATTATTATTATTATTATTATTATTATTATTATTATTATTATTATTATTATTATTATATTTTATTTTTTTTTAATATTTTATTTTTTTATTTTTTTTTTTTCACTTTCAACCCAATCAATTTAATAATAATATTAATAATAATAATGAAATTCATATTGTTGAAAATAGAAATTTCTAAATTCAAGTACCCACTGACTAACAATGTCATCTCCTAAAAGAGATGATTTTTTAAAAAATCCACCATAATTATTATACATGTATCTAATTTTTTTTTTTTTTTTGTATATATTTTTTTTTATTTTTATTTTTATGTTTTTCCAAAATTAATAAATTTTTTTAAACACTCAAACCCACAACACACAACAAACACACCACCCACCACCCAAAAATATTCATTATTGATAAAAAAAAAAAAAAAATTTTTGTAGTATTCATTGTAAAAATATTGTTTGATCATTCTGTTCGAATAATTAATGATTTACTAATAGTGGGTGTATGTGTGTGTCGTGTGAGCGTGTGTGTTAGTGGTAATTATATTTCAGACATAATAATAGTATTTCATGTGTGAGTAATATTAATATTATTGTTATTTTTAATTTTTTTTTATTTTTAATTTTATTTATTTTTTTTCATAAAAAAAGATCACATTCTATAAAAATGATATGATTCAAATTAATAAATACAATCATTTAAATTTTTTTTTTTTCTTTTTTTTTTTAATAATATTCATATTTAATATTAAATTTATATGGTACGTGTATTTTTTTTTTTTTTGTTAGTATTTATATTATGTGTGAGTGTGTTTGGATTATGTTTTTGGGGTGATGTGATAATTAATAAAATTAATTATTTAATAAAATATCTATCAATAAAAAAAAAAAAAAAAAAAAAAAAAATTAAAATATAAAAAAAAAAATAAAAATAATTTTAAAAAAACACATTAAATTCATTTAATAAAAATTATTAATTATTATTGTAGTGGAGGAAAAAAAAAAAAAAAAAAAAAAAAAAAGCAACAATCTATTATCACTTTGCCACTCTCTGTAGTTTTTTTTTTCTCTTTTTTTTTTTTATTTTTTTAAATGATTACTTTAAACTTTATAACAAATTAATAATAAATATATTAGAGTAGCAATAATAATAATAATAATAAGTAATCATACCAATAATAATATTATTGTTGGAAAAAAAAAAAAAAAATCAATAAATATAAGGACCATTGATAGAAATTTTTAAAGAAATTTTTTCAATACTAAGAAAAACAAAAATAATAATAGTAATAAAATAAAAAAATCAAATTAAATAAATCATAAATCATAATCAAAAAAAAAAAAAAAAAAAACAATTTAAAAACAGATAAAATAATTTTTTATTTGATAAATATTTTTTTAAAATAAATTTTTTTTTAAAGTGTTTAACATTATAGATCAAATTTAGTCTTTTAAAAAATAAAAAAACAATTAACCCTATTATGATATTTGTTATGGTAAATATTTCTATTTTAAAATAAAAAGATTTTTTTTTTTTTTTTTTTTTTTCTATTTCAAATTTTATTTTTTTTTTATTAAATTTTTTTTTATTTTAATTTATAAAATTTTTTTTTTTTATCAAATTTCAACCAATAATACTCATTGATAAAGATAGATTACAATGATAAAAACATTTTAATTTATATATGGCAATAAAAAAAAAAAAAAACTTTTTTAAAAAATTAAAAAAAAAAAAAAAAAAAAAAAAATAAAAAAACAAAACAATTAAAATAATATTTTCAAAAAAAAATAAATTAATAAATAATACTATCACATAAAACAATATTGACATAACAAAAGTGGTGTAAAAACAATATAATTGCCATCAGATATTGCTATCATAATTTTTATTTTATTTATTATTTTTTTTTTTTAGTATTTTTTAATGAATTCTTGTTCAAGATTAATTTATTTATCTTTTTAAATTAATTTAAAGCAAAAATAACCTAATTTTAGCTGTAAATAATAATAGTGTTATCAAAAAATTAATATTTTTTATAATTTTTTTTTTTTTTCACAAATAATAATAATAAAAAAAAAGAATAACAAAAAAAAAAAAAAAAAAAAAAAAAAAAAAAAAATTTATTACCCAAAGGAAAACACTAAATTATACAATCATAATAAATTTTTTTGTAATACACTTAGCTATATTAATTTATTGTTTTTTTTATTTTTTAAATATTTAATTCACTCACACATTTTAATTTTTAAAAGTTTTAGGAAACACAACAAAAAAAAAAAAAAAGAAAAAAAAAAAAATAGTAATACCAATATTCAAATAAAAAAAATAAAAAAATGGCGGATTTATTAAGCACAAATTCTATGAGATCATATGATCAAAAACAAACCACACCACCTTTAACACAACACCAACAACAACCGCATCAACAACCAAAATCTATTTTGAATAATGATGGTAAAAATTCATCGATTGGGTCAGGATTTTCTTTACCAAATCCAGGTTCAGCAAGAGCTTCACCTGTAACATTTTTAACGGAAAATGTACAAACACCATCTCAAACTAATTCACCAACATCTTCAATTAGAGGTTATAATGTAAATTGTAATATCCCAAATAATAATAATATTAACAATAATAATAACCCAGCATCAAAAAAATATAAAGAAATTTTACCAAATCCAATGAATAAACAACAATCATCATCCTCTTTATTATCGACACCTACCCCATCATCTTCAATATCCCCTACAAATACAAATACAACAACAACAACAACAACATCTTTATCCTCATCCTCATCTTCATCCTCATCCTCATCCTCATCTTCATCCTCATCCTCATCCTCATCCTCGTCATCTTCAACATCATCAATAATGAGAACAATTCCAACATTGCAACAACAAAAACAGATTGGAGCTAGCCATTCATTGGATTCAATAACATCACTTTTAAATGATTCTTATGATCAACAATCAGATTACTATTGTAAACATTGTTTCAAAACTTACCCGCCCACAACTTTTATTAATAAAGCGGCTTTTAATAAACATTTAATTACTTGTAGTAATAAGAAAAGAAAAACTGGTGACGAAGGATTTGTTCCAGAATATAATTCAAATAATAATATAACAACTACAACTACAACAACATCATCATCGTTTAGTGATTTTAGAAAATTAAATATATATAATAATAAAAATGAAGATTCATCCGAATATGAATATAATAATAATAATTCTAATATAAAATCAAAGACGACAAGAGAAACAATGAATATTAATAATTTAAATAATGATTCAGATTCATCACAATATAGACAACCATACTCATCAAATGATCATTTAATTGGATTTACACAACCAAATTCATCGCCACCACCAAGTTCACCAAGATGTTCAACCGATTTGGATCAACTTCAAAGTTCATTAAGATTCGCTCTACTCGATGTCATTGAAGATAAGATAGCTGAAGAAACTGAATTGGAATATATAAGAAAGGACTTTAAAAACATTGGAAATGAAATTATAATTCAAGACTTTAAAAAAGAAAAAGAAATACAACAACTCTATCAAGTAATTAATACCGAATTAAAAGAAACAGAAGAAAGAGTAAAGTTTGATATTGTTGACAGATCAAAGCAAGAAGAAAATCAAATGAAAAAAATGAAAGAAGAACTTTTAGCACAATTCAACGAAATGGAATTACAGTTGAAAAAATTAATTGAAAAACTTCCTATCTCGTCAGCTTCTTCTTCTACTTCAACATCATCACCTTCATCATTATTGGAATCAAATATACCAATTCATTCAAATGATACTCACCATCACCACCAAGATGAAATTATCAAATCTGAAATTAAAGTTGCATCTCCTTTTATAAAACAAGAATTAAGACAAGAAGAAAAAGATTCACCTCCAGATGAAAAAGAATTGACAATTGATGATGAAAATCATGAAAATATTAATAAAACTACAGACAACCTAAAAATAGAAGAAAATAAAAAACTTGATGAAGAAGAGGATCAAACTCCAACCATTTCAACGTCAATAATTAAAAATGAGGATGATAAAAATGGTGGAGACCAAATGAAATTGAAAATAACTTTTTCAAAGAAATCATCTGATATTAATTTAACAAGTAGTGGCTCTTCTAATCCAGTTGTTTCTCCATTGGAAAATGGTAACAATGAAATTGAAAGAAAAGAAATTATTAAAAAAATTGAAGAGATAAAGAAAACCATGAATGAAAAAATAATGAATTATAGTGTTGCTTTGGCCACTCAAGGTAGAGAGTTTGATAGAGAAATAACCATTCAATCAAATAACTATGAAAAATTATTATCAAAGAAATTTCAAGATATGAAAAAAGATTTAAATGAAAATACTGATGCTCTATCAACTTCTTTTGATATTCTTGATAATATTCTTATTAGTCAATCTTTACAACATCAACAAATGCAACAACATTATAAACAACAACAACAATTTCAACAACAACAGCAACAACCATTCCAATCAATTAATCTCCCTCCTGTATACAATAACTCTTCGCACTTTAACTCAAGTAATCTAATAAACCAATATTCATATAATAATTATCAACAACAACAAACCAATCAACAAAATCAAACCAATCAACAAAATCAAAAGAAAACTAAATTATTTTAATAATTAATAAAAAAAAAAAAAAAAAAAAAAAATATTTATTTGATAAATTAAACTTTTTTATTATCTACAGGTTTAAAACCTAGAGAATTCTTTAAGGTTTCAGTACTCTTTAAAAGTTCAAGGATTGACCCGAACAAACTGTTAAATAACTAAATTAGTATTCAAAAAAAAAAAAAAAAAAAAAAAAAGAAAAAAATAATATTAATACATACTCTTGAGAAGGATTTTTAAAGATGAAAAAATTATAAGATTCAAAAAGTAATTGATTAACAAGACTTCCCATTGAAGCATTGACAATATCTCTTGATAATTTTTTTGAAACTGCTTTTAAATAAATGTAATTCCATAAAGCTATAATTTTTTTTTTCAGAAAAAAAAAAACCAAAAGGTTAATATAATTGAAGTTTAATTATTTTTTCAAAATAATACATACTGGAAAAACCCAAGAGTTCTTGTTCTTTATAATCAAGTGCAGTAAAAACCTCGTTAACTGATTCACGGAATTCTTCAAAAGTGATGGATGGAGTAAACTCTTTTGAAATTAAAGCTTGATAATAATCATCACTCAACTGTCTACCGAAATTAAAGGCAACATACTTAAGACAGTAAACTGCCATGGATGTATCTTTTTCTGTCACTGAGAATTTATCAATACCTTCGACTGTATCTTCAATGATTTTGTTTTGTATATTAAAAACGAAATCATCATTTAATAATGAAAAGAGAGCTAATTTATAATTTCTATTCCATGATATTTGAAATAGGTTTGGGTAATCTGATGAATATGCACCTCTTACCTCTGGAGTATTTACAATTGAATCTATAAACTGTTTAGAATAAGTTTGGACAAAATGATTTGGTAATTCATTTCCTCTTAATGTTTCTGAAAAATATAACCATTGACTCTTTAGATTTGCAAATTCATTTTGATCAAGTGATTCATCTTTCAATATTAAATGAAATTCATTATAAATTTCAACTAAGCTTTTTTCTTTTTCACTTTTCAATAATTTACTAAAATCCATTTCATCCATATTTAATTCTCCCATATTATTTATTAATACTGAAAATATATTTCTCTCTATTCTTTGACTTAAAAAAAGTTTCCTGAAAAAAAAAAAAAAAAAAAAAAAAAGAACAATTAGTAAATTATTTAATTCTATTGATAATTAATTTAAAGGAAAATATTTACAATGACATTGAACGAAGATCCCAGTCTGATAAAAATCCTAATAAAAATTTTTCTGAAAGTGGTTGGGAAGTTTTAATTGAATCAATAAAATCTAACAATTCTTTTGATTTTTTAGAAGTATTTGTAATTAAATTTTTAAGGTATAAAGTATTTTCTCTAAAAAAAAACTATTTATAAATAAATTTTATTAATATTATTATTATTATTATTATTATTATTATTATTATTATTATTATTATTATTATTATTATTATTATTGTTATTGTTTAATTTTAGCTATTTTAAAAATTAACATACTTTATACATTCTATTCTTAATATCGATTAATTTTAGAGATAAATCTTTTTTGTCCGAAATTTTAATCCAACCCTCTGGTATATATAGAGATCTTTCTATTTCAAAATTATCACAATCTGTCAATATCCCAATGGTTGATGTTGCGTATTGATCGTAATCTGAACAAATTGAAGTTTCATTATCACTGTATCGGAATGGTTTTAAACCACTAATAACTGGCACAAAAATTGGTTTTGGACATCTTTGGATTATTGCTTTTACTATTTGTTGTCTAACAACTTCATTCTCATTTCTTTTTGCTAACCTCTATATACATATATATTTTTTTAAATATTTAAATCAAAAAAAATAAAAAATAAAAAAAAAAAAAACAACATTGGTTGACAATTTATATTATTAAAATAATTAATTTACTAATATAGGAAATTATTGATTAATTATAAAATATTATTTTAAATTATTTACATGGCTAAAATTTGGAGTTAAAACAAAAATGGCATTATCTACATTTGGTGATTCAAAAATTATATCCATATATGTAACACCTTTTTTTTCATTAATTATTCCGATTTTTGATTTTATAGAATCAAAGTCAAAAATTTTTTTAAAATTTCTTGAACCATCTGCATTTTGAAATTCAAATGAATTTGCTGAATCTTTATTTCTTCTACAATGAATATAAAAAGTTTTTTTAATACGATCGATATCTTCAAAAGCATCAATTCCCATTAAACCTTGAACAACTTCTTTATAACTAAAATTATATTCATTATCAAATCCTAAAAAAACAAATACTCCTAATTGTTTTGAATTTTCTTTTTTTTTTTTTTTTTAAACAGTATTAATATTATATAAATTATATATAGAATTTTGTTATTTATTTGAATATATAATACCATTTCTTAATAAATTATAATATGAATTCATGATATCAGAGTTTTTTTGTTCTACTAAATTTAATTGTTTTTCAAATGGTGAAGATAAACCATCAATAATATTTTTTGAAAGGTTGGAATACAAATCTGTATCTTTATTTAAATGAGTTTTCGTCGATAAATATTCCTGAGCTCCAGCGATACAACTAGCACGCAACGATTTACCAATTCTACGAAAATCTATTTCGTTTGATTGCCCAAAAAAAGCACCACCTATAATTGATTTTCTGGTGAAAATACTAGTATCACTTTTTTGTATTGATTTAATTCCATTCCTAATTATAAATGACATTATTTGAAGTTTTCGATACGAAAACTATCTCTATAAATTTTAAATGAAAAAAATAAAAATTAAAAAAAAAAAAAATAAAAAAAATAAAAATAAAAATAAAAATAAAAAAAAAAAAAAAATAATATTATTTTTCAAAAATGCGACATTTATTTTTAAAGTTTTTTTGATTGTGCTCTTTCCACAATGAAATTTTTTATTAAACTATTTTCGTTCTTGTCAATATATTTTTTTGTATTTATATTTAAAGAGTTATCAATAGAATTACAATTTTCATTCACCAACAAAAAATAATCTGTACAAGAATGATTTGGATTTATTAACATTTTCTCAAGTTCTTCATCATTTACAACTTTACTTTTCTTAATTTTAGAAAATAAAGAATATTCATCAGTATCAATAATATCATTATAATCATTATTTTTTTTAATTCTAAATAATTCTTTTTTATTTTTCTTATATTCATCCTCTTTATCTTCTTTATCATCATCTTCTTCTTCTTCTTCTTTTTCATTATTATTATTATTATTATTATTATTATTATTATTATTATTATTATTATTATTATTATTATTATTATTATTATTATTATTATTATTATTATTATTATTATTATTATTATTATTATTATTATTATTATTATTATTATTATTATTATTATTATTATTATTATTATTATTATTATTATTATTATTATTATTATTATTATTATTATTATTATTAGTATTATTATTATTATTATTACTATTAAAAAATGATCTAATATCTTTTGATCCATATAAACTTGTAGATTCATTAAATAGTTTATATTTTGATTCATTTTGAAGTGTCGATAATTTACAAGAATCTAAAATCCAATCGGATGAAACATAATGTATTATTTTTCCATTTCTAATACGAGATGTATTAATACCCATTCTTTTTACCGTTTCAAATTTATTTAAAGACATATGTGTACCAACAATATGAGTTACCTCTGTTGGTGAGAACCAATGTGATGTTGTACCACCATTTAAAAATATTAATTTCTTTAGATGAAGTGTTGAAACATCACCACTAAGTCCATCAAAATAAACCTTTATACCTTGAAATATCTTACTTCCAATTTCTGTCTCTGAATATTCCTTTGTAAATGAAATAACTTGTTGATTACATCTCTCTTTCCACCAATTTCCCATTGATTCTTTGTTATCATTTTTATTATTATTATTATTATTATTATTTTCAATTGATGTTAGATTGTTGGTATTATTTTTTTTAGTATCTATACATTCATTATTATTTATATTTTTATTAATCTTTATTATAAAATTATCAATTTTAGTATTGTTATCATTTTGATTTTCTTTTTTTCTTTTTCCCATTTATGAGTATATGAACAAAAAAAAAATTAATTAAATAGAAAAAAAGTATTGTGTGTGTTGAAAAAAAAAAAATTTTGAAAAAAATAAACGAGTAATTCCAGGAAATTTGTATTATTATTTAATTTTTTTTTTTTTTTTTTTTTTATTAAACTTTTACAAAAACGGTAGAAGATGTTATATCTAATAGTCTTTTTAAATGGTATTCCTTTCTATAGGAATTAATTAATAACCAAGGTTCTAATCTATCTAATAACTCATCTTCAACAATGAAATAATTTGGAAGTGATTTTAATTTTTTAACATTATTATTATTATTATTATTATTATTATTATTATTATTATTATTATTATTATTATTATTATTATTATTATTATTATTATTATTATTATTATTATTATTATTATTATTATTATTATTATTATTATTATTATTATTATTTTTATTATTGTTTTCAACATGTTCGTATTGAGTATTCATAAAATTCAATGGATCTTTATAAAATAATGATTTTTCGTCGATTGGTGAATTTTCATTTAATCTAAAAAAAAAAAAAAAAAGAAGATAAATAAAAAAAATAAGTAAGATTAAAAAAAATAAAATAAAATGAATAAGAAAATAATAAAATATACATACGGTGGTGGACACTCTAAAAGTGTTAAAATTAAATTTTGATTATGAATATAACTTTGAAATGGAGTTGCATGACAAGACATTAATAAATCAACAGATAATGTACTATTATCTTTAATCTTTGGTACGATATCACTATTTATATAATGGATTATATCAATTGGTGATCTTTGATGTAAATTTGAAAAAAATATAGACATTGGTATATTTAACAATAATAATACTATTATTAATTTTGGTGGCGATATTAATGTAGTACTAACATTATTATTTAGTTTTGATTTTGGATCATATGATGATTTCTTTAAATCTTTTGTTGTTGTCGTTGTTGTTGTTACTTTTAATTCATTGGTAAAAGTTGAAATGTAATAACCAGAATACATCATTACTATTGGTAAAATTGGTAAAATGAATCTAAATTCTTTATGTGCTAATAAACTATAGAAAGTAATAGTGAATAGAGTACACCATGCTAAATGTAATTTAAATCTATCCAATTTTTTCATCCACAATGATCTAATTGATAATACAAACAATGGTAACATTGTAAATGCAATTGCTGGTAAACCTTGACTCCAATACCAATGGAATGGATGTGTTCCATAAAAACTAGATACATTCTTTATAACATTAAAATAAAGGAAATTATATGGTACAAATGTAAACTTTTCATAAAAAAAATAATCAATTAAACTACCAATAAATAAACATAATAAACTAAAAAAATTAAAATTAATTAATTAATAAATAAATAAATTTATATATTATTATTATTATTATTATTATTATTATTATTATTATTATTATTATTATTATTATTATTATTATTATTATTATTATTATTATTATTATTATTATTATTATTATTATTATTATTATTATTATTATTATTATTATTATTATTATTATTATTATTATTATTATTATTATTATTATTATTATTATTATTATTATTATTATTATTATTATTATTATTATTATTATTATTATTATTATTATTATTATTATTATTATTATTATTATTTAATTAATTAATTAAAATAAATATGAAAAACTTACCCAATTAATAAACAATCAAAAATTAAAAAATTTAAAATTTTTTTAAATGATTTTAAATTTATAATATGTAAAGGTATTAAATAAAGCCACATTATTGCAGTTGTTGGTCTAATTAAGAATGCAAATGTAGTGAGTGCAATTGAAATTTTTGGTTTATTATTTGTAGTTTTTCCATTGATTGGGAAATAATATAAAGATATTATGAATAGAATTGTTTCAATCGAGTTTGAATAAGTTCTAACGATACAAACAAACATATACCATGATATTAATTGGCAAATTAATGCCCATTTTGCACTTTCTTTACTTTTAAATAATGAAAATGTTAATTTGTATAAATAAAAGTCGCCAATCGCTGCTAAAAAACCTGATAATAATTTTGGTCCAATAATCTATATAAAATAAAATATGTATAAATTATTAATTAAAAATGATAATAAAAATAGTAATAATAATAAGAATTATATAAAAATAATATTACAATGAAAAATGTTGTATCTAAATTTAAAAATTTTAAAATTTTAAAGAGAAATACAAATATTAATGGATGAATAAAACTTCTTATACCCTCAGTCCATTCCCATGTCATATAACCATATCCAAAAACAAGTTTGTGAGCTACTTCTAAACTTTGCCAATATTCATCAGGATCAAAAAATGTATTAATCAATAATGAGTCAATACATCTATATAAAACCAATGATAAAAATAATATTTTTTCATTACTTGTAATGCAATTAAATAATTTGATCATCTTTTTCTCTTTTAAAAAAAAATGAAAAAAAAAAAAAAAAAAAGGAAATTAAAAAAAAAAATGAAAAAAAAAAAATGAAAATAAAAAAATAAAAATAAAAACTAATAATAATTATACCATTTTGATTATTTTATTTATAGAAGGAAGATATATATATTTTTTATGTACGTTTTGGTTTTGTATAATTATTATTAAATATTTATAATTGATTCTTGATCATTATTATTATTATTTTTAGTTTTTTAAAAGAAAAAAACATCAAAAAAAATAAATAAATAAATAAATTAGGACTGTTTATCAGATTCTTTTTTTACTTGATCAATAAATTCGAGGTATGGTTGATAGAAAAAATTAAAATGAAAACCAGGTATATTACTGTGTTGTATTGATTTTTCCCAAGAATCCATTCCTCTAAAAATATCTTCTGTATCTTTAAAGTATTGTGCTGTTTTAGTATTTACATGAGATGTATTTGGTTGATTATTATTACTGTTTGTAGTGGTTGTATTTGATGATGTTGTTGTTGTTGTTGTTATTGTTGTTGATGAATGACTTGGTGATTCACTTGGGTTACTGGGATTTGGTGTTAATGGAGCTGTTGCTGGATTTGCAGGTTGGATTAATGATTTTGATGATGAACTTGGTAAAAATGATGAATATACACTAGAAACCTCTTTTCTAATATGTTTTAAATTATCTTTTTTAAGGCAGAACATTTTGATACAACAAAACGATTCACATTTAAAACATAATGAAGCTTTTGGATCATCTTTGAAATGAAGTGCCAAACGGGAAGTATTAGAAAAAAACGTAGAAATCTCTGATAAAAATGAAATGATATTTGGTAGTGGATCATTCACTTCAATCATATAATGTGTGGTTAAAAGGTATTTTAGTCCAACTTGTAAATACATCTCCAAACATTCATTTTGATTCTTACTTTGAAGTTCTTTTGCTAATTTCTTTAAATTCTTTGCATCCTCTTTAATCTGATCAATTTGTAATCTAATTTGTTTCTCCTCTTGTTTGGTTTTCTTTGGTGTTAATTCAACTGATAATCCATCTTTATTGTTGTCTTTTTTATTATTACTATTATTATTATTGTTATTGTTATTGTTATTATTATTACTATTACCATTATTACTATTATTATTATTATTATTATTATTATTATTATTATTATTATTATTATTATTATTATTATTACTATTATTATTATTATTGCTACTACTATTATTATTGCTATCTTTTTTATTATTACCACTATTATTATTGTTGTTATTATTATCCTTTCTATCTCTATCTCTATCACCACCACTACCACCACTACCACTACCTCTGCGATCTCTATCACGGTCTCTGTCTCTATCTCTGTCACGATCTCTATCACCGCCACGATCTCTGTCTCTGTCACGATCTCTATCTCTATCACGATCTCTATCACGATCTCTATCACTACCACTACGACCACCTCTATCACGATCTCTATCTGCATCGCCCCTATCACTATTGCCACGATCTCTACCTCTATCTCGGTCTCGGTCTCTATCACGATCTCGGTCTCGGTCTCGGTCTCTATCACGATCTCTACTTCCTTCACGACTGTCTCTATCTCGGTCTCTATCGGATCTATCTCTGTCAGAGTCCCTACTACTTGAAGGTCTGCTACTGTTATTACTACTACTGCTATTACTACCACTATCTCTAGAACCAGAATCTTTACTAGTTTCCTTTTCTATTATTTTCTTATCGTGGTCAGAAACAGAGAAAGGATTTATTGAGGATGGTGGAGGTGGTTGCTGAGGTGGAGGTGGTGGAGGTGGTTGTTGTTGTTGTTGTGGCTGTTGTGGCTGTTGTGGCTGTTGTTGTGGCTGTTGTTGTTGTTGTTGTAGTGGTGGAGGTGGTGATGGTTCCTCTTTCTTTGTTTTTGTTGTTGATAACAATGAAGTAGATTTTTTATCTTTCCCATTCGATGATGGTGTAGATGAGGAAGCTGATTTTGATGGTTTTGGAGGTGACTCAACTTTTGATTTCTTTTGTGATCTTTTATCGGGTCTATCGATTTCATTCTCAGAGTCTTCAGAATCATCATAATTTGATGAGGATTTTGGATTTGGATCATCAATATCCATATCAATTGAATCTGTTGGTTTTGGATCTGATTTTGTTGAATTTATTGATTTTCTTTTACCACCCTTTTTTTTATCGTCTTCCATTGGTTGGGGTTCATCTTTTTTATCTTTTTTATTTGAAATTTTATCTTTTCTATCCTTTTCTTTTTCCTTTTCCTTTTCTTTTTCTTGTTTACTCTGTTTATCTTTTAGTCTGTCTTTTTCTTGTTTCTCTTTTTCTTTCTTTTCTAATCTTTCAACTTTTTCTTTTTCCTTTCCTTTTTCCTTTTCTTTTTCTAATTTATCTGGCTTTTCTAATTTGTCTGACTTTTCCAATTTTTCTAATTTTTCTGTTTTTTCTTTTTCTAATTTTTCTTTTTCTTTTTTTTCTTCTAAATCTTTTGATTTTGGTGTTGAAGTCGTTGATGAAGAATTGCTATTATTATTGTTGTTGTTTTCTTTACTAGTATTATCTGTTTTCACAGCTAATTTCGGGATTTTTAAAATTAATTTTTCTTTCTTTACAGTTGGTGTTGTACTTGCAGAGGAATTGGTACTACCACTACTACTATTAGGTGATTTAATTGGCTCTAATGATGATGATGATGATGATGATGAAGATGATGATGTAGTGGTTGTTGTGGTAGTTGTTGTAGTTTTCTTTAAATCTGCACCATTTAAGTTGCTATTGTTGGATATATCCTTCGATGATTCTATTTCATTTATTTTGGATTTTTTACTATTAGTTAATGATGGGTGATTATTTATCATTTTATCTGTATTATTCTCAGTATTGTTACTATCACTAATATTATTTTTTATGATGTTATTGTTACTACTGTAATAAGTTGTTGAAATAATATTGTTTTCTTTAATATTGGTATAATCTATCGAATCGTTAAATGGAGAGAGTAATGGGCTTATTGGACAAATCATA